>OY740769.1:8294943-8894943 GCA_963513935.1 Aphrophora alni | reverse complement strand
ATTACCTTATCAAATTTAACTTCGTGTTTTAATAATTGCAGTTTTGATTATTGTACTGCATATTATAGAATACGTGCTAATTTCATTATGTCAATCTCTTTCTAAATATTTTTATAAAGATATAAAATGACTAAAAAAACACTTGGCCTTGGATTAATTTTTAATGTACCCCACTCATGTCATCTGATGTACATTAATGACGCATAGGCTGTTACGTCTCACAACAAAATACAGTCAATCACAGTAGTATTATAACAATTGCTGAAATACACTGCCTTTTATTGCCCCTTCATTGCTACATCACGTATATGATAGGATAAGTTAAAAGTCAGACGTGCTTTTGAGATGCCACTGAACAAACCTGATCTGATTTCAATCTTATTTTACAGAAGTCAATCAAAATACTTTAATCATTGGAATACATGTTTATGTAAAAAAAATCCATAACTTATTGACATCTATTAAAGATAGCCTGAGTAAAACAGAAATCAATTATATATTTTATTGGTTGAAATGTTTATCCGGTTTTATTTAAATTTAACACAAGTTATTTTTTTACAATTGGAAATTGTTTGTATAAATACTTTGGTAAAAAATGTGAATTGATACATTCCAAAATGGAGGGCGTTTTAATCTAACTTACATGTTCACCGGTATTTAACAACTGCTCATTGTGACTCTAAAATATGTATCAAATGATGACCAATTGTGTTTTTATACAAGTAATGGAATTATTTTTAACAACATAACTTTTTTTTTTAATTGGTAATTTAACTCTAATACGACGAACTGTATTCAATTTTCGGTTATTTTTTATGAGTATGCTAGATATTATAATGAATTATTATGTTTGTCACTCAAAAATGAAGGCCAGAAAATTACTAAATAGCAGCACTTTGAAATAGTTTTGCAGAACTGTTTTACTCTCTGTTAATCGTACATTAGCTCTTATTATGCAGCTTAATGATCTCCATATATTGATATTTAAGGTTAACGTTTTTAAACGGGCAGATCCTCGTCGATATGTCTTATATTATAACCTAAAAGTCCAAAATATTTCAGTAGACGGTTGTTTTAACATTCAACAATCAACAGTCTTATCTTTCCAAATGCTGTTTATTATGCACAACATTTCTATTCTCACGATTTATTGTTATCTCTGTCAAGTTAGGTTACGTTACATTCTTGAAGATTTCAGACGTAATAACTTGAGGATATATTTATCAGCCAAACGGAACTAATAGAAAATTAAAGTAATTTATGTAGAAAGAAGTTTCGTAAATGAAACCTTAATGGATTCGAAATAAACGTTACGCAAACATTGTACAAACGTTCTCTCACACATCACCAAAAGCAAAGTGCAAATCATCACCAGAAATTATATTTGAAAATAGAGAAATTTACCGCATGAACTGTGATATATGTCTGATGAAATATATAGGCCAAACGAAAAATAACTATAAGACGCGAGCTGAAGAAAACTTTTCCCACTTAAAATATAAAACGCTTAATAAATCAGCTATGGATAAATGGAATAAAAACATTGTACTGAAGTTAGAAAAAACTGAACCTATAAAAAATGTAATAAAATTAAATACCATAGATGTTTTTCATATTAACAAATATCGTTATATAATTGCAAAAACAAATTAGGCTCTACAAAATTTTACATTAATTTAAACAAAATTGTAACCTATATATGAAAATAAGTTTAGTAATATTGTATTAGTTACATAGTATAATATAGGACATTTGTTAACACGTTACTATTTTAGAATGTTGTAAAACTGACCACGCCCCTTCTCGCGGAGTATAAAACGGAGCGTGGAGCAGTACTAGGTTAGTTATGGTTGATTATTGTACGTCATGTACCACTGAAGATGACTACGTTGTCGCTGAAACGCTTTTGAGTTAATAAACATAGTATACGGGAGAAATTGAACACAAGTTTATTTTATAAATGAGAAATTATGTTTGTTTTATTTTTAAAACAACTTACAAGTCAATCTCATTATTTATTTATAATATATTGAATTGTTTGAATTTTGTCCTTCAGTACAGCAACTTAGACTAGAATAATATTTGATGAATAAAGTATGATCTACGCCAATCGGTTCTGGATTTCACTACTTATCGTGTTTTAATTGTTTGAAATCCTTCCTAGATAGCTAAAAAATATGTTATCCCTTCGATTTTTAAATTCTCCACTCTTCTTCTTCTCTTCGTTTACGTCTTAGTTCATTCTTTATTAATAGAAAGATATATTTATTTGTCCAAAAAACTGATCATAATATTATTTGCTTTGTGTATTTACGACTAGTACTTCAATTTGTACAATATTTCTGAATACAAATGTAGGGTTTAAAAAAGTATATTGTTCCTTCATTACAAAATTATAATTATGAAGTAAAATAATATTTTTAGTAAATTAAGACAAACAAAAAGCTTGCTATTTAAATAAGATTGTATTAAAATATACAGAACTTAAACTATTGTAACACCCAGAAGTAATAAAACATAAGTGGGATGGTTTTAATAAGTATATATACAATATAAAAATAGTTTAAAGAAAGGGTTCAAAGATAAATATATTTTAAAGATTT
The DNA here is from genome assembly GCA_963513935.1 of Aphrophora alni. Classification (NCBI taxonomy): domain Eukaryota; kingdom Metazoa; phylum Arthropoda; class Insecta; order Hemiptera; family Aphrophoridae; genus Aphrophora; species Aphrophora alni. The sequence continues at coordinate 8,892,340 of OY740769.1, read as the reverse complement.
TTTTCAATTGTTCAAGACAGAAGAGACTTATGACAGTTGTGATAGTCAACCAATATCCGGAGATCTCATATCTCAATATTTGTCTACCCATTGGGAAATAAAATATAGAAGTAATAACAATATCCGATACTTTGCATTAACTTTCTTCGCTGGTGAATAAGAAGGCTGATGACGGCCATTTTACATCCTCCCCTTTCTCCTTGCTCCAAGTATATTAAGACTTTGATGTTAGTAATATAGAATGTTGTGGGGGGGGGTAAGTCATTGTAATCGACGATCATTTTTAAAATGGCTGACATTATAGCTGAACACTAAATCTAACATTAAAACATTCAAAAAAGAAACTGCTATATATAAAATTCGTTTTACCTAAATTGTTTTAGGTGTGTATAAATAATGACAATTTTATTATAACAAAAATTACAATTGAAATGTTATTTTTGATGTTGTTTATTCAAAAATTTGTTATATATAAATAATATACGACATTTTGAGGGTATCTTTTTATCGAGTGCACAACATGAAAAGTGCCAACCAAACCTAGGACTATCTTTAAAACTAAATTGAAGCTAGTAAGCCAAGAAAGAAACCCAGTGCTAAAATTTGGTCTGAGAGATCTATATACTAAAACTAAACGTGTTTAGGAAAAAAAGAAACACAGGTAAATAATACTACACAATAACAAAAGAAATATTAAACTCCATGTTTGAAGCAAAATCATAATTAATTGTTCAACTAAAACTAAGAAGGGGTTCATTGCCAACGAGGTAATCACCTTAGGTTAACAATGTTTTATCCCTTCTCAAGTCTTAGCACGTAACCTTGTAGTAACGCCCTGTGGCGACTTAACCGGAACCATATAACAGGTTTACTTAAGATAAAAAGTTGTATTTTCCATATTAATATATTATAATAATGGAGGACAAAATAATCTTATTTCTATACTGATATGTTGTACTTTAACTTTGTATTAAATTATTTTTCATTTGTTTTTTCCTGTATTATAGGCTTTACGTTTTCCTGATTAAAAATTAACGATGGTATTATTTTTTATATAAATAAATATCAGAATAGACTGTTCCAATAATATAAACAATCCATAGTTTAGAATTTTCTAAAAACCAGAATAATATATAATTAATTAAAAACTAACCTAAGTACTCGTAATTTTTAATAAATATGCTTCTAATTAATCACAATATGATTTCAGTGTTACCCTGAGGATGCTGCTAATGTCAAAGAAACGACTGAAGACCGTAAGAAAGAGAAAATGTCCAATGAGAGAATTAAAGGTATTTATATGTAAAGTAATTTATAAGTAATAAATTCTAACTTTTATTTATTTCACTATAATGAACAACATTTGTGGAAACTTGAATCACAAAATTTTAAGAAAACCGTTTTCCACAATAAACAATTTATTTGTACAATTATATGACAAGACAAAGACGACGTTTCAAGCACTAAGTCGCCATCATCAGTTGTAGTTTAGTTCCAGGACGGTGTGTGTGCACGTGACAACTGAGATTGATGACTTAGTCATTGAATTGTCAGTTTATTTTGTATTTTATTGTACAAGTGAAGTGTTAATTTGTGGGAAATAGTGTTCTTTCTTATGGCGATGCTATTTCCTTGTTATTTTATTATTTTTTTTTATCAGTTATTATTCTATTTTTAATTATCAAACTTTGGAATTGAAATGTTTAATAAATTCGTTAGTTAAACATTTAGTAATATAAACAAAATTTAAGTATGTAACGTTATTTTCTTTTCTATTATTCTCAGATATATTTACAAGGTCTACTAAGGTTCTGTTATAAGTTTCGATAGAATGCAAAGTGTGCAAAATGTCTTGGTTCCAACAAGGAATGTAAGATTCGCTTATACTCCAGTTTCGGGACGAACCCTTCAGGAAATACGAAGGGTTTACATTCTTATGTTAATTATATGGAGTATTTGGGGGGGGGGTTGAAACGAAATAAAAGTACGTAGCGCAAGATAATAATAACTAATATGTTTCTATTTTATTATTTTATTTTAAAAATTATTATATTTATATTAGTCCTTCTGTAGTAATATAATAAACTGTTTCACATTGACTGTGCTCGTTGACAAACAGCGCATATTAATGTTGGTCCTTTTTTGTTTTATAAAGGCGAATAACCTCACGGTCATAGTGCCTTAAAAAAAAAAAAAAAAAAAAAAAAAAAAAAAAAAAAAAACGGAAAAACCCTAAAATTCAGGTCCCTAGTTCTAGAATCCTCTAATATTTAATATATTATTAGGTCCCTAGCCCTAATCCTTTAAAATATTTGTCATCATTTGTGAATATAGAAAATAACACACGACGTTTCGAGAGTATAAATCAACTGCTGTTATCATCAAGTGATAAAACTAATACAGTCTTGTCGTGTTTTTGATCAGGTTTTGTGATATTTTGATTACAAAATCTTTTGTAAAGATTTCTAAGTGCTATTTTCATTTATATATGTATTGGCTTTGTTTTGTTAATTTTTTTTAAATATTTCTACTTTTGTTATTATTCTAAAATGTATTTCATATTTATATGGGTTTTTGTTTAAAATAACTATTTTATTTCATTCTCTATCTTTGAAATTAATCTGTTTTTTCGTGGTTTTGTATTTTTTTAAAGATTTATAGAGGTTATTTTAATTTTAGATATCTGCTATTATTTATTTTGTTTTTATCTGTGATATATTTTCCCCTTGATTTGTATATCTACATTTTTTTCTCATTATACAGTATGTATATATCAAGTTATTTATTTAGTGTTTAAAATTGCCCTAGGCCATTTTATGTATAGTTGCCTACACAAACTAGATAAACTATTTAACTACAAGACTGTGTCGGCGTTTTTCGCTATTTTTATACTCTAGGTTTTATCATTTGATAACTGGAGTTTATCTATACTTACCTTGATTACCGTTGAAAGTCATTGGAATTGTTGATTGTTGATTTGGTTAATGCTATAGCACTGTTTCGCTGGCAGCTTCATTAGGCGGAAAACACTCAAGCTCAAATTGTTACATATTTTAAATAAACATATGTACTCAAAAAACTAAGTATAAAGTGTACACAAACACTTAAAATACATTATACTGTAGAGTATTTAAGTGTTTGTTTAAACTTCAAAGTTTAATAAATTGGTTAATTATATAAGGTAGTTTACTATAGAAATGTACATATAATTTTATAATTATCTAACAAAACAAAACGATTAAATTTCAAGTATTTATTGAGTAATAACTTAAACTTTCAATTTTCTGACCAGCTGGTTGCCATTAATTTGCTGTTCATGTCATGCCTTTGTGTAGAATATTTCTTTTTTTTATTAATATTTTTATTGATACCCTAACCATTGCACTATATATGAGGCCTAAATATATGTGAGGTAAATCTGAGATCCATCATAGACAAATCAACGGAGCAAATAATAGACCTATTATTTACCGAGTGAAGCGAAGACCTTTTACACCTCAACTACTTGGCATTTCGAGTGTGTTTATTTTTTCGTTATGTACAACCATATTCTTTTTTTCGTTAATAGCCTCAACCAATTTTTATGAAATTTTCGTATATTCATTTTTTTACGAGTTATTTAAATTTCGCTAAACGATCTAGGTACAAATATGTTTTTTTATGATAAAAAATGGCGCCCGTTCAAAGGAGTTACTGAACGATTTCAATTCAAAAAGCGCAAAACCTGGCTTTTCGAAATATTAAATATAATTATTGGTGTATCGTGATTTTCTACGCCAAAAGTTTTAAAGTTTTACTATGCCAAATTGTGTATAAAACGTTATTCGTGTTTTCAGTTACTAAAACTTTTCTTAGTTTCATAGGGTTACAAAAATATCAAACAAATTATTATTTATATTCTGTTGTTTGCTCTAAAACTTTACATACGGTTCATGTAACTTGTAATATATGCATCAATGAGTTAAAATAAAACATAAATAGTAGTTATATCGGTAACCCTCTCACCGGCCACTAAGGCCTACCAATAGTGGAAAAGTATGTTTTTCATATTGTTCCACTTAGCAATCCAGAGTTATACATGTTTGGATTTAAACAGTATAATATTTATTACCATCATGCTCATAATGATTTGTATTTTTTACTGTTACTTAAGAACAAAAACTTTTCGACCATGGTAGTTTTATAAGAAAAATTATTTTAAGAACTTGAAATAAAGACCTCTAGTTGTTGATTACATTAATAGAATCAAGGTCGGAAGACAACAAGAGTTAGTCGAGAGAGAGAGAGAGAGAGAGAGAGAGAGAGAGAGAGAGAGAGAGAGAGAGAGAGAGAGAGAGAGAGAGAGAGAGAGAGAGAGAGAGAGAGAGAGAGAGAGAGAGAGAGAGAGAGAGAGAGAGAGAGAGAGAGAGAGAGAGAGAGAGAGAGAGAGAGAGAGAGAGAGAGAGAGAGAGAGAGGGACTAAGTTACGATTATATGAAAAAGGTTTAAATACAGCTTCTATATCTCGGAATTGCCACCCACATACTTAATATATTGAGCTCTAGAGAGATAATGAGTTGTAAATCAAAATAACTGGTGTTTCAAAAAGGACGCAACCCGAAGTTTAAGAAGGTATAAGTTACTCATAGGTAAATTTTTCTTTTCAAAATATCAGTTGGCAAAACTGTTCTCATTGTTCACTCGGCGTGTGTTATTGTAATGCACTAGTGCTATTCCAATATGCATTTGTCTTTGTAAATGTGTGTATATTTTCAACTGTCTTTTACCAAAGATGAACTTGTGTTTATTATTGAGACTTATTCCGCGTATAAATTTTACAAACGAGTAAAAGACGAGTTCCAGTTAAAATTTTCCAATTCTTACGTACCTAAATAAGTCAACAATATCGCGTCTGATTAATAAATTTCGTGAGACTGGCAGTGTATATGATCGGAAAACCACAGGTCTACCATCACTGTTAACAGTGAACGTTCTGGACGATGTGAAATAACGTTTGAATCGCTCACCCAGCATTAATATCAGTAAATCATCAAATTCATCAGCAAATCATCAGCAAATCACCTAGAAAGTTATAATTATATAATGTTACATTGATTTTTAAAAGTAATAATTTCACATCGTCAAAAATAGGGTGGCGTCCTTTATGAAACACCCTGTACAATATAAGAAGCAAACCACATAATAGAGTAAGTCATAATGTTATTTTAAAAATCAAATCAACATCAGTACGAAAAGTAATATCTCAGTCGTAATTATAATATCCCACCAACACCTGTAGAACTTGTAACCTGAATACGTAATTTGTTTTAGTTACAAAGTCTGAATATAAATAAGTCTTTGATTAACATGTTTGGACGCCATCATAATACTTATCCAGCCCCGTCATATAATGTAAGACAAGCAGGTTTTCAATTGGTTGTTTGGGCCTTAGGGGAAAAGATAAAATTCATTGGTACCAGTTAGGATTAGCGATGTTGATACTCGGGTGAAATAGATACTCGCAATACTCGGCTTCGAATGATTTCAATACTCGTATTATTAGTTCGACATCGAGTATCTGCGCAGAATGATTATGCGCATTATGTGTGTGTGTGTGTGTTATATTTCTATCTGTTAGACTGATCCACCAAGTATTTATTTTTTTAAACAATATGTGATTGACACTTGTAATACGTAATTAAATGTTATCCTGCCTCGACACAAATTCAGTAATTAAACGTAAGTACAATTATTACCAACATTAATAATTTAGTTATTATTTAAAATAAGTTAATTTACTATATTTTTTATAAAGATGGTAACCTATAAATATTTATTTAAATATAAGTAATAACAGTTAAATAATAATTTAATTTACTTTTTGTTAATGTGGAAATAAATTAATATTATTGTTATTTTAAATTGAACTTGTTACTGAATCTAAATCATTATAACTCAAAATCGTAATGTTTAATTAATGTGTAGTGAAAAATCAGCTTAGAAACTAATGTAACCAAAGTAGAAACACCGAGCATGTTTGGAATTGACACAACACTAACGAATATCGTTGTCCGAGGATATTCGCACACCGAGGATACTCGCAGTCTCGCACATTACCTCCTCCTTGTTCCTAGTTACGAGGATTTTGTACGAGTATTTTAATACGAAACCGAGGATTTTAATATTCGGACTCTTCCGAGGATTTTGATACTCGGGATCACAGAGTATTTTAATTCGAACTCACACATCACTAGTACCTTACTATTTTGCAAAGTTTGAAAATTGCCTGTTTTCACGAATTAATTACTCAGACAATATAAGAGATATTTTCGAATTGAAAACCCCACAGTAAAATGTGCACTTTCTTCTTTCCTCATGTAAAATTTCGTATCATTACGATGTATAGTTAGGGAGCTACAGGCGTTTTAAAAAGGTATTGCAAGTGGCGAAACGTGAAATGTTAAAATCAGGAATTTTTATTGACATATAAATTGCAATAACTCCTAAACCATTTGAGATGTCAAAGTGATTTTTTCAGGGTTTATTCTCCTTTCAATTCTGCATCTTTTGATACCCATATCGTTGGTTTAAAAAAAATTTGATCTTTTTTTAAAAAACTTTGGACTGCAATTCCTCGTAAACCCTTTGAGATTTCAAAGTCATTTTTTCATGGTTTACTCTCTATTAAATTCTGTATCTATTGATGTGCATATCATTGGTATTGTTAAATGTTGAAATTTTTACAAAAAATTAGATAAAAATGAAAAAAATATTAAAAATTTTGAAATTTCAATAGCACCACTCGACTCCAAATTTAATTCTGCTTCTATTAAGCTTTAAAAATAATCAAAATTCAAAAACTCAGTTTTTTGCCTAAAAAAGTTGCAAGGGGGGTAGTTAGGATAACTTTATTTAAAACAGTTGTTCCACATGTTTTATGAACCTCGTAATTGTGTGTTTTCTTAACAACGAGTAGATCCTAATTACGGGACTCGTAGATGTGTATATATCAAAAAGTCTCCACTCACTTCGCTCGTGTCAGGACTCAGCCCTGGTGGATCTCGTAATTGAACATCAAATTTTCTTAAAAAATTAAACATTCCATTTCTGACAATATCTTCACTATTTGCCATCGTACAGTTGGTACCATTGCTGAATTGAAATTTGCAAATTTTTCATCGAATTTTATGTTTTACCAGTTGAATAACACTTTTTTTTAAACATTTTGACACTTTTATTTTGATTTTTGAATTTCCATATGAAATACACCAAATTTGATCCATTATACAAAAATTTCACATTCTTATTTTTTGTGGTTACCGTGCTTACGTTTATATAATAGCTACAACGAAGACGGGCGGACGGTACGTCTCAAATTATTATTTTGGCTTCCTGAGGCTGTGAAATGTACCTCAACCTTACCCCACTACCTGTACTAGTTAAGTAAAAAGTTTATCATGGTTATAATTCACGAGTAGAAACATTTGTAATCGCTCAAACACACCCCCTATATATTTTTAGAGCTTACAATCCACAATATATCAAAATCAATTTTATTTTATATCATCACAAATATTTCTCAGAAGTTACCATTTTGGAATTAATTTTAATCCAATCTATTGAACGCTTGAAAAATTGATTCTGTTAGCGTACACGAAGTGTAGTGTGATTAATGTGTTTTTCGAGACTGTATGTTCCTATAACCCGAGAAAAACATCAGTAAACTCTTAACGCCTTCAAAGTTTTCTAGACAACTATGTACACAAAGTTGCATACACGGCAGGGGTATTATTACCACTGTGCATCACACTAAAATCTGGTTATAAAGTTATTTAAAAATTACAGATTGTTCATATTATTGATATGATTTAAACGAACATTTTCGATTATTCGTGTTTATAAATAAGCTGATACATGACGTTTCGAGTGTATAAATCATCTCCCGTTATCAACCGGCTGTTTTCGATTTTCACTTTTCTCGTGTTTTAGGTTTATCACTTGTTAACGAGTGTTGATTTATATTCTAAAACGTCGTGGATGAGTATTTTATATACAAAAATAATAACTAATGTGTTTTGAAACTATATTAATAATATTAAATTCATTCAACTTATTCCAGTCAGTTTAATAATTATTTAAACCCATTTCAAATCACCGCCATTTTGAAACTTTCTAAGACGTATTGAATGAGTAGTAAATTTTTTTATATTTGTCTAAAATTTTTGCTACAGATGTTTTTGCTTTCCTTTTTTTTCATTTTGAGGTTTTTTCGAACAGTTTATAACTCTTTCAATTTTATTACATAAAACCTGTTTTAGATTTTAAAGATATATAAAATGAGTTATTGTCAGATATTCCACTACGTTTAAAAATTGTCTTCAAAAAAATTACTTACTGAAGCTACGAAGATTTAATAATTTTAAAGGTAATTTGTAAAATTGAGCCTACATACCAAATTGGAACGAAATCAGACAAATTGTGACTACTATACTCTGGTTTACGTTTAATTGACAGTGCGTACTTACAGTAATGTATTAATGCTCTACTACTATGCGACTAAAAAACATCGTCATAAATAAACAGAATGTTTTAAAGGAAAAGCATATAAAGTACTTAAACAGTTAACTGTTTACTTTAAAAGTGAACTAATGTTTGTCCGACACCATTTGGCGTGTAGAAAACCATCGCCCAGTGGCATCCACTGCAACAGTCTCATCTACTCGTCATGTTGTTCTTTCTTCTGACCTACACTACTTCCTACTCCCGTTTAGTCTCTCTTGATTTATTCTGTTAGCCTTTTTCCACATTAACTTCTCCCTTGTATGACTTCACCCCCTTGTTTTGTTTTCAACCCAGCTCTACTCGTAATGATGAGGTGTAAGGGATAATAGGTGTTTCATACGGAGATACTTGGTACATTTTCTCGTTATCGAGTACACTGTTTAGTGTGTATTTGCCTTAAGGCGTTACGGGAGCATGGCATAGGTTTGACCGGCATAGCAGTGTCTGCTTGGCGGGCTTTAAGGCGTGTTTTCTTGAGGATCTCAGCGTGAATGCTTCGGGTGAATTTTGTTCATTTGAAGAACGATAAACTTCTAAATATTCAGTAACCTTGCATGTAAACTCATTTCCACATCGTCCTATTTTATAGACATTTACAAAACGTTTAATAACTGAACGAGAAATTCGCTGCACATATTGTTTATCTACAAACTGTCATGTTTGCTAAAAAGCTCGTTTCCCTCCCTCATTACGGGAATAAGTCCTTTTTATTGTTCGACTTCACAATAAAATGAATGACTTTTTCCTTGCAATGTAGACGGGTACAGAATTAATGAATCTGTATCCCTGTTACAAAAAGTAGACTGTAGAACAAAATACACGTTACTTCAAAGTACAAGTTTGACATTTTTTGTTTACATTACGAGATGTTTATAGTTTTATTTAACCTGCACTGTAAGTATTATGGAAAATATCAATAAAGTTGTTATATTTAAGCTGCGGATTCATCAATATAATACGATTGTGTTCGAAAATATATTTCATTTTTAATTTAATATCAATAAATTGTAGTTATTATCAGTATTGTAGTCGTCTTCTGGCTCAATTCAATGCTGATTTATCGAATTTAAAACAGCATTTACTGCTTTTGAAAAATACTTGTACACTATGTCTTTAACAATTCTTAGAACATTACTAGAAGAAAAAAAACTTGTAATATTTTCAGGAATATCAATAATTTTTTTTTTTTTTTTTTTTTTTTTTTTTTTTTTTTTAAGATCCCATCACTGAACTCTATGGAACAACGTGAATTTATTTATATTTCTTCAAGTGTTTTTGAAACTCTAAATTTCCAATTTATAATTGTAGGCCTAATTTTTTGATCTCCGAGATTCTTATTTGATATGCTTAACCAGTAATTCAAACCATCATTACATAAATAATAAGTTTTATTTTTATTTAATGAAATACAAATAATTATATTTTTTTCTTACCGTCTATGACTTACGTATATTGGACGGGTTTCGAAATTTATTCCATCTTCAAATAATCGTTCTTAGAAGATCGTTATCACAATAAAATTAGTCACACAAAAATTAGACTTTAAAAATTAATAACACGAAATTTAAACTAACACAACATTAAATTTTGCAAGACACATTATTGACAGTGTTCACAATTACACTAACTTTGAAATTCAACGTGAAAGTCTTACACATAATTATGCAACAAAGGAAGATTTATTAATTCCGTTGAAGAATTTGAAATTATAAGGCATCTAGAAATGACTCGAGTCAATTATTGAGCGATCATCTGAACTTCCAATTCAACGCAATTAAAGATGATCAGAATAATCCTAAGGAGTGTTTACAAGTGACTCTTGAAGTTAGTGGGTTAAGAGGTTCCATGGTGTGCACCTGACATTTAAGCGTTTAATCATTGATGTAGTGTACATGTTTGTGTTCATATCAATGTTTTTATGTCGTAGTTTCTAACGACATGTTTCTTAGCAGTGGAATGAAAAATATATCTTTTAAGTTTGATCTGATGATGGTGGGTTGATCCGCCGAAACCAGTAATCCAATAGGATACTTATAAGAGTGCTTGACGGTGAGAAATAAGATAGTTAATTACCCACTTATTATTAAAAATATAATTGTCTATCTACAAATCAAACAGTGTTCAACTGATAACATCAATTTGTAAAGAAGTATTTTATAAGAGAGTATCTAAATTAACCTCTTTATACTTTAACAAGACAGGAGATGGCAAATCTGAACAAGAGTTTACAGTAAAACATCCCATATGTCAACAAAAAGAGCCTAATAAAAGAAATAATCAATCCAGAAAACCTTACCAGACACAAAGATTCAGAACGAATCGTGCACCTTAATTAATAACAAACTTAACAGAAAATTTAAAAAATAATAACACTCTTAGTAACGTGCATATCAAAGACTCTATGTACAATAATATTGTGAAAAAAATAAGAATTAAACTTGATGAAATCGATGCCCTAAAGCGGATAAAGGAAATACGCTCGTTATCATGAACAAAGATGAATCTACTAACAGTGACCGGTCTATAAATGACAATAATATAGAATTGTTATCAATATATCCGACTCAAGAATTCACAAAGACTCTAAATAGCACGATCAATAAAAGCACTTCCAACAATAAACTTGCCTACACGCCGCGCTCTGAAAACAATTACTCCTCAGGCACTACAATTTACAAGCTCCCGAAAATCCACAAGAATAACATGCCTATCAGACTACTTATTAACTTTACCACTGCCCCGGGATACAAAATTTCCAAAAAATATCACAACGGCAATGAAAAATAACGGTAAACTATCACAGTCTGATTAATAACATAGATTTTGTCAACAAACTGAAGGTTACAAGACTAATTTGCATCTTTTATCTCTATACTAACATTCCTAAAAATATACAGCGTAATCGCCTCACTGAAGCAAAGACATTAAGTCCTAATACAATAATGAACTGCTCTGCCTGGTAGAACTCTGTTGGAACAAAACTATTCAATTTTTAAACAATTTAAAATTTTAAAACTTACCTAGTTTTACAATAACATAACTTAACCTAGTTTTACCATATTATTGAATCAGTGAGCTTCCAAAACTTATTAAATACTTTCTAGTTCTAACTGATGTTTTGTCTTAGATATTTTATTTAACAATATGTCAAAGCAGTTAAAAGCAATCGTATTCTCTGTTTGTATATACAGAATGTTAAGGAATGGTTGTACTAAGATGGGAGAGCAGAGATTGGGATTATTAGATCTATAAATAGGTAGAAAACTTTAGTTTGTTTCGACTTTTCTAGTTTTAAATATATGTTGAACGAATTTGGTATATTCATGTTTGTATCATTAGTTGAGTTGATTATTATTTATAATTTTTGTTACAACTATATATTTATAAGATTTGTCTTTCCTTTCAGGTCTCTATTGACCAACTTTTCCGACGCTAACACTGTTCATTTGAAAGTTAAAGGGCTTTAATGTTTTTCATTCTTTTTTTTATACAGCGATGATGACAGATTTTTTCACCTTTAAGAAATATTAAAAAAAGATAAAATTTAATATATAATTAGTATCGTAATAATTGTATAATAATTACAACATAATATACAAATCTTCATACATGCATTCACGTGAAACCGTTCCTCGTACCAATATGTGGGAATAATTTCCTTTATTTAAAAATATAAATATTATAATATGTTTTATCATGAATTAAACAAATAGATTAATAATTAATCTAAAAAAAAACACTTAAAACTAATGAAAAACTACCATATTTTACGAGACAACACCTCAACAACTTGTCATTTCAACAATTTAGTGGTTATCCTCAATTGAAATCATTGTCACCGTTCTCTGTAAGATTTTTCTCTAATCTACTTACTTTTATAACGATGTGAATACTTGAGTACTGATTGACACTAAAAATGACAACTTATTCGTTGAAACGTCCTCTTATTGAAGTTGTCTCTTATGGTAGAAATTGAAGTTCCTCTTTAATTATTGACATATCGTTAACGTCTATCAGAATAATTTCTCAGTGAATTTTTGTAAACATCTACTGATTTTTATTAGCTTCTGTTAACCAATATAGAAAATTTAATTTTCGTAGCAAAGTTAAAGTATTTACTACATACCGAAAAGTAACTAATGCGTAAACAACAATTAGTTAGATTTTATACATACAACATTAATTTAACAGGATGGTGTGATTGTAATTTTGAATGTTTACTCTCCAAATTAAAATTATAAATAAATTTACCAACGCATTTAAATTAGCGTATATTGTAATCCATCTCTGGATTATTCGCTGGATTTTAATGTTGCAGTAAATTATTTTGTTTTCTGTTACAATGTAAATCCCATGTACCAGTGTCGAATTCCCCTTCACCACCCCCTTCACTGCGTTTAATGTTTGGGCTGTTGAATGCGGTTGTTTCACGGAGAGTTGGCACTGAATCTGACAACAAAATTTATTGTACTTATAAAGAGGGAGAAGGGGGGAATACAAACTGATGACATATATAATGTTGTTTAATTGTGCTTCATTCGTAATTCACTTTCGGTATACAACAACGATTGTTATCTGTATTCAAAATTTGGTGTATAGCTATTGTAGGCGTCTTCACGGTGTAGGCAATGTGGTAATGAAATATGCGCTTAAATCATGGATACTAAAACACTTTTTGGATAATTTTAAATAAGTTTCATATATAGAGAGACTCAAAAGAATCTTTAAATCACTTATTAAGATAATCAGACACGGTTTATTGTAAGGGGTTGTTTCTTATGAGACCACCTTCAATTTTAGACTCCAAGATGGCGGATAACTCAACGTTTTCAAATGGTGATGTATAATCATGTGCTCGTTGAGAGAGAAACGACATGCAGGCAAAAGAAGAAAATTCACCCGTTAAAATTCTATAAACTATTACAGGAAGAATATTTGCTTAAAACAGCGATGGAAAAACAAATCGATCCTCGTCATTATGGTACTTAACCAGCCCAATCATTCTGTGTAATACAAGATCGTTTAAATTTGTTGATCAAAAATTGATTTCCTGATTGCAGAAAGTTTGTTTAAATTGTTATGAACCTCGTAATTGTGTGCATCACAACTCTCTTGCTGTCGGCTAGGCCTTAGCGAGCAACTTATATATTGAAATTTTCCACTCGCTTCGCTCGTGTCAGTGACTGGTGAGCATTGAAGTTGTACATACGTCAAGTAGGCTCTACTCACTACGCACGTGTTGGTACTGCATCTCTCTAAAAATATCGATTCTTCAGTTATCGATAATCCCCCCCCCCCGAATAATGGCTGCTTATATAAATACTTTATTTCTCAAAAATGACTTTACCGATTTCATTCAAATTTTGATAAAATGCTAATAATAATGACCCAGAAACTCGTGTGGAAAATAGCACGTAAAAATATTACGTTTGAACATTAATTGGAGGAAACAATTGACCTTTGACAGCAGTTTTAAAGCTCTATTTTAATAAAATACGACTTACGCTGAAAACGTACTTGAGTAGGCACGAACTCTTTTAATCACTTGAAATTTAAAATAACTATTCAAAAGTTTATTGGTTATTTTCGCTTTTTAATTGACAACTTCTAAATCACCTTTTTTCGTAACGATTTTTTTTTTGGATTGTTTTTACTTGATTTTGAAGTCGAGTGAGAAAGTTTGCGCAATGTTTTTGCACTGTTTCTTGTTTTCATAGCGAACAAGTAAAGCTGGGAGATGTGTCGACAATTATAAATATGTTTTATTTGAAATAATATCAAGTCAAATAAATGCTGACAACATTTAAAGTGCAATCAGCAAATTATGTTTGCATTACAGTTTAGAAACATGCATTCAATAAAGTTATGAAATCTATATTATATTAAAAAGTTTTACTTGCTAAATGCTATTTTATCACTTGTATTTTTAGTAGCCTATAAGTATATGTTAATTTATTTTAGAACTATTTGTTTTGTTACCATAATCTATTTTATGTGTGAAACATTCTTAGCTATTTATCAATTAACCGTTTTATAAACAACTTTAAAATCAAACACCCAATACAACATTTCAATAAAACAAGTTTTATTTGTTTATGTACATTTCAGTAACATAGTTACCATCTTCGGAGGTTTAATACTTAACGGTTGCTAGTTTGTTTGGACCCAAGAAAAACTGATATATCCGCTAAAAAACACTATGTCATTTTTTTCACCCATCTCTTTTACTACGTATATGTGAAAAAGTAAAAATAGAAAAACATAGATAATAATTTTAAAAAGATAAGTTATCCGATTTGTACACATTTATTTACTGTTTACTAATAATAATGTAAGCTTATATTATTAAGTAAAACTATTTTTATTAGATCTAACATAATATAACGGGCCAGCTGTTATAGATATTATTAAGTAATGTTAATAGTATAAAATAATATGTTTTCGACAATAATTTATCTTTACTTCGTTTTAATATTCTTGTCTAGTGTTGGACACCACGAATTTCGAACTTTAATTTTTTCATAAATAACCATTTCCTTTCAAATCTATAATCGTTTAACATGATTAACCCTTCTAAGGACCACCATCAATACATTTGTTTTAATTGTTTAATGGATTTTTACAAAATTAATCGTATTTTTCTAATTTAGTTAATTTTACAACTTTTTTTATTAATCAATTTGTTAGTAAAATTATAAGTATATATAAACTCAAATAATTATGTTATATTTTTTTAATTATATCACATTTAAAATTTTATATAACTTTTTGTGTAAACATTTTGCGTTATAATTTAGTGAGGGAAGCAAAAACATTTTACTGTGGGGAGGAAAATAATTACATTCTATAACATGTAATGGACAGCAATTTAGGATTTGTTTTGACAATTTCGGTTCAACACATAGAATCAACTAAAATCTACCTACTTACTTCTACGTAATAATTATTATTTTTGATATTTTACTGTAATTAGTGATGTTTAGTGACAATAACTATGTATATTCCACTTAATAAAAATTTAGATCAAAAAAATATATAATAATTACAACCCAAAAAGTAACGTTATGTCCTTTGTATCACCGTAAATGTTAAAATATTTTTAAATATAACTACGTTGCAATTTCTGTTCAGTTGCAATAAAAATTGTCAAAAAAATGCAAAATTTAAAATTTTTACTCCTTAAAAAGTCAAATTGTATGCCAAAATGTCCATCGCATTGATTTTGACTCAAATTTTTCATTTAAAAATAAAAAATATATAAAAACATTTAACGCTTTAACACTACTTTTAATATAAATTAACTAAAAATTTAATTAAACGACTTCTCTTCAAAATATAAATATTTAATTGACAGCTAAAAGGTTGAATTGTGAAAATGTTTACCTCATAAAGTAGAATCCTTACACTAGATATTAAGTAATGCTGCTTTTGAGTTAAGAAAGTGGGTATTGTTAATTTCAGTTCTTAAACAATAGAAAACATTTACTAACTTTAGACGATTGGTATTACAATTATTGTTTGTGAAATGTATTTAAGCTGTGATGAGAAAATTAAATGAGTGATAATATTGTCTAATGAAAATACTTGTAATAGAACAATACGTACATGGTTCTAAAGAGATGAATATTCGATAAGTAAAGTGAAATTTGAGATCTTGATGGCAACTGATGGTCTTGTTGGAGAAATACTACAACTTTTGAAAGCTTACCACGAATTTTGGTCTTGATGTTTCTCACAGTAGTTTTCACTACTAATCTTTTACGTGTGAAAAAATATTGTCATCGTCAATTAATTGTCCTACACATAAGTGCCCAACTACTGCCCAGTATGATAATTTTCCCCGTTGACTGTCGTTTCAAGAACCGCACTTTTTCAATGTTCTTGTCTTTCCTATCGCTGAACCAATGAGGGCTTGCAACAAACCCATGTTTGATATTCAACTTGTTTATAATAAAAAAATGTACTTCCCTGTGGCAACAATTCACTACAATAACTCATTCCAATTTCGTTCCAGGATATATTCATGGTGTTAAATAATTTTAAACTTAAGCGTGTGGAACTATACTTGTTACCAAATGTTCTTCATTGTTGTGACGCGTCTCAAAGAAGTCGCAATATCTTCATGAAACGTGGCAACCTAACAGTTCTGAACTTTTTACTAACAAATGGCCCTCTAATCAAGATTCGTTTCCTGATATTTCTAAAGATGTCAACCCAATATGCTTTCTGTGTGTCTAAAATTTAATATCGACTGTCACCTTTTTCTTTCTTGCATCCTTCTCAGCTGTAAAGGATACAACCCTGTCTCCACCCCTTCTCTCTTATTAAGTACCACCTCTCAAACTGTAACAAAAAACAATTTGTCATTGGTTTTCGACTCGAATCCTGTAGTTTAACCTGTAGTGCCTTCAAAAAGCCACTGAAATGTTTATTTCAGGTTTCCGTAAAATAAAATAAAACATGCAAATAACAATTTTAATAATTATTAACCATTAACGTTTTACTAGGTGTTCAAATTTCGTTCGTTTTTCAATATTTAAGAGTCCTTTACGCTTATTTTTCACACATTTTCAGTGTTCCAATTTCATTCTTAATTTTCAATATTTGAGAGTTCTTTACGCTTATTTTTCACACATCTTCTGTGTTCCAATTTCATTCTTAA
Organism: Aphrophora alni; assembly: GCA_963513935.1. Classification (NCBI taxonomy): domain Eukaryota; kingdom Metazoa; phylum Arthropoda; class Insecta; order Hemiptera; family Aphrophoridae; genus Aphrophora; species Aphrophora alni. Next base: position 8,875,137 of record OY740769.1, on the reverse strand, counting down.
TTTTCAATATTGAAGAGTCCTTTACGTTTATTTTTCACACAATCTTCTGTGTTCCAATTTCATTCTTAATTTTCAATATTTAAGAGTCCTTTACGCTTATTTTTTACACAATCTTCTGTGTTCCAATTTCATTCTTAATTTTCAATATTTAAGATTTCTTTACGCTTTTTACACTTCTTCTGTGTTCAAATTTCATTCTTAATTTTCAATATTTAAGAGTCCTTTACGCTTATTTTTTACACAATCTTCTGTGTTCCAATTTCATTCTTAATTTTCAATATTTAAGATTTCTTTACGCTTATTTTTCACACAATCTTCTGTGTTCCAATTTCATTCTTAATTTTCAATATTTAAGATTTCTTTACGCTTATTTTTCACACGATCTTCTGTGTTCCAATTTCTTTCTTAATTTTCAATATTTGAGAGTTCTTTACGCTTATTTTTCACACATCTTCTGTGTTCCAATTTCATTCTTAATTTTCAATATTGAAGAGTCCTTTACGTTTATTTTTCACACAATCTTCTGTGTTCCAATTTCTTTCTTAATTTTCAATATTTAAGAGTTCTTTACGCTTATTTTTCACACATCTTCTGTGTTCCAATTTCATTCTTAATTTTCAATATTTAAGAGTCCTTTACGTTTATTTTTCACACAATCTTCTGTGTTCCAATTTCATTCTTAATTTTCAATATTTAAGAGTCCTTTACGCTTATTTTTTACACAATCTTCTGTGTTCCAATTTCATTCTTAATTTTCAATATTTAAGATTTCTTTACGCTTTTTACACTTCTTCTGTGTTCCAATTTCATTCTTAATTTTCAATATTTAAGAGACCTTTATGCTTATTTTTCACACACCTTCTGTGTTACAATTTCATTCTTAATTTTCAATATTTAAGATTTCTTTACTCTTTTTTTTACACTTCTTCTGTGTTCACATTTCGTTCTTAATTTTCAATATTTTTTATTTCTTTACACTTATTTTTCACACATCTTCTGTGTTCAGTGCGTGTAGATTATGATTGCCTCTTTCAATTATTTTATTGTTTTGGGGCAATTACCTATCCTCAAGTTCCTGCCTGGAAAAAGACGTTAATTTATGGAAGAATTCTCTTGAATTGATCTCAACAATGCCTTCTACTAGCGACACGACAGTCCGAGAATCATGCACTATAGCTCCACCTCGTTTAAAGTAGGCATTATTAATTTCACTTTCCATTAACAAATAGACAATGTCTCACTAAGTTGATGGTGTCTTAAAACAATAACCGCCCTACAATTTGTTTTCGCAAAAACGTTATCTAAACTTCAACTTATTTGGACTTTGGACCACAGTATACTTTAGAACCACATGTGGATTATCAGTACTGGACAATCTTCTCTTTTCCAAATTTATCTACGCTTATATAAAACTAAACTCTCGTAGGTATAAAATCATGTATCCAGTACTTCTATTACTTTTTTGCTATAAAATTTTGACAATATTAGGTGTAGTCGACTAGTTTCGTGGACAACCTGTTTGTACGGGTTTGAATGTAATTTTTTTACCGCAGTGTAGTACTTCCTAGGCTCACTTTTATTTCCTCTTATTGTCAAACATTTTGAACTGACAATAATTTTTTAAATAAACGACGCAATATTTCCAAATTCTTTACTCCCGTTACTTCTTAATTTCATAATCTGTTACAAAATCATCCCTTATTGTAATAAATGAACTGCCAGCAAGAATTTATAAAAAGTAATTCTGAAGATCAAATGAAGTAGGTCATAAAATTAATATTATGTTAATCTTCATTCCACTTGTTCATTAAGTACTTAAGCTCCAACAAAATCCACTACAGTAAAAAGAGCAATAAATGTTTTGCGGTAAAGCCGAAAAAACTTGTTCCTTTAATGAAAGCAGCTTCACCGTAAGAGAGTGAAATAAATTCCTAGATTAAAACTTTGTTATTGGTATTATTTAATTTTATGAAGAGTGTTATTATTGGAAGTATAACGTCGAGATCACATGAAATGTGCACTGATCCTTCACATTGGAATATTTAATAATATTTTATATTTAATGAGTTCACTTAACCTGCCCAACATAGGCGTATCTGAAATTATAAAAGCTACAAAATACCTTAAATGAAGATGCTACTCTACTTTTTTGATCAATTTTTTTCAATTTAGTGGACAGCTTTATTTTATAAAGTTATTTTCTTATACAGTTTTCAATGAACACAATATTTTATGATTTTTTTTTCCAAAAAACAACCGTTAAATAACGACAGCTGATTAAGAATCGGTAAAAATTAAATATCAAACTAATAGGATTTGTTTCTTGTTTTTAGGATTAAATTATCAGATTATTGTATTGGAAAAAGACGTGAATAATAAATTCAATCCATATTCATATAATTCTAAATATGTATAAAGTAATACAAGTAATCTAATTTAACTATATCAGATCTTATAAAAAAACCTAAAATTAATATAGTTTACAAAATCAAACTAATTAAAAACGATAAATTTTACCAAATCGGAAATTCAAATAGCAATAAAATTGGAATAAAACAAATTCTCTTTAGTTGGAAATAAAACCAACACATCTCTTTACCTCATCCTGTTTGACATATATTATGTAGGTCGCACAAGTCCTTATATTATAGAATATGACTTCATTCTAAGGAATTCAACCTAACATAACCTATATCCAATTACATCTTATCCACTTCCCCTAGGTACTGAGCCATGCGATTGGTGTAAACCCCACATAGCTTTGTCAGTTTACTGGACCAATTTAAACTGCCATACACATAAAATGTTTCATATCTATCACGGGATTCCTTTCGTTGAGATTAAGATAGCCTTGGACAAAATGTTAGGTTATATCATTGGAAGTGTGACGCCAGAACATAAGGTTGTAGTAGTATGTTTTCATACTACTAGTTAGTATGACTAAAGATACAGCAAAGGTTAAGAGGCCTAGAACAGTCATCCTAATGATAGAGCCCTGGATTAACAGATGTCATGGTGAGATCATTTATTATTTGACAATTAATTTTGTTGTCTGGACATGATATGTTCGGAGATTATCTTCACAAGGTAGGGAAAAGATATCGGCCAGATTGTAAGTGGTGTGGATATGATGAATATATCCCTTACCATCAGATCTTTATATGTGAGGAATATATGAAAAAAGATATTACCTAATAAAGGAAATTAGTCAGATAACAACTGAGAACATAGTAGAAGTATTGTTTACTGATGAAAAGGCACGAAATAGAGTAGTGGATTATATAAACTACGTTTTTAAATAAAATATGAAATAATAGGAAGTAATGGATGTAATCTAAGACTCTATGAAAAAAGGAAGTAAATTCAACAAGGTTCTCTAGTAATTGCCAGGCCCGTAATTACTAAAGTAGCCACTGAGGGTAAATGAGGATTTATGAGGAAGATCAAAACAACATCCAATATTGAAATACACAATGGCGGTAGTTTGTGCACAGCCTAAGAATACCTGCTAGTAAAAATTTCTCCGAAGGGGTGTGGTGACAGAGAGCCCCCATAAACTACACTTAGACTACAATTTTAGAAGAGGCAAGGGGCACGGGTATATCCTGTAGAGAGAAAGGAAATAGGATTACATGAAGCCACTTTGTTGAAGACCTATGTTCTGGAATGAAATGATGGGATTTATTGACAGTGTACAAAAATTTACTTTCATTAATTGATTACTTTTCTGTCCAGATAATATGTAACTCTTTAAAAAATCACGACCACGAAGGTATTGTCTCTCTGGAGACTTTTTTGAATCCCAAAAGCTATCTCCTGTGTAGAGGAAGTTCCGAGCAGCCAGACTTCTCAAACTAATCAGTTGGAAAACTCGTCACGCCAGACTCCTGACTCGGGTACTATTTCATTTCCACTTTCCTCTGGTTGCCAACTTTTTCCACATTTTTCTTATCTACGGTACTTTCAAAAAACCGACACAAAACTAAAAGACACTCAACAAATCATCTCACTGCTTTCAACGAAATCATAGAAACACGCTTTAGGTTGGCTGTTCTCGCCCGCTTATCTATCACAAAGATAGTCCGCAACGCGTCTAAGTTGTTACAACGACGGGACTTATACTTTAAATTGGTGTTCAACTTTTCAGTAAATCGTGATTCTTACAAAATATCGGTAAAACGTTTTAATAGTTTGCTGTGTAACTGTGTTATATGTTTTTTAAAAAATAAAATTGAATGTAATTTGTGCAACTATTAGTAAGTCCACATGTGAACTTGGAACATTCGCTAGTGTAATCACCAGAACTATTGCTCTACCTACTCACCAAGATTCACCAAAAGGTATGGAACCATTCATTTACATAACTTGATGATGGATTTTTCAGTTTTCACGTTCATTTTTATAGTCTCTCTTAAAACAAATACTTAAAGGACATTGAAATAAAATTTGGTTATCACAGTTAAATGTAACTACCCATACAAGAACATTTAGTTGCGACGCCATTGTATTTCTAAACATTGGCGTATTGGGATCAAAACTACAAACATATAGCCTAGCATCACTGAATTCTATACAGATTGTAGAGCTTTCACCTAGTGCGTGAGAAATTCAATCGTCTATACTCTATAGGACTCAAAAAGTTGTTTTGTTAATCCAGCATGTAAGATTTACAACCCATAATACTCTGTACACAGTTAGTTGCAAAGTAAATGAAAGTTTGTTATAGTATCTTTTTAGTTAACGTAACATGTGGTTTTGAGGTTAGATTATCTAATAGATTATAACTAACTTCGTTTCCATAGCAACTAATTTCCTAGACAGAATAATCTAACAGGTGATTAAGTTTGTACGATATTACCACTAGGAGCAATGGTCGATAATGCACCTTAACTTCAAATACCTCGGTTCATAAATTGAATTTATTAAATCTTGGTAAACTCTTGTCATTACTGATTGGTACAGCATTTCAGTTAAAGCAACGTGGTTTAGACGTAATTAATGTTACATGTACTTGTTTCATCCTTCCGATGCTAACGACTAAGATTACGTCTTTAGTCAACCTCATTTTAAATTTAAGACCGTCCTTTAAACATTTGCAATTAAAAACATCTGGTTGGAAGTTATAAACATCTGTAATTAAAAACATCTGGCTTTTTATTAAGAATTTGTTGTTATTTAAAAAAATATTTAAAAAAACATACGTTTTAAACTACACTAATCAAAAAATATCAGCTGTTATTGATATAAACAAAAATAATTTTAAACAAAAGTGTTTTATTTGTTAAAGAAGTGTTGTTATTTGTGTTGTGATTATTTGTTTTTCACAAAAAAATGCTATTTATCAGTTCGTTTTGATTGGTTTATACAATGTTTTAAAATGAGGTTTTTTAAGTTTATTGAACTATTTCTCGTTGTACTTTAAACAGTAACAATTCTTCCAATTAGAAGGAGCAGAAACTTATACCGACGGAGTATTTATCACCGCAACTAGATGAGAATTATGCGTGGACTTAACAATGAGGAATCGAACATTGATTTGTATAAACGAGCACTAAAGGATGCCAGCCATAGTTGTACCATTTACAATTGGACCAATGAATGAACCAAATCAATTTACAACGTTTAAATAAAAAAAAATTATTAATAATATAATAATGCTCGATTTCGAGGCACGAGTACACCTATAAAATAACTGATTGCACATATTTATAAACTGGAATATTAAATCGTTCTTGTACTTTTAGTCCATACTGTGTATATATAGAATTCACTAACAGTATGGCTGCAATAAATGTATAAACATATCTTGTTACCATGACTCAACATTTTTTTTTCCGTTTACTGTTTGTTTAAATCAAGTCTTACGTCATTTCAAGTCCATAAATGTAAACTAGAATTTGTTCAAAATCTACCTATATGTTAGAATCTGAATAAAGTATAATAAGGACAAACGACAGAGAACCTTTAGTTGTTATGAATGACTGAATGTGGTTGGTCCTGACAACAAAATGGTAATTTAATTTCAGCTGGACAAATCTCTCTCTTAGCTTGTAGTCTGCAAACTGACTATTTTAAAACAATTAAGCTTGGACTAATATTAGGTTTTTGTTTTAATCAGAAACTCATTAAATGATATAAACTTGAAGTTTTTAATACAATCAGGATAGTGATTCGTTCTGTTGTAATCTAAACATGAAAAGTTCTTCGGTACCATAGATTACACGTAAAGAATTATTTTACCTCGGACCGTGTATTACCAATAGGAATGAAATGGACCTCAGGATTGCGACAGATGTTTTTGATGAAACGAAATTGAAGCTATCAGAAAACACGTAATCAAACTCCACAAATTAAGAAAAACGTTTACAACTGGATTGGATTGGTGAAGAATGAATTTTCCTCTGAGCGTGTACATCTCATATACAGGATAGAAATGAACATTTCCCAAAGATAATGGCATCATATCACATTTATTTTTTAAATTACTTTCTCTGTATTACAAAATTTCCTCTGTTTCAAACTTTGTTGACATAAATTAAGTTACAAACTAATACAATTAAAATATATACAGGATGGCTGAAAATAAACTACTTCCACCTCTTATTAAAAAATATTTGAATTAGTTTAATTCTATTTATGTCAATCTCTAGTTGAGAGGGGCAACCTAAAAACAAATTTGCTATTTTAATTAGGGGGGGATAGGGGTTCCTTAAACATTCTAAATAGGACTTATGATACTTCATTTTTAACGTCTCTATATATAACAAGAAAAATGACATAAACAAAAAAAATTCTGACCATCCAAAACAAAATGGCGGCCTTAGAGTTAGTTTATTTACGTTTAGTTCCCCTGTATGACATTAGTATGTTTTTAACTCGTATTAAATGTTCAAATTGTTCTCACTGTACCTCCATAGTCGTTGTTCAAACAAGATTCCAAAAGTTTGGTTTGTTGATCTCTTGCATTCTGTTACTATCTTAAATGCTGATTTAAAAGATTCCCCACAGAACAAGGAAGTCTTCTATTTGAAGAAGTGAATCAACAGAAAAATCAATTGTCTTGCTTTTTAAGTCGATCTTAAGTACCATTCTAACTTCGTAAATAAAATAACTCTTGTCAGCCATTTTATTTTGTGTGGTCAGAATTAAATTTTCTTTGTGTATTTTTTTTCTTGTTCCACATAATAGACGTTTAAATGATATCACAAACCTATGCGTAGTATTTGAAATTTGTGAACAACCCACAACAAATTTACAAGTTTGTGACAATTAAAATAATCTAGACTTTTGATATTTTAGGTTTATCCTCACACTTAAAGTGATTGCCGCAAACAGAAATCAAATATTTAAAAAACAAAAGAAAGAGTAGTTTCTTTTCAGTCACCATGTATATATATCACAGACTGACATCCTTATTTAATTATTCAATAAACAAGGAACTCTGTAACACTTTTTTTTTTAATATGAACTAACAACCACAAAATTAATTAATTGTCGGGACTACTTTTTTATTAGTGCGAATTTCAATTTAAGAAGGAATTGGGATGATGAACTGTTACTGTTTTTTTAAATAATATTTAAGAAAGTTATGAAAAACGTTACTGTCTATGTTAGGGTACACAAAAGTGTATATTTATTAGGACATTTGGAATATCGAGTAAACTATTACAAGTTTTAAATAAAAATACCAATGAAGACAATTTTATTTTTAACAAGACTATTAATCACGAACCTAAATAAATTTGTAGAAAACCAAGAGTATAAAAAGTATTACATGGTTTATGGTATACAAAGCAAAGCATAGTATTTTGTATAATTTCAATCATATTATTATGAATTTGTTGATATTGGTATCAAATTATTATTCCATAATCTGTTTTTGAACCTATTAAGACCTATAATGTCCTAGTCATAAACAACATCCATGAAAAACTTTGAATTTCTAACAAACAATCCCAGCGATTTGTTGGCAAAATTGATGACATACTTTATATGATAATCTAAAATCAATATGAATACCAAGATCTTTAATGTTTTCCACCCGTTCTAACGTCTTGTGGTTTATTGAATAGACTCATTTATTTAAAATATACAGACTGAAAAAAATAGTTTTCCAACCTCTAGCTAATTTCTAAACTGGTGGAGATGTAAACTTCTAACTTTCGTCGAATTTAATAGGGTAAATCCTTTTACGTTTTAGCGGTAGTTGAAAAGGAGACCTTTTTTCAAATAGCATCTCCTATCGTGTGACATCATTTTTAAGGACATAACAGACAGACAAATTTTAGTTCCTAGTAAAAAGTCTCTACGATTTCTCTAACCGGAATTACGGGGCTAGAAGTTGAATTTTAAAGTTGAGTTTTCTATTTGTCAGAGATATTAATGAAAAAACAAAATACAGTTTAAATATTTTAACAGTCTACGCTTTTATATATTTTTTCCTATTTTATCAAAGGAATTTTATGTATGAGCCAATGAGGTTATTTTTTTCCCTCATCATGTGATATATCGTTTTAAAGTTTTTTTAAAAAAGTTTGAGATGCAGCCAAAATATATACACAAATATTATTAAAACGGACTACTCATTTCGGTTCTAGGGTGACTACTTTAAATATGACTGATAGATATAATTTTTTTTAAAACATTCCCAAGTATAAATTTGCAATAAGCCTATAGGTATAATGTTATACGGCTTAGGCTGAAGGCAAACTAACAAAGTCAAATTAAGTACTCTGAATTCGATAGTGTTTGGAAATCCCGAGAACACCTCACTGGATCTACACTTTCTTCACGTTATCTTGGTTTAGATCCTTTTCTTTAATCTCTCTTGACCAACTTTTGCTATCTTCCTACCCTGACGATATTATAGTACTCTAAAGCTAGGGGGAATTTATTTTACCATCTTTTCTTTGTTTCTATAACGCTACAATGACCGAGTTTTTTTGGCCTTTAAATAAAAGGAACAAATCTGTATTTTCATATTTCAATCACTGATAACAAGTGTGATGATTTCTCATTTTTTACTTTGTACTCTGTGCTCAATTTACTGGTGTATATATAACGAGGTGGTCTCGTGCATCTTCCCGGCTGTTCATTTGTATCTTTTATATATCACTGACAATTGAATGCTTTGATGTCATTTGACTCGTAATTTAACAGATACATTGCGTTGAAGAGAAATCATTCCGCAAAGTTTACAGAAACACAAATATCATTCAAAGGCGTACTAGATACAATATCATTTTTCCTTTTTATAGATGAACCTAAACATGAAATGTTGCAATTTGGTCAGTATAACACTTCACATTCAACAGACAGAAAGACATAATTCCAAAAAAAGAAACATTATAGCGAAATTTTAGTTTTTTTACGCTTTTAGTTTTAAATGCAGTTATTATTATTATTACTTAATATTGATTTTCGGTATTCTATGTTATACGTTTGTTAGTTTTCTTTTTCTTTATATTGTTTTATTAATTTTCTATACTCCACTAAATTATTGTTAATGACATACTTGAAGACTAGTTTTTTGAATGAAAAGCCAAACCAATTGCATTGCCTCAGGTTACATACATTCCACTTGATATATGCCAGTTTTCTTTATTTTTAAGTAAATTAAAATAATAAATATTCTGAACCTATACGGTGGTGAAAACCTTTCACCACATCCCTTTTTTTTCAGGCGATACTTCTACTGTAACAGATATACTAGCGGGTTGCCTGAACGATAAATTGCAGGGGAATAGTTTTGCATCAAATCAGTTTACTGATGAAAATCATTATTAAGCTTCAAGGTTAGAGAAAGAGTTGTGCACCAGCCGCAAGAGAGACCGGGTGTGTTCAAGGAAGTGCATATCTTCTAGTCTACAAGATAACCGTAATTTTAGATTAAATAATTTGTGAAAAATGTACAAAATTTATGTAAATTCAAAAAATCTAGGTCTGTCTCAGGTATAACCAACGGAGATACGAAATAGTCAAAAAACTCGTAGATCCGTAACTGCTGTTGCAATCCGTTTTTAAGTCTTACCCACAAGAGACCTACAAAAAACTCTACAGCTAAAATTGAAAGTTGCTTTCGCCCTTTTGAATTTTTTTCGGAGATAAAAATTTAAAATTTCAACTTTATGGAAATTTCCCGTCGGTTACAGACTAAAAGTTATGAGGTTGCCAAATTTAAGGTTTCTAGCTCATTTATAAGTTGATTAGAATTTGTATAATCGAGTCGTACAAGGGGTTGTATATATTTTGCAAGCTCGTTGCAAGCTCGTTGGAGGCTTCGCTTCAAACCCTCAGTGGTTATTGACAAACCGGGAAGAGTCATTGGATCAAAGTTGAATATCAAAAATTAATAATTTCCAGACATTATTTAATATTTTGACACACTAAAATTATCAAATTTGGCAAACATACTCGGACATCCAAGTACTATAAGCTTGCCAAATTTGATAATTCTAGGTGTCTTATAAGTGTGTCAAAATATTAATTAAATTGTGGAAAATTACAAAACGTACCTAAAATCAAAAACCTAGCTCTATTTTAGGTATAACCAATGGAGACACGAAATAATCATAGAAACAAACTTGTATATCTCTCGTTAAATCCGCAACTGTTGGTGCAATCCGTTCTTGGTAGGTCTTATAGTAACCGCAATAGACCTCGGAAAAAAAAGTGTACACCAACTGCAAAGTTGCGTCCGCCATAATGGATTTTCTCTGGGGTTGAAAATTTCAAATTTCAACTTTTTGGAATTTTCCCATCAGTTACAGGCTAAAAGATAAGTTTGCCAATTTTTAAGTAGGTTATAATTTATATAGACGAATGAGTCGTACAAGGGGTTGTATATTGGATACGACAGATAGACAGACGTCATTTCTAAAAACACTTTTTTGTGCTCACGGGACTAAACTTGACATCGATTTTTGACCCATCACATATCAAAGTATATTTGGAAAAGTGAAATCTAAAATGGTTGGTTTTTAAATCCTATATTGGGTAGGAAGAACTTAGAGACCTCTAGTTTGCGCCATTATTCTTATTTTTAAAAAGCCTTAAAAATGAGGTATCACTCAATAGGGGTTGCTATTTAAAATTCTTGACTTACCCCCAAACTACCCTATTTTGGGGTATGGGTTGAAAATTTTGATACTTCAAAAAATCCTCCTTTGGTTATCTAAACTTCCCCCAAAGCAAATCTGTCTATTTCCATTAATAAAAAAATAAGAGGGGGTGGGACTTTTTGGACACATGGTATAATGACTGTTTCTTTCAACTTGTTTTATATTAAAAAATTCTGTAAACTATAGGAATATAGTTTCGTGGTATTATATATTTACCTAATTGTCCACCACATTCGACGAAAGGTATAATCTCTAATCTGACTGAACTATGCAAACCCAATCTAGTTGACATTGTAGATACACATTGAACCATGTAAATCCGCCTTAACACCAGATTGCTTTGTTCTATTTAGTTTTGGTCGGAGTGTCACATAAGACTATTAATTTGATTAGAATGTTAACCAACAACGACCTAATTTAGTTATATTTGTTATTCTATGTACTTTGTATTTGTATTTATGACTGGATTTTGTGAGATGAAATATGGAAATGCTTTTAAAAAAATTTTAATGTATTATAAAAACTTGTATATTTCTGTATTTTAAAACACATGGGATATAACTTACAGTAGAATGATAATTTATAAACACGACTAAAATACATTTCATTTCTCTCTAATATTATTGCTTTGACAATCTATTTATGTAGATTGTATAGCATCATAACATAATAACATATAATATCATAAAATATAGCAAACTAATATAACACGTATAATTATAACAAGACATACAAATATCAATAATAAATAAAACTTTTATCAATGACTAACAATTAAATTACTCAATACATTTAATTAATAACCAAACGACAAAACTTAAAATTAACTCAATAATATTTCAACTGCAAAATATACGATTTAGACTGGGAATTGAATCCAGGACGTGGCCTTACGCCCCAAAGCTCTACAAACTGAGCTATCCTTAGATGCCTCTCAGCATAGGGTGTACACTTCTCACTTGACTTTGCTTTTTAAAGCAATTTTCGAGTTAGAAAATTAATTAGTTAGTTAGAAACGACATTCAAATTATTATTTTTACTCAACTTACCTATGTATTTATTGCTTTTAAATTTATTGATTTGTTTTAATTTTTTTAATCAATTTGAATTAACAATAAAAAATAACAAATAACAAGGACAATAAATAAAAGCTTACAACATCATTGAAATAAATACAGATCATCAATCACCAAACGTCAAACTTTAAACTAACAACTATACAATAATAAATAACAAAACATAACAAATAACAAGGCTAATAAATAAAAGTTTACATCATTGCTATGAACTAAATAACATAATAAATAATATTAGTTACCAAACATTAAACTTTAAATTTACAATTAGTTAAACTATAATAAATAAAATTTACATCATTGAACTAAATAACACATTAAATACTATTAATTTCCAAACGTTAAACTTTAAATTAACAATTAATAAACGATAAACAATAATAAATAACAAATAATAAAAAATTAAAAGGATAACAAATAAAAGTTTACAACATGATTGCTAAGAACTAAAAACACAATAAATACTTATAATTACCAAACTTAAAATTTTTAATGAACAATTAGTTAAGCAATAATAAATAACAAATTATAACAAATAACAAGGAAATAAAAGTTCACAACATCGTTGCTAAGAACTAAACAACACAATAACTTACTTAACATCACACTTGGCAATAATAATCGTGTTACATTCAAATTTTATAAAATAAATCATATAAATGTATTAAATTGTGAAAAAGTATCCAGCTCTGATATTATTAAAGTTCCTGATATTATTCTTCAAGATTAAAACAACAAAAGTTGTCTTTTCATAAACTCATTAAAATTTTGAATATTTTTTAAAGTTTCCGGTAGTTTAGAGAAAAAGCCACCTCAACTGTTGGTAGTTTTTATACTTACGTAGCCTGTGTTTACGTAAGTGGTTTCTAAAACGGGTAAAATACAGGTTTACTTCTTTATTTACTAATCAGCTAAATTAATTTTTTTTTTCAAAAATATATACTTAAAACTGTCAGAAATCCCAGCTACATATATGTATATCTATTCTAATTAAGCTGTCATACCTCTTTTTAAAAAATAAAAAGCCTTTCTACCATCTAAAATTAATGAATCACTCCATTCCTTTAACTCAGATGTTAATGTATGGCTGTTAACAATGTGATACGTCTACAGTAATTTCTAAGATTATTTAATAATATAAATACATCTAAATATTGGTGATTACTAATCAATATAATAATAATTTGCAACGAAATTTATAAACTTCAATATTCATTTATCTAAACTTACAATCACTGTTACACTGAGTTACTAGTGATATTTGACACAAAGTATACCAACTTGAAAACAAATATTATTAAATAACACGAGAATGAACAGTTGGGCTATAAATAACGAAGTAATACTGATCACCGAGGTGATAAGAGTTGAGACAAGGACGAAAAAACATATCCTCGCTAGTGTATGTAAGTTGTACTCTATAATTAAACGATGCTTTCACAACTCGTCATATACCGTACAAATTCAGTAATGATGCCTTATTTTAGGTTCCATTTTCTAATCTTCACGCCAATTCCTTCTGTACTCCTAACCATCAAAAGGCATCCTTCTTGCAACGATAAAAAAAAATTATAAAGTTCACAGAACAAATATGAAAAATATTTAAAACGCTAGACAGGCACGTAGCAACGACGTGACTGCAACTCCTGTTCTATTTTCTAAAATCAGATTAACCTAACCTACGTCCCAGCTTCACTTTGTCGAAGTGAGAGTACTGTATTTTATTTTTTAAAACTAACTATTCTAGTTTGCTTTCAACGTAAGCCGTATAACATTCTATCTATACACATAATATATTTCAAATGCAAATTTATACTTGGAAATGTTTCTTTAGAATTTTAAGTTTGTAAGTTTACATTAAAAAAATTTATTCATGGAAATTCATAACAGGGTACATTTTGGCGAATAATTTAAGAAACGATAGTTTTCCAGATATCTGGCATAACAAATTTTAAATGGTTTGTGATAAGGGTTATAAATTCTTGCGAGCATATTCACCTGTATCAAAAATTGACTCGATTTATTTTTTCCTTGTTGTTTAATGTGAAAACCTTTCGGTCGTCATCTATAAAAAGAATATACTATAAAGACCCATAGCCATTGAACAGTATAATGGCCTTAGTATCAGAAAAGAACAAGAGGTTTTAAAAAGAGACCTATTAGGAAATAAGAAAGAGAGGGAACTATACGATAAAAGGGGTAGATCCGAGATTGCCACCCTGGTACTCCCTATAATGAGCTCCTGAGGTTGACTTAATATAAATCCGTTGCTTAATAATTCTTTTTTTTACAGGAAAAAACGCAGATATATCTCAAGCATAGCACTTATACGAATCATTGCTAAATCAACTACCAAGAATATAACATTTATGTAAAGATTGGGTTATAAAAGTCTTTACCAGTCAATGATATAAATGATGTGTGAGTAACAAGAAGATTATCCATGTGATAAGACAAGATAATACAGATTACCAACAGAATGTGCTACAGTTCAAAGTAAACTTTCATTATCTCTTACAACCCCTTCTTCATTCATTTCCCACAGCCCTCAACTTCGCAATTTAATTTTCATCCTTACATCGTCTCAGTCTAGTGTCTTACATGTTTTATTCTTTAATTACATCTACAATTACAAGTCACCTATAATAACTCTGATTATATTAATTCTAATTTATATTTTAGTTATTTTTACACACAAACATAATAAATACCATGAAATTATTAACCGTTATTTGTTGGGAAACATTTTTCGAAAGCTATCTGTTTACTGATAATACGGCGCTACATTCAGTCCGTTGTAATATTGGATTTGGTGCAATAAAGCTACAGTTTCCTAGATTACAATACTGTATCCAGGTCTTGAAACTTTATCCCATTAGTTCTTTGACAAAACCGGAAGTATTTTAATCTTCAAACCGGAAGTAATGTTACAGAGTTTATATCTTTCACCTAGTTTACAACAAACACGAAGTGGACAGCACTTGAACCAGAATTGATGTTACAGATAATCAAGTTGTTTTTAGTCAAACTTGAATTTTATTTGAAAAGCAGTAAAAGTAGAGGAAACAAGAATTTAGGCCCAAGATGTTCTTAGTTTGAAGAGAGGGAAAATATAAAATGAAAAAGTGTTAATTTGTCTCCAAACAAGATGTTACACACTTTTGGATTACTTGGTTTAAATGTATCCTGGAAAGGATTGCAGGAGAAAATATTTGAATGAATATTCAAAATGTTTCTTTTTACATGACCTTTAAATTGAGGTATCACACACAATATTATGACATTCTAAAGTTATTGTCAAAAATTAAATAGTTTTAAAAAATTGTTTTTCCCCCGTCATTTTGAAATCGTCAGAGATATTTCAAAACTTTAAATACAAAAAAGACCTTTTTACATGTTTTGAAAGGACCTTTAAACTGATGTGCCACATGGCATAGGTTGCTTTTAATAATTTCGACTTAGAGCTATTTATAATTCTCTAATATTTGATGATTTTAAAATTTTATAAAATTTGAGAGAGAGTGCCCTTAGTTCTTATTTTCTGCAAGGGTATGTTATTAGCTAGCCTTTGATACAAATCTATTTTTCTCGTATGTACAGGGTAGCTGCAATAAAATAAACTGTAAAAACCAAAATTTGAAACATTTTGAGGAACCCTGTACATATGGATAACACTATTATAAAACTTTTGCACCAAAATTATGAGGGCTTTAGAGACCTTTAAAATGAGGTATCAGACGACCTATATTTATATTTGAAACATTTTGAGATTTGAATCCGGAAACTCTAGTTTTTGCACAACTTTTACATAAAATAAAATGAAACTATTTTGAACGTATTATTCCCTGCATGCGATTTAGGGTATATTACGTATATACACAAGTATGTAAAAAAAAATACCTCTAAATATAAGAATTAGTGAACGTAAAAATACCCCGCGATTAGGTCTAATTGATCGAAAATAGCTCAAAATATTTGGCCCGAAAATCTTAAATTTAATTGGGAAGAGGCAAAAATACGCCGGAAATAAAACTTATATAAATGAACATTATTTGACTTAGTTATTTTTTGTTATTTACAGTAATTGATTTGGATGATTTAACTCTCTAATTATAAAAGTAAACCCATATATAATAAAGGTGGTTGAAATTAGACCTTAGATCGAAGTCGACTCAACCTTTTAAATAATTATACTAAATTATCGCAGCCCGACTTGGTTCACCAGCCTTTCACAGAATCTCTGAAACGCCATTGACCAAAGGTTATTCCCATATTTTATTTGCAAAATTTCTATTAATGTAAATTAAACTAAATAAATCTCGAGGGCCCTGTCGAGCTGCCGGACACTAAACCCCACTCCTTCCACTCCAATCCACCAAAATGTCCCAGGCTTTCCGTCTACACGGCAGACCTAGTCTGCACTGCCTTCTTGATGCCGTGCTATCCAGATACCGGTTGTGATTACGATTAGCCCTGCCGCAGGCAAACCACACGGTGATTGTGCCTCGAACCCATCACAGGTTGTTCAGTCACACTTGACACGATTGCTTTTTGTTCTCAATTCCCTAGACTAGCTAGGAAAATAATATGAGGAAATAGTGGATAACCAAAACAAAGTGGTGACGTAGGACTGTACATCCATTTTTTTTCAGTTAAACTCTATATAGACGTCATACGGAATTTGGTGTGATCTGCCTCCACACTGTTTGATATTCTCGTAGAATTCTAACACCTTGACTTATCTAGACCTGAAACGACATGGAATACCATCTAGGGCTCAGAGAAGTCTAAAGAGAGAAATTCTCTCCATCGGTCATGTCTTGCACAAAGAAATTGCACACTATCTGGGGAGAAATAATATAACTGTTCAGTTTATTTTATGTGTAACAAAAGCTAACTTTTAAATTTGGAATAATAATTACAGATAGATCGACTTGATAAATCCTTTACTATTATAATTCTTCTTAAGATTTAGCATACTGTATTTGGTAGTTAATATAAAATAGTTAATTATTTTAATAAAATAGTCAATGACTTGTACTCAACGAACAGTGAGACCTATACAAATAGTCACGTGCACTCTTATCATTCTCCTTAATTTCTTTAAAAATGAGACAAGAGTAATTCATTATTCTGGTTAAAGAGTCACTGCTCTAAAATGTAGATTTATCTCGGGAAGTAAATGATAATTTAAAATACTAATGACCTTTCAATGTTAAGGATTGCTTCGAAGGCACGTGTAGACTCTTCTGTATATAGGAAAAACATAATGACTGTGGAAAATATCTGGTAACAAAATGAGCGTAACGTTTTATTTTTATGAAACATTTAAGAATTTAATAAAATAAGAAAACTGATTTCCCAACTTAATTAATTTTCAGAACTTTTAAACAGAAAAGAATCACTTGTTTTACATATTGTATTATGATGTGTATAATTTTTATGAGCAACATGACGGTGGTGTGTTCTCTTTATATCGGGTAAATAATAGCTAGCTTTTCATAAGAGATTCTTATCTAACTTTATCCTTAATCCGTTGACCTTTTTTACCAAAGTGTTTTATTCTCTTCCGTACTCCACTTTCGCACTCACATTTTCCTTTGATCTTTCTTTATATTTCATTGTTTTAATTCCGATTATTCTCCTTCCTTTCCTCCTCCTTTTTCTAGCCCTACATTTCACCCTCGTTCCCACTTGCTTTTCCAGTTCTATTCTTGTCACTAAACCCAGTTCACCAAAAATTCCCGATATATATATGTTAGTATCGCCTTTCTCTCTACCACCATTCTGTGTAATAAAAACCACTTCATATTCCTCGTTAAAACTGAATCTAATCACAACTATCTACTCTAAAATCAGCCGGTGCTACGTATTTAGACATAACACAATACTGTATAGCCATTTGACCTAACCTCACATTTTTATTTCCATAAATTACAAAACATACTGCAGCATTACCTTCTCAGTTCTCAAGTAAAAGAATCCAGTAATAGATTTGAACACTTTATCTAAGTCCTACTAACAAGGCAACTTGGGGTTTAGACCGATCCCAAGGCTCTACGAAGAGGGAGAGGATAAGAAGTAATTGGATAGGTAGATACAATTGAAATACTTAGAACGACGTCACATCTGTTGCTAGACGCAGGTAAAATGTAACTAAACACGGTCTTGTGTGACCCACATATGTCAGCCACGTTGCAGTAAAGAATTACATGGATAAGTTGGTTTTACTTCTAACTGAAGAGCTTTCAGTTTTATTACAATTTTATTCTTCTTTTACCTGTTTAACATTTTGGTTGGTTTTCGTTTTATAAAATAATGTTGTTCTTTAGGATATTTCGGAAGTTTCTTTTATTATCAATTTTATTATTTAAAGTGCATTGCACACGAGTTAGAAGCATTGCTGATTAAATTTATAGCGTGTATTTTTCCAATGTAGGGTAATTTTCTGATTTAAAGCAGCAAACAATTTAAATGTCTTTTCCAAAGTTGCTAAATAATTAAATTTAATAATTTTCGATCACCTGTAGCTCCTTAAAAAGTTAAACATTTAAAAAATGATATTTGTATCCAAAACTACAAAAATACTATTATAGAAAAGATTAAGTTATCCGCGATACTGAAAAATTAGGTTAAGATAGAGAAAATGCCATTTAAGGGATTTAAGGTTTATCTTACCTTTTATATTTCAGGGTGTGCCAAACTTTAAGAAGTGATTATATGGGTCAAAATAAAGAAAAATGTTCCTAGAAACAAACCATCTGACTGCCATTAAGGGTTGTTTTGTTTTTTGTTAATAATACCTTTTGAAATCATTAAATTGAGAGTCGAAATTTGATATACACATTTTGTATGCTATTTTTTACCAGGATATCACAACTTTATTTGTAATTTTTTTAAACAGTAGCCGTTAATTGTTTTAAATTTTTTTACTTAAATCGTCCGTTTTACGAAAAATGTACAAACGTTTTACTCTTATAACAACAAATAATTAAAATAGTTATTATAATTTTTTCTGTAGGTGAAAGAATAACTGAGTAATCGACATAAAAATTAAAAACACAAAATCTTGTTAATTGCCTAAAACACCCAAATTCAACCTAAACCAAAACAGAATAAAGATAATTTTTTACAGTCTATTTTTTTTTTTCATTTTAAAATGGCGACAGTACAATTTAATTTATGTTAAATATATTGAAAACGTTTTTTATTGTTATTCAATTTTTTTTTTTTTTTAATCTTGAAATGGCACAAGGTAAAATCTGCAGCAGTCTAACACATTATTACAACACTCAGAAATGTGTAACGGCCGCCATTTTTAATATTTATATAACAAAGTTTCGGTTCTTGTTATACTGGTAATAAATAGCATACAATACGTTTATACATTTTGACTCGATGTCTTATTAACTTCTAAAGTTATTTTTCAACAAAAAGAAAAAAAACACTAAATGGTCGACAGATGGAAAACTAAGCGTTATTCCTGACATAGTACATTCTTTTTTATTTTGACGCATTAAATACCACTTAACGCTTTAGACGATATTTTTTGAACACTCTGTATAAGATAAGCAGCTGTTACCAGCGACTTCGCACGCGAATATTTCAGATTCAAGATTTTTAGCACAACCCTAATACGCATCTACAGACCTACTCCAAACCTAGTTAAACAATTCATAGATCATGGCTTCTTGGATCCAGAGATATGTTTTAGAGGTAAAAAACACCCTTGGAGTGGAACATTTTCAAAACCCTTTCTTTGTACGCGTCTACAGACCTACCCCAAACAATGTTAAAAAATTCATAGCTCAAGGCTTTTTGGATCCAGAGATATGCTTTAGGGGTAAAAAAACACCCTTGGAGTGGAACATTTTCAAAACCCTTTGTTTGTACGCGTCTACAGACCTACCACAAACCTTGTTAAAAAATTCATAGCTCTAGGCTTTTTGGATCCAGAGATATGCTTTAGGGGTAAAAAAACACCCTTGGAGTGGAACATTTTCAAAGCCCTTTCTTTGTACGCGTCTACAGACCTACCACAAACCTTGTTAAAAAATTCATTGCTCAAGGCTTCTTGGATCCAGAGATATGTTTTAGAGGTAAAAAACACCCTTGGAGTGGAACATTTTCAAAACCCTTTCTTAGTACTCGTCTACAGACCTACCACAAACCTTGTTAAAAAATTCATAGCTCAAGGCTTCTTGGATCCAGAGATATGCTTTAGGGGTAAAAAAACACCCTTGGAGTGGAACATTTTCAAAACCCCTTCTTAGTACTCGTCTACAGACCTACCACAAACCTTGTTAAAAAATCCATAGTTCAAGGCTTCTTGTATCCAGCGATATGCTTTAGGGATAAAAAACACCATTGGAGTGGAACATTTTCAAAACCCCTTCTTAGTACTCGTCTACAGACCTACCACAAACCTTGTTAAAAAATTCATAGCTCAAGGCTTCTTGGATCCAGAGATATGCTTTAGGGGTAAAAAAACACCCTTGGAGTGGAACATTTTCAAAACCCCTTCTTAGTACTCCTCTACAGACCTACCACAAACCTTGTTAAAAAATTCATTGCTCAAGGCTTCTTGGATCCAGAGATATGTTTTAGAGGTAAAAAACACCCTTGGAGTGGAACATTTTCAAAACCCTTTCTTAGTACGCGTCTACAGACCTACCACAAACCTTGTTAAAAAATTCATTGCTCAAGGCTTCTTGGATCCAGAGATATGCTTTAGGGGTAAAAAACACTCTTGGAGTGGAACATTTTCAAAACCCTTTCTTTGTACGCGTCTACAGACCTACCACAAACCTTATTAAAAAATTCATAGCTCAAGGCTTCTTGGATCCAGAGATATGCTTTAGGGGTAAAAAAACACCCTTGGAGTGGAACATTTTCAAAACCCCTTCTTAGTACTCCTCTACAGACCTACCACAAACCTTGTTAAAAAATTCATAGCCCAAGGCTTCTTGGATCCAAAGATATGCTTTAGGGGTAAAAAACACCCTTGGAGTGGAAAATTTTCAAAACTTTTCTTACTACGCGTTTACAGACCTACCCCAAACCTAGTTAAAAAATTTATAGCTCATGGTTTCTTGGATCCAGAGATATGCTTCAGAGGTAAAAACCACCCTTGGAGTGGAACATTTTCAAAACCCTTTCTTTGTACGCGTCTACAGACCTACCACAAACCTTGTTAAAGAATTCATTGCTCAATACTTCTTGGAGCCAGAGATATGCTTTAGGGGTAAAAAACACCCTTGGAGTGGAACATTTTCAAAACCCTTTCTTTGTACGCGTCTACAGACCTACCACAAACCTTGTTAAAACATTCACAGCTGAAGGCTTCTTGGATCCAGAGATATGCTTTAGGGGTAAAAAACACCCTTGGAGTGGAACATTTTCAAAACCCTTTCTTTGTACGCGTCTACAGACCTACCACAAACCTTGTTAAAACATTCACAGCTGAAGGCTTCTTGGATCCAGAGATATGCTTTAGGGGTAAAAAACACCCTTGGAGTGGAACATTTTCAAAGCCCTTTCTTTGTACGCGTCTACAGACCTACCACAAACCTTGTTAAAAAATTCATTGCTCAATACTTCTTGGAGCCAGAGATATGCTTTAGGGGTAAAAAACACCCTTGGAGTGGAACATTTTCAAAACCCTTTCTTTGTACGCGTCTACAGACCTACCACAAACCTTGTTAAAAAATTCACAGCTGAAGGCTTCTTGGATCCAGAGATATGCTTTAGGGGTAAAAAACACCCTTGGAGTGGAACATTTTCAAAACCCTTTCTTTGTACGCGTCTACTGCAGACCTACCACAAACCTTGTTAAAAAATTCATTGCTCAATACTTCTTGGAGCCAGAGATATGCTTTAAGGGTAAAAAACACCCTTGGAGTGGAACATTTTCAAAACCCTTTCTTTGTACGCGTCTACAGACCTACCACAAACCTTGTTAAAAAATTCACAGCTGAAGGCTTCTTGGATCCAGAGATATGCTTTAGGGGTAAAAAACACCCTTGGAGTGGAACATTTTCAAAACCCTTTCTTTGTACGCGTCTACAGACCTACCACAAACCTTGTTAAAAAATTCATTGCTCAATACTTCTTGGAGCCAGAGATATGCTTTAGGGGTAAAAAACACCCTTGGAGTGGAACATTTTCAAAACCCTTTCTTTGTACGCGTCTACAGACCTAAAACAAACCTTGTTAAAAAATTCATAGCTCGAGGCTTCTTGGATCCAGAGATATGCTTTAGGGGTAAAAAAAACACCCTTGGAGTGGAACATTTTCAAAACCCTTTCTTTGTACGCGTCTACAGACCTACCACAAGCCTTGTTAAAAAATTCATAGCTCATGGCTTCTTGGATCCAGAGATATGCTTTAGTGGTAATCAACACTCTTGAAATGGAACATTTTCAAAACCCTTTCTTAGTACGCGTCTACAGACCTACCACAAACCTTGTTCAAAAATTCATAGCTCATGGCTTCTTGGATCCAGAGATATGCTTTAGGGGTAAAAAAACACCCTTGGAGTGGAACATTTTCAAAGCCCTTTCTTTGTACGCGTCTACAGACCTACCACAAAACTTGTTAAAAAATTCATTGCTCAAGGCTTCTTGGATCCAGAGATATGTTTTAGAGGTAAAAAACACCCTTGGAGTGGAACATTTTCAAAACCCTTTCTTAGTACGCGTCTACAGACCTACCACAAACCTTGTTAAAAAATTCATTGCTCAAGGCTTCTTGGATCCAGAGATATGCTTTAGGGGTAAAAAACACTCTTGGAGTGGAACATTTTCAAAACCCCTTCTTAGTACTCCTCTACAGACCTACCACAAACCTTGTTAAAAAATTCATAGCCCAAGGCTTCTTGGATCCAAAGATATGCTTTAGGGGTAAAAAACACCCTTGGAGTGGAAAATTTTCAAAACTTTTCTTACTACGCGTTTACAGACCTACCCCAAACCTAGTTAAAAAATTCATAGCTCATGGTTTCTTGGATCCAGAGATATGCTTCAGAGGTAAAAACCACCCTTGGAGTGGAACATTTTCAAAACCCTTTCTTTGTACGCGTCTACAGACCTACCACAAACCTTGTTAAAAAATTCATTGCTCAAGGCTTTTGGATCCATAGATATGCTTTAGGGGGAAAAAACAATCTTGGAGTGGAACATTTTCAAAACCCTTTCTTAATACTCGTCTACAGACCTACCACAAACCTTGTTAAAAAATTCATTGCTCAAGGCTTCATGGATCCAGAAATATGTTTTAGAGGTAAAAAACACCCTTGAACTGGAACATTTTCAAAACCCTTTCTTAATACTCGTCTACAGACCTACCACAAACCTTGTTAAAAAATTCATAACTCAAGGCTTCTTGAATCCAGATATATGCTTTAGGGGTAAAAAAACACCCTTGGAGTGGAACATTTTCAAAACCCTTTCTTTGTACGCGTCTACAGACCTACCACAAACCTTGTTAAAAAATTCATAGCTCAAGGCTTTTTAGATCCAGAGATTTCGTGATCAGTCAGTTAGTTTTGACTTTTATATAAGATACCAAATACTCTATTGGGAATGTCAGTGCATAATTCATGTGTTCTCGGGTGTCAACGTCCCCCTTAGGGAGATCGCAACAGATTTCTATATTTAAAATGTCGCGAACACGTATAAAAATAGTTACAATAATAACATTCTTTGTGAAAGTAAATTAGGCTACAGTAAAATTATAATAATATTTTAATCTTTTTTTACTCTGTTAAGCTGAAACATTTGTTACTCTGTTCCTTTTTGTTCATTAAAGAAACAAGTTTTCTTGTCTTGACCGTAGCCGTATTCGCAGTTTGTACTTTAGAGGGATCTTGTTGGAGCTTAAGTACTTTATGAACAAATGAAATGAAGTTTGGTGTAATATTAACTTTATGACCTACTTAAGTTGACCATTTTTATAAATTACTTTTACATTCACTTCATTTATTAAAGAAGAGGGGTCAATTTTTCAGCAAACTGTGAAATTAAGGAATGTCGGCGTTAAGAATTAGAATTTATTGAGTCATTTATATTAAAACGTGAAACTGTTTGTAAACTAAATTACTAATTATGTTTGTTTTGTTTTGTATTTTCTTGTCGTGTTTTTAATGTGTTGTGTTCATTCTAATATAGGACAGAGTTTGAAAACGAGGTTAATGTTGAAACAGTTTGTTAAATAGACTATTTATCATGAACCACCCCCCACCCCAACACCCTATCATTAGAAAGTTAATTTTTTTTCATCGGAAGCTATCATTGGTCCCACCATCATTAAATACACTGCCTTGGCAATAATGACAGTAATTGACTTGTCAAACACAGAGTTCGCTTGTGTTGATTGCCTTAACTCTACAGTGTTTTGTTTTAAAAAATTGCTCAAACTTTCTCTCTTATTTATGCTCAGATTATACAAGTTCTTACCAAATTTAAAAAAAAAACCATACCTTTCCACAAAACACACACAAAAAACATATAATTAATACAATTGTTTTATTTTATTTCCGTTTATCTATTGTTGTTAGTTGGTTGGACATATTTTTTATTTAATGATAACCACAAAAATATAATCGTTTACTCCCAGAAATTAACATTTTTTGAAAAATATTTTATCTTGAATTGATAAGTGGAAAAAATGTATTGTTCAGTAACAAGAATATTTATTAATTTATTTTCCCTAATTTTCTCAATACAACTTAAATACATTCCACAAACAATAATTTTAATATCAATTTTTTAACACTATTAAATAATTTCTATTCTTTAACATGCCACTTAATATCACTTCTGCACATCATATTTGCCCTCTCTATTATAACCATTACTTAGTACATAAGTAACCTATTGGAAGCATTTCTATATCGATTATAAAAGTTTCGACTTTATGAAGTAAACATGTTAACAATTCAATACCTTTTAACTTGTAATTAAATATATAACACATCTTATTTTAACTGGTGGCCATTTTTTAATTTATGTTTTAGCTTAACTTACACCAAAATTAGTGACAAGGAAATCTCTTCAACGTTAAAATATGAGTTTAATCAAAATCGACACGTGATCAAA
Source organism: Aphrophora alni (assembly GCA_963513935.1). NCBI lineage: Eukaryota > Metazoa > Arthropoda > Insecta > Hemiptera > Aphrophoridae > Aphrophora > Aphrophora alni. The sequence continues at coordinate 8,849,844 of OY740769.1, read as the reverse complement.
TGTTGAACAGAATTTTGTCTTTTTTTTTTTTTAATAAGGGTTGAAATTTTGCAGTTCTGGACCATATTTTTTACAACTGAACTGAAATTTTATAGTAGTTCTATTTAAAATATGTAAATAATGGAACATATACAGCAATTTAAAAGCAAAGAATTTTTTTCTTTTTAAATAGCAAAACAGAAAGTAATCTAAAGAGGACAGGTCAGGTGACCTAGCAGGCTGTTCGAGTTTTATTCAATCTTTCTACTTTTTTGTTCAATCTGCAAAACTGACATTTTCAGTAGGATCAAAACTATGACCAAACTTTGTTGGAAGTATGATAAAACAGTTTAAAATTTTGCTAACCATTTATTAGATTCTGGGATCTCACTAAACATGTCAAAGTTTTGCATATTTAACTAAATAGTAGAAAATTACCATGTAGGCCCTAAATATTAGTTACAATTGTAAAACTTTTTCCTCTGTGTAATTTTTCTCTCTTATCGTACCCTTTAAAATGATGTATCAGATGACCATATTTCCCATTAAACATAAATAATAATATGAACAATCCATAATTATTATCAGATAACATTAAAACAGTAAAGATTTTTATTTTCTGGATTTATGAATAAAAGGTAAACTAATTATCAGACAGCTGAAGTATTTTCTAAAACACAAAGTCTTGCGATAATTTTGTGACAAACAGACATAATACGGGTCTAATTGGTTAACTTAACCGAATTGGTTATTCGAATTAATCAACTTTTACTAAATTTGTAAATTGGTTGTTATGGAAACATAATTTGAAATGGTTTAAGCTTTCAAATAATGGTTTACACTTCTAAAGTCATATTGTATTTGACATTTTTGATCAATCAAAACTTTCGATTCAGTCAAATAAATGTACCTTTATCACTTGTTTAATTATGTGTAGAAAATTATGATTATCAGTCAAATACTTTTTAACCTACGCTGTTACACTTCGATTTCAACTATTTGCCAACATGGCCGAACAATCAGCTGCAATAAGATAAACAACATTATGACGTCATAATATTTAAAAACTGCAACACACGTAGCAACAATTTACTTTTTAAAAGATTTTTAAAAGTGGTATATTTGGTTTTTCGTTTTTCGGTCAATTATAAAAGTTTGTATGTCGACACTGGGGCGGTTGTATCCAACTTGCGGTCAGTCCAATTTGCGGTCAAGGGTAAAACCGTCCATTTTGCGGTCACCCCAAAAATGTCGTGGGCTAATCGAAAGATATTTGTCCAATTTGCGGTCACATATTTGAACCCCATATAGTGAGCCTAAAGTCGTGTTGAAGATTTGAAGTGGGGGAAACGTTTACCGAAATTCGTCGTATGCCATTTGTTTTTTTGATTCAATTCAATGTTTTTTTGAGTCAATCCAAATTTATCTATAGTCTTATTTTAAAAATGTCTGGGACTGGCGAACCTTTAGTACGAAGTATGCTTGTAATGCGAAAGAGTATATTCTATAAATATTAGTATCTATTTTTGTTGTAGCTCTCTCCCTCTCTATTTATATATGTATACAGTGTTTGTTTATTATTCCCCCTTTTTTAGGCTCTATTTAAGTGAACAGAGTCGTTTGTTCGTTCTGACTGACTATCCTCTCGTCAAAACAGTGAATTTGGTAAGTAAGAATCCCTGTGGATTCTGCCAACCGGGAACTGTAGACCAACACGTGAAGATGGCAAACGACTTGATTTGTGATTAGTAATTAACTATCTCTCAAGATGTGACCGCAAACTGGAAACCCTTCCACCTCCAGAACCTTGATCATCCTTCATAAAACTACACTTGACCGCAAATAGGACTGACCGCAAGTAGGACGACACCACTGGGGCAAGCAGCAATGACTCACCGACTAGGGCCGGCGAGCGTGCCCATCCCCGACCGTGCACAATAGACCCAAGGGTTGAGCCTATTAGTACGGTCGACTGGTTCCGCCTACTCCTGAGGTTAAAAATACTATAGTATAATATATTATGTAATATCGCATGTTATAATCCTCTTGACAATTTCTCTCTTATCTCATATTGTTAGTACAAACTTCGAGGCAAATTAATTCTCTAAGGGTAGGTCCAAATATATCAATATAAACACATTAAAAGCGTTGGAAAAAAAATTTAAAAATTCTTCACTAAAATTCCAAGCCTATAAAAAGTGTCTAAATGCTAAAGAGATTTAATTTACGAGTCATCTATTCAATACAAAAGCTTCGTCTGCACTGTAGGGTTACAGCGTTTAACGTCTTTTACTTTTCATCCCTTATTTAAAATAAAAAAATATTTCTTAATGGAATGGTATTATGGAAGAGAGATGAAAGAGGGGAAGTGATATAAAAAGCCTAAAGCTTAACCACTTATAACAGGCCGCCTTAAATTTAAAACGAGGGTTGACGAAAAATGGAAATAAGACAGTTTATCTTAGTCGTTTGCATTGAAAGAACAAAATAATTTCCAGTCACATAGCGTTTCTTTAACTGAAATGCTACCCGACAGCGAATATAAATCAGTAAAGTCAAAAGTTGTTTTATCACGATTTTAGAAATTTAATGTATGAGCTGTTATATTGCAAGTAAATGGTACAATAAGTAAAATCATTGCTCCCAGCGACAGTAAGTAGAATTCAAATACAAACAATCACCTGTTACATATCTGTATCTAAGAACCAGACTAACGTAAGTCATACTGCCCCAACTTTTCAAGTGACCAAAAAAACTAAAAAATGAACTCTGTGTCTGGCTGCAGAGCTAATACTTGAATTTTTAAAAAAAAATGATATCATTAAAATAGTATATACTTAACCCATTTTTAGGTATTTCTTTTTGAATCTACACCTTATTTGGTCAGGACTGGACTTAAGTTTTTTTGGCTGTACTTATAAAACCGTTTTAGGATCTAAAACTGGACTTACGTTATATTGACTGTACTTATTAAACCAGAATAATAATTCGAATTTGCCCCTAACGAATTAACGATTATTCTGGTTAATTGTTCTTTATTATTTCCACTTAATGCCCTGATGTACATTTCGATAACATGGTTATCATCATCGGAGGTTGTTGCTTATAAACTAAATCTAACCTTACATATTGTACTAATAAATTTTATTTCATTAGTAGATATGTAAGGTTATTTTTAGTTTATAAGCAAGACCCTCCGATGATGATAACCATGTTATCGAAATGTACATCAGGGCATTAAGTCGAAATAATTAATAAAGAACAATAAATTAACCAGAATTATTGTGTTTTATTAAGTTTCTAGTTATTGTGGTTAGGGGCAAATTCGAATCATTATTGTGAATTTCACCACAGTGCTCAACAAGATTGTATCTTATTAAACCAGGTTTAGGGCATTATTACTTAAGGTGTGTTAATAAAAACTACATACACAGTAATCATTGTAACAATAGTTTTATTAATATCGAATGAAATCATTACAAAGTGTACATAACAAAATGATGTTATGGTTTTGAAGGCTGAATGTATCTACAGATTATCCACAAAATTACTAATCTAGAGCGGGTTATTCATACTCAGGAAAGTTCCCATCCTTTTCTCCATGTGGAATGTTTTCATAAAAGGATCTGTACTCTTCCGGAACCCACTGCAATTACTTATCTTTTCGTCTTAATCTCATTGGTGGGATTTCCGCTGTCAAAACGATCCCTTATTCTCTCCACTTCCTTTTGAGATCGACAGTTTTTAAAGTATCACCGGGTGAAACTGCTCTTGTAATAAAACTTGCTATCCTTTTGACGAAGGTCTAACCACAAATCATTTGATATTAAAATGTTTCATTGTCTGTGTTTTTCTTCCTTGAAACACGCAATAAAGAAAAATTGTTCTTCAAGTTAAGAAAATAATCCAGTCGCATCCTTCTAACAACAAAAAGGTTTTTTAGCATGAAGCTATTTAGGCCCTGTCATTTGTGGTAAAATTAGTGTGATTTTTTATTTACATTTCTTCCTTTCAATCAAACACTGCTTGCCGTCAACTTCCATGTGAGTATGTCCAGCAAGCAGGAACTTATGGTTTGACTTCTATGAGCGTAGGAACTTTTTCTATCAGCCATAATAACATAAAAATCGTGTTTATATTCCTGTTCCGGCTACTACAGTTGTCAAACCATACTGTTAAGTTTTCAGTATTTTCTCAGGATTTTGAAGCTCTTCATGTGCCCAAGTAAATAAACATGGTACTATTGCATTTCCCCCTCGGCCAGATCTTTTAATGTTAAATTATTACTCTTGGCTATTAAATACTACTCTTGGTTAATATTACTCTTGTCTTTTCGGCTTTTTGTTGCATATAAATGACATATTAGTTCGAAATCATTACTAGTAATAATGTCGCGGTTAGGTTAGGTTGTTTTGATTGCTCTTTGGGGCCTTTAAACTCAAAATTTTGAAAACTGAGATAAGGAGTCTTTAGAAGAAATCTTTTACTTTCTAACGCTGCTTTTTTAAATGATATCATGCAGGTAATACGGCAATTTAAAAAAGGGCTTTTTGGTTTAATTGTTATTTTGCAAAAACTATCGAGTCTACAGTGTCCATCTTTAAAACATAGATTGGAAAGTTTTACAAATACTATTCAAACAAATTATAAACATTAAAAAAAATTGTTTTCCTCTCGTATTTAAATTATCTAAGCAACAAATTAGTGGAATTAAACTTATATATCTCATTTTTTTGGTTTTTTATTTCTCTACACAAATTGTCCATAGTAGCGAACACGTTTTTACAGGTAGATTTCGCGTAAAATGCAAAACGAAAAATAGCTATCTGCGGGTTTTGTGGGGTTTAAAAATTGCATCAATAAAAAATGCTTAATTTTATGCCAATTAGTCATATTTTATCCCTAGAACACCTACCTGTTGGTTCGATCTACTGATAATTTTGTCACGTATAATCGTAAATGACCTGGGCTATTTGTATTCCATTGATATCATGTTAAAATGTGGAATTGCTTTTAAACTACATTAATAATTAACATGTTTGTTACGATATGCGTTTTGCCCTCCGGGTTTTAAGTTGTGTTTACATGTTGTATTTATTCTGTAATAGGACATTGTTTGAAAATGAAGTTAATGTTTTGAAAGCTTGTAAATAGACTATTTATCACGTCCTCTCCCCCCCCCACCCTTTTGTTGAAGCTATCCTGGCCCTCTCACTTCTAGAAATAGAATGTGGAAATAATTACAGTAATGGATTTGTCAAACACAGAAATCACTCTTATTGATGATTCCTAGTTCCGCAGTGATTTTTTAAAATAAATGGGGAGTAAAAAGTTATCAAACTTTCTCTCCATTATTTTTGTTCTTTGTCAAGTTGTACCATTTCTTTATTTTTAAGTAGTTATTTTTTTCGAATTCGTCTATATTTGTATATGGTTTTACCTGTAGCAGTCGACATCTCAAAAACGTTTGCACCAATCAATACCGGAATGAGATTTGTTTTTGAAGATTATCAAGAGTATTTCTAAACTTTAGAGTAGTTCTTTCTCTTACCAAATGTAAGAAAATTCAAAATTGACCATAACAAACAGTTTAATAAAACGAAAATGATGTTACAATGACCAAGTCATCATCATAAGTTATTCCCCGTACGACACTGAACCAAAAGGGGCAAGGTTAATACTAGGCACAATGTTTCACTGCTGCTCTCTTCATGAAACATTAGTCCTGCTTCGTCACAGTGAGCTCGTACAAATTGCTCAAACTTTCTTTCTTTGGTTAGTTTTGATCAAATAACACCATTTTTCCGATTTTGTAAATTACAATTGAATGTTTTTTTGTTTTGTTTTTTAGAGGGAATTGCTAAGACTCTATTGGTCAGCTATTGTGATCCCTTATGTTCCCGGACTTCATCGCCTCCGACAGGCTCTAGGACCTTATGTAGGGCGCATTTATCAAAATCTTCGTTTGATTGCTGAGGTTCAAAGATTCTCCTTCTTCTGGATTCCAGGGCCCCGAAATCAAAGAGTGCATGTGCTGCGGTTTCACGAATTCGGGTTCCTTCTGCAGAGGCTTGGAGTAGTCTCACCTTGTCTCAGGGAGTTTGTATTAAACTGAACTAGTACAGTCAGTGCAGGATCTAATCCTGAGAGAATATAATTTTCCAATCTCTGGCCAGGTAATTGGTGGACACAATAATACTCGTATATTGGTGATTAATTGCTGGTCATACAATAATAGTTAGCAATGAGATTTTCAATTAACTTTCTCGTTAAATACAGATGTATTATATATACAATTTATTCATTTTATTTATTAAATCAAAACATAACATTAAATCTTTATTCAATCTGTAAAATAATATATAATAACAGGTGGTTTGTCAGCTTTGAACACAATTATTGTTAAAATCGACATTTAAACCATAGACATAAGTTGAACAAAATAACACACTATAAACCATCTCAAAACCATCACCATATCTATTTTATAGGGTATTCCATGAAAGATTTTACATCATTATAGGCCTTATCAGTAATTTCATAATTCATTTTTACTCAAAATTGATTTATCTTTAAGGTTTTATATAACTAGGTATTGCAATACATAGTTTTAACTCAGAATATTCATGACTTTTTCAAATAATTTCGACGGTGCTTTAGGAGTCTAAAAAGTGAATGATGTCTATCGTTATAGCTGTGTTCAAATATATTTATTGCTGATAATTTGTCTTTATATTGATGTCCCAACACAAGGTTTCAAATATGTATTGACCAACTAGAGTATTAATTTCTAAAGCACTAAAGAGATTGAGCTTGATAGTCTAGAATTTGTCAGGTTCTAACAGTTAAAAAATTGCATCCTGGAGCAGTCACCCAAAGATCATTGCCGTAGATTCTAGATAATTATAATAAAAAATTCTATATACATCAAGAGAAACACTGTTTAGGTACAAAAAAACATATGAAATTGTTTTCTTTTGAACTTTCCAATTCATACATTCATCCAGTCACACACAAAACATTTATAGGGATTTACCTTTACCAAGTATCAGTATGCTAGTCTTTGACAAAATTTTAATATTTGAATTTTCTCAACATTTAACTGAACCCAAGATTCTACTTGATCAAGAATATATTTGAGAAATCGAGATACTTCATCAGTCGATTTCCCTTTGATAATTGCTGATCTATAGTCAGTAAATAGAGTAACAATTCCATTTACTACTGTTATAATAATAATAATAATAATAATGGTCCTAATGCAGATCCTTACGGTATCCCAAAAGTGACACCTTTCCATTTGAAAACAAATTTCATACCATCTTTATAAAATACAGTTTGTTGTTTTATATTACCAATATATCAATCAATCAGTGAAAGACAACTGCCATCCATTCCATAGTCCCTCAATTTTGACATACAGCATGAGGTACACAGTCAAAGGCCTTGGATAAGTCACAGAACAAACCGGGAGTAGCCTGGTACTAGTCCATTGGCTCATTTATAAACTGAACCAATGCAGAACCAGTACTACAATTATTTCTGAAATCAAATTGTAAATTATAAATTAAATTATTTTATTAATTTAGAATTAATATTTTTTTCGAACATTTTTTTAAGATGTGACTTAGAATTAAAATATATCGGTATTTACCAATATATCTTAACACCTTTTTAAAAAATTGGTAAAACCTGTCAACACTTTAATATCGGGGAAAACTCCATCCATTAAACACTGATTTATTATTGAAGCAAAATGGATCTGCAATTTCATAACAGAAGCTTTAATTGTATTTATTAGGTATTTCATACCAACCAACTGAATCTTTATTTTTTAATGAACGAATTATTTCCTTCTTATTTTAATAAAGAGACAAAACAAAATACTTTAATAATCTGGTGAAGACCAATAGCTGTGGATTTCGGAATGATCATATTGAAAGTAATATTTGTTGGAAAAAAACTCAAATCTAATGTATTCATTCCATATGCGTAAATCCTATTACCCTAAATATAAGATTATATTACATAACATATAGGATTATAGGCTAGTTTTTCAAAACAGCGAAATAATACTGACCACAAGCTCGCTTGCTATTCTGAACTCTACTGAAGGTTAAAATGAGGACTAAAACTACATCCTCAATAACCTCTGTTTTATCATTCTATAATCAATCATTGCGTTTATTTAGTAAATCTAAAACGCATTACTTGTAAACAAAAAGTATTAAACGACATAAAAACATACTCTAGTGTAGTACGTAACTAATCAGTATTGACCACCGGCGCGCTAGCGATTGATATCTGTACAGAGAAGTGAGACAGGAATAAAAACTACATCCTCAATATTGTCTGAATTGTAACTCTATAACCATTCGTTGCGCGCGCATGTATCAAAACTATTCAGCGAGGACGTCTTTTCATATCCTATGTAACACGAAGCGCTCTGATTAAACAATATCATTGATACTCATTGACTGTTCAATTGCTTCTCAATTTAATATTTTCGAAAATGTAGACGGTTTTCTTTAAAGAAAATAAATAATTGTTGAAAGTGTAGTGGCGTAGGGTTGGCGAACCCATCAACTGAAAAACCTTCTCAGATTCCTACCCTTCATGTTTTTCTGGGGTCTTTACTGTGCACTACTCGTCCACCACTGTGTAAGGGTATTTTTATAAATCTATTTTATCAGCTCTGTTTCCCCTTAACTCCTATACAATATCTTCAACCAACCACCCTCCCTTCTTCTATTTCCCCTGTTTACAGCCCTAACCATAAGTGTAAATTGACCCGTGTTGGGAGAATGGCATCGGGCAACTAGTGTAGCACACAAACCTGTGGGATTCTTGGTGAGCTTCCACAGTATTTAGTCTTACCCGACCAAAAGGCTCTGTTCGGGTGGACCATCCTTTTTTTCTACCTGCTCGTGGTAAGAACATAAAGATAATTTTTTTTAAACAAGCTTGTGTGGAATGTTATCGCATCTGTTATTGCAGGTAACGTACCTACCGTGATACCTGGAGCCTACCCTCCTTGATGACTATCAACATGGATAGATTTCTTTGACTACGCAAACATAATAAACCTAATAGAGAAGTCAAACAGGCCACTTAATAGTAATAGCATACCTGATAGATGAATCTCCCAACTAAGATAGGAATATAGGCCAGAAAGGTGTCAAAAACATGGGACAGAATCCCAGGGCTAAAACAGGCCAAGAAATCCCTGGGGAATTATAAGAAGAGAAATTCAAACATGGATCAAGCTGAAAACGCTGAAGGGGTTTCTATCAGGGCATTATTGTCTCAGGGACTACCTTAGAAGGCTTGGAATATGAAATGACCTACAGATTCTACCAAAAGGGGGAGGAAACTCCACTACAGTAATTTACATCAGTACTAGACGTCTGGGAGAGTATCAGATTGGTGTAGAAGATATATCTACCCTTGACCTCCTTCATGTACTGCAATCCCTAAAGAATTTGGGACTGGAGAGGCTTCTATAACAGGAGTTCCCGGTCACAATAGGGTGCACAATAGATCTTCAGAGGTCGCAATGCTTTCACCCCGTACTGCTTGAAAGTGTGGGATGATACACTGTAGTCTAATACGAGATGTGACGTAAAGGTATGAACTTGCAATTTACTGCTTTAATTATTACAGTATCAGGAAGTTCAGTTAACTGGGTTAGGGTGTAATTGAGCACGTCTTAATCGCAGTGTAACCTCATAGTGTAAAGATAGAATCAGAGTTTCTAATGCAAACATAGTTTTAATGGACTCTAATTTGATTCGCAAATAACACTAATGATTTTCATTACTTCACTCTCCGAGGTAATGTTCTGTTTTAACATGGAAATTTAACGTGTCTTTTTCATGTCTGTTCGTTATATTTACACAGTTCAAATTAAATGGATTATTGGATAGAATAAATAAAATATATATAGATTAAAAAATAAAGAGCTACCCCCCTCTCTCATTTATAGTTATTGAGATGGAATTAAATAGAAAAAACGTTAAAATATATCCACAAAACAAATTTGATTAAAATCGATCCACACGTTTAAGCTACAGACGACAGAGCTTAAACTTTTTTATTATTTTTTTTCTGTAAGAGACAGTTTTTAGGGAGATAGCGCCGAATATTACATTCAATTTTGTGTCTGTGTAAGTGAGAACGTTATTGCAATATTTTTGTTGCACAGTTCATTTATTTTAAGATAAAGAAAAGTTCGTGTTAATTTGTGTGCGTGTAAGATGCTGGTTAACTACAGTGCCCAGTGTGTAGAGCACGTGGCTCCATCATTGAGAGGTCACCCACCCTTCCACAAAGTGTCATTTACTCCCTTAGATACAATCTTCAGAACATGACGCACAGACTTCTTAACACTGGTTGTAAAATCATTTTCACGATTCCTTCGCAACGAATCTGAACAGTGGTCTTGAATTCTTCGTGTATTTTATTTATGCGCTATACAGCAGAATAAAGAGGCTAATAGACGAATCTGTTATCAGTGATAGAAATATCCTTTCCATGCAGTGATTTAAGATCATCCTAGAAAAAGTGATGCTTTTAAATTAAAACAAATCAACTAGTTTATGGGTACTTGCCCAGTCCTATCTACAGGCAATTCTTTTAACGTAACGCCTAAACCTTGATTTCTTGGGTCTTGTAGGAAATGTTATATTGTATTTTAAGATAAAGGTAGATTAGGTTAGGTTAGGTTAAGTTAAAACAGTTACACAGGTTTTCGGTACCTCTTAATTGATATATCACAACTTTCCTGGAGACGACGGCTAGTCTATTACGGACTTCATAGATTTATAATATATTGTTACCAGCAATGTATAAAATCCAAGCATTCTATACATTATCTAAGCATTTTCGGTAAAAGTATGAAATAAAATAATTTTGTTAGATCTTTACTCACTTTTTCAGGCATTGTGTATAATGCCTATGTATTGTGTATAATGCTTAGGTATTGTGTATAATGGCTAGGCATTGTGTATAATGCATAGGTATTGTGTATAATGGCTAGGCATTGTGTATAATGCTTAGGTATTGTGTATAATGCTTATGTATTGTGTATAATGGCTAGGCATTGTGTATAATGCTTAGGTATTTTGTATAATGTTTAGGCATTGTGTATAATGCTTAGGTATTGTGTATAATGGCTAGGCATTGTGTATAATGCTTAGGTATTGTGTATAATGGCTAGGCATTGTGTATAATGCTTAGGTATTGTGTATATTGGCTATGTATTGTGTATAATGCTTAGGTATTGTGTATAATGGCTAGGCATTGTGTATAATGGCTAGGCATTGTGTATAATGCTTAGGTATTGTGTATATTGGCTATGTATTGTGTATAATGCTTAGGTATTGTGTCTAATGGCTAGGCATTGTGTATAATGCTTAGGTATTGTGTATAATGACTACGGTACTTCACGCAAATTAATAAATAAACAGATTTGCTCAGAAAACTATTTATTTACAACATAAAAAATATGAAATGAAAAAATAGGATGTGTGTGTACTAAATATTGACTGAAGTAAATGAACCCAACCCAATCAACTGTAATACTATTGTAGATTATTTTTGGTTCATATGAACTTTTATGATTTGATCACCTTTGAAAATAGGAATTAATATTTCTAACCTGGTTGTTTTTCAGGTATTTCAAAATTGAACAATGATTGATAAATACAGAGATAAATTTGACTTTTAAATTTATAATTTACTTAAGTAAAGTTAAATACATGACATGCTTTACATCTTTATTTATAAAAACTTTCCCACTCGCATTCATACTTATATAAAAAATATTATGAAATTTTTAAAGGTTTAGTTATTAGGTTTTTGTTTTATCTAAATATATTTTTGTATAATTCAAATTCTTATTTTAAAATGTTTCTATCAAAGATAGTATGCATATTTAATTCTAAAGATAATTTATGTATCCTTTTAAAGAATGCCTTACATATATTTTATTTATTTACTTACGAAATTAATGTCCCTTTGTTCTTTTCTTATATATAAATTTAGATACAGCTCTTCCGAAACCACTTATTTAATAAGAAAACACAAAACCACTTATATATTATATAACACTTATTTATTGTTTATTTTATGAAAATTTTTATTTTTACTTTATTATTATTTCACAAATCATGTACAAATCACTTTAGATACACTTTGTTTCCTTTTAATTTAGAGCTTTGTTTACTTTTATTTACAATTAAATTTTAATGTTTTTCATTGTTTTGTCTGGACCTCAATGAATCCCCCGTCCATCTCTTCTCTTCGTTAGAAATTTTAAAATTCTCTGTTGAAATGATCACGCGAGTTATTTTGTTTTGCTGTTTTCGTCACATTGTGTGATACCGATTTATTGATATTTGATTATTTAACCTTTAGTCTCCCGGATACGTCTGCCTGGGAGGTGTAGCTTTACTGTAGTTATCTCTTGATTTCGCTTATGGCTTACACAACCTAACCTAACCTGAAAGCCATGGAAAACCGATATTCCAAACTCTGTCTGAAGTGCAGTGGGCATTCTGTAGAATGACTAGACAAAATATGAAATATCCTTGATTTCATACTTTGCCAACTTTAACCAATTTATAGAATATCTATACACTGTGTACAATGCCTGATTTAACACATTGCAGGTAATATAATATATAAAAAGTTTCTACTTGTTTGGTCCGTGTCAAAAGTGTAAATATGTGAAGAATCCTCCACTCGCTGCGCTCGTGACACGTCCTTGATAACGATATGAATATCAAATTTCCCTTGGAGGTCAAAATTAGAAGTTACATTTTTGGTTATAACTTCCCTATTTATCATCAGACATGTGAGGTTGATACCGTTACATGCGGAATTATTATTTGCCAATTTTAATCTAATATAGTGTGTTATAAGTTGAACAATTTTGACATTTTCAATTGGATTATTTTATATATTCAATAGTGTTCTATAAACACTAGGATAATTTTAGATTAGGATAGGAAAGGTGGAAGAGAAGAATCTAACCTAAGAATACATGAAAAAATGTGTAGATTCAGCTAGTATACTTGGGATTGCCAAGCTTGTACTAATTATAGTAAGTCCCTTAGGGGATTTGTTAATTATGTTTGTGTCTGTTATCTGTGTATTGGTATATATCCCAAATATGTAATTTTAATAAATTTTGAACATCTTATTTTAGCTATATGTCAAGTCTTTTTTTAAATTTTTCATATCTCAAAACTTTACGCTACCCGCTATAAGCGTCAAGTTCAATATTCCGATTTTATCAAAATCAACTACAACAATTTTGATCAAGTTTTTCTGTTTTAAACTCCCACCCCTAAAAAAGTTGTCAATTATTTCAAAAATTAATGTTTTGAGTCTACAATTAAAAACATATGTGCAAAAATACTAGAAATATTTGTGGAATACATTAGTGATTAAAGCAAATAAATGCTTTAAAATGCAATAAATTCTGATAAATTATTTTTAATATACAAGAAAACATTTCTTAATATATTGCATTTTCGCAAGCCGTCAAACTTTATACATTGTCTGCTGAGTCATGTTTCTCTCGGAATCAAATAATTGAACACTGTGGAAGAGAGTAGGGGTGGGGATGGAATGCGGAAATGAAATCCGAGCGTAATCTGTGAGCAAGTGAGTAATGGGGTTGTTTAACAGCCTGTATAATGATTGCAACGCCTGATTAAAAGATTGATGTTCAAACTTTTTGAACTGTTACTACTGTGGCTTATAATAACCTACATTTAAGACGTTAAATAGAATTTTACTTTAAAGCAAAACGTGCACTCAAGAGATGCGTGACCTAAAACGTTATAATTTTGATTTCATTCTCACATGCAATATAGGGGAAGTCGTGTAATGATAAAAAATTGACGTCAGTATTTTGCTGTAATACACGTTTTGATATAAAAACGTGTGATGATAAAAAATTGACGTCGAGTATTTTGCTGTAATACACGTTTTAATATAACGTCGTGTAATGATAAAAAATTGACGTCGAGTATTTTCTGTAATACACGTTTTGATATAACGTCGTGTAATGATAAAAATTTGACGTCGAGTATTTTGCTGAAATACACGTTTTAATATAACGTCGTGTAATGATAAAAATTTGACGTCGAGTATTTTCTGTAATACACGTTTTGATATAACATCGTGTAATGATAAAAAATTGACGTCGAGTATTTTGCTGAAATACACGTTTTAGTATAACGTCGTGTAATGATAAAAATTTGACGTCGAGTATTTTCTGTAATACACGTTTTGATATAACGTCGTGTAATGATAAAAATTTGACGTGGAGTATTTTCTGTAATACACGTTTTGATATAACGTCGTGTAATGATAAAACTTTGACGTCGAGTATTTTCTGTAATACACGTTTTGATATAACATCGTGTAATGATAAAAAATTGACGTCGAGTATTTTGCTGAAATACACGTTTTAATATAACGTCGTGTAATGATAAAAATTTGACGTCGAGTATTTTCTGTAATACACGTTTTGATATAACGTCGTGTAATGATAAAAATTTGACGTCGAGTATTTTCTGTAATACACGTTTTGATATAACGTCGTGTAATGATAAAAATTTGACGTCGAGTATTTTATGTAATACACGTTTTGATATAACGTCGTGTAATGATAAAAATTTGACGTCGAGTATTTTCTGTAATACATGTTTGGATATAACGTCATGTAATGATAACAATTTGACGTCGAGTATTTTGCTGTAATACACGTTTTGATATAACGTCGTGTAATGATAAAAATTTGACGTCGAGTATTTTCTGTAATACACGTTTTGATATAACGTCGTGTAATGATAAAAATTTGACGTCGAGTATTTTTCTGTAATACACGTTTTGATATAAACTCGTGTAATGATAAAAAATTGACGTCGAGTATTTTTCTGTAATACACGTTTTGATATAAAGTCGTGTAATGATAAAAAATTGACGTCAAGTATTTTGCTGTAATACACGTTTTGATATAAAGTCGTGTAATGATAAAAAATTGACGTCAAGTATTTTGCTGTAATACACGTTTTGATATAAAGTCGTGTAATGATAAAAATTTGACGTCGAGTATTTTGCTGTAATACACGTTTTGATATAAAGTCGTGTAATGATAAAAATTTGACGTCGAGTATTTTGCTGTAATACACGTTTTGATATAAAGTCGTGTAATGATAAAAATTTGACGTCGAGTATTTTGCTGTAAACACGTTTTGATATAAAGTCGTGTAATGATAAAAAAATGACGCCCAGTATTTTGCTGTAAACACGTTTTGATATAAAGTCGTGTAATGATAAAAATTTGACGTTGAGTATTTTGCTGTAATACACGTTTTGATATAAACTCGTGTAATGATAAAAATTTTACGTCGAGTATTTTGCTGTATTACACGTTTTGATTTAAACTCGTGTAATGATAAAAATTTGACGTCCAGTATTTTGCTGTAAACACGTTTTGATATAAAGTCGTGTAATGATAAAAATTTGACGTCGAATATTTTGCTGTAATACACGTTTTGACGTTCCGTAAAACCAAAAAAGTGGTTCATAAAGTTATGTCAGTCTGTTTTCTGTAGTGTTCTAAAGCACAAACGTGTGGACAGATTGTAATAAATGTTGGTCATGTATTAGAGCAATAGCTCGTGTCACTATTTTTTTTTTTTTTTTTTTTTGGTAACTCAAAATTTGGGCGTAGTTGCGTTTTAAAAAATTGTGAATTTCTCAAAATGGGTTCAAACGATTAAGATAACAATTTACTCAAATGTAGTCTGTAGACTAGACAACATATTACAGTAGTGCCATCTCTTAAAAAATGTCGGCTCGTGGGTTATCGGTAGAAAAACAAAATATTTGTCATCGGGCTTTAATATAAAGACGAAATTTCTCAAAATCGGTTTTACCGGTTTATTTCAAATTTTAGTGAAATGTGAAGAAGAATTGTCCAAACTGTGAATAAAAAATAATACCATTCAGGAATATATTGTCAAAAAAACTTCGACGGACTTTCTAATTATATACGATTTAAGTCGAGAAGTGGTTTATAGCACAAGCGATATAAAAATAAAACGGTCAATTAAATAATGAGAATTAAAAGAGTTTTCAATAGATACACATCACAAACACTTTTAAAAAGTTTATCTAATATAACCGAAAGTCGAAATTTGGAAACATAGAAATATCTCAGAACTTGGTTTCTATTTAAGATTTAATTAAAAGTTTGAAAACATTATCTCCATGGCAAACTGAATCGTTTAAAAGATTTTATTTTTTATAAGTAAACAATATAATCCCAAATTAGCGCTCATAGCGGCGATAAAGAGAAATGAATATTCGTTAAAATATTATGATAAATTTAGGCCATGTATAATATCGTATTGAACTTCTCTTCAACTCTCTAAAGTTGCAATACGATGAAGTAATCAAGGCTTACAGTTTCAAACTCAATCAGACGGACTCGTCCATTTTGGAGACGATTAAATCTGGCGTTTTTCACCCGCTTCGATCAAGTTTTCAATTGTTCTAAACCAGAAACTTCCTTCCCCCGACGAACGTATTAAGATTTTAATTATCTGATTCGATGGAAAACTTGACGCAAAGGGACTATTACGTTTGAACTTATAACCCGTTTGACCAATGGGAGAGGTTACAGAATTTAATCTGCTGTAGGCATCGATCTAGATGAAAAGTTGGGAAAATTTCAAGGAAGACTCAAAGATTATACGATTGAATTATCGGCTATGTTTTAGCATTAAAATAAAATGGCGCTTTTTTGTCGGGAAAAACGACTGTAATTTCGGACCTCGTGAATGCTACAAAAACCGTGTTTAATATCTTATCACGTAAGGGAAGGATCAACGTAACAACAGGGATATGACGTCATCGTGTGATGTAATACCGCCATCTTGAGATCATAAAGCTCTTAACGCCTTATTTTTGTGAGTACGGACGTATCAATGTCCCCTAGCTGGATCCATGTAGTCTTGGTTTATATACTTCTATTTCGATAACAGGAATATGACGTCATCGTGTGATATAGCGCCGCATTCTTGAGGCGCTAAAGCCCTCAACGGCTCACTGTAGTTAAATAAATACGTACCAATCCTGAAGGACGCTGGATCTGTAGATAGAAAGAGATGGATATAACCAAAGACTACACGATAAAGACCTTGGGTCATCTCTTTCAGGTCTCTCTTGACCAACGCTTATTCGCTTCCGACCCTGACGCTGTTAGAGCATTCGAGAGCTAGGAGTCTTTATTTAATTTTTAAAGGTGATGATGACTAATATGGTTTTTCAGTTAAACAACAATAAAAAAATATAAATAAAATTAAAGTACTAAAATCGGCTTGCCACGGGGTTTGTTATGAGTGTGTCTCGGGATTCCAGCATCGTAGCACATCTTGTGAAGTGGTGTTTTGATTCGTCTACAAGTTTACGTTTAATATAATAAACATTTTATAAATCGTGGATGTACACATTTCAGTCATGGAGTAGATCCCTTTTTCCATCAGATCTATCTTGAACAACTCTTGTTCACTTCCAAACCTGACGCTATTACAGTATTCGAGGGTCTTTATTTTATTATAGTTTCTCCTTCTTTTGTAAGGTTACAATGACTTGGATGTTTTTCACCTCTAAACAACCACAAAAAATGATACAATTTCGCTGCTTCTTTTTTAATATTTATAGACATTTGAACTATTTCTTGTGGAAATATAATTAGTTTATATTCAAATTATAGAATCCTAGTCACCATTGCGATGATATAACTTAGTCATCAGGTTGTGTTGAAATTGTGAGAGAAAACTTAATTGTTGAATAAATATTTGTTGTTCAGCCTGAACTGAACGGTGACACACAACCTGGTGTTGTGTGTTGCGTTCTCAGATACGTAGGGGCAGTTGAAGATTATTCAGAGTATACCTATTCAGAGTATACAGTAGTAAGGTGCATAACTTTAAAAGGTGATTCAGTAGATCACAAAACATTTAAATGTTCATATAAACGTATTTTTTAAAACGCTTCTTTTACAAAAGTCTGTTTGTCTTAAAAAAACAAAACAAGATATACAGTAACTCCAGAACCGATTAAGAAATTGATACCAAATTTTATACGGTTTTCAGCAGTGATCACAAAATCTTTTTCAAAATGGTGTTTATTAAATATTTTTGTTATCAAATATCTCTAAAACCGTTAATTTTATAAATTATTTAGCCTGTTGAATACTGATTTATGTGATTTTATTTGTATTGTACTTTGAAGTATAGCCTAGAAGATATCGATTAAAAAATTTTAAAATCAATATTTGGTAATTTACTAGAACAGATGAGAGCTTTGTTCAGGTTCAAATCTGAATGATGACGTTACAATTTTCCGTGTATCATCAACAAACTATTTCGTTTTCATTGGTCTAACTGGCATATAGCAACGAAGTTGATAAAAATCTTGTCATTTGAAAGCTTTAAGTTATCATATTTTATTTTATTTTTGTAGGTTTTGGGGTAAATTTGTTTTAAGTACCAATATGACACATCATTTGTAGGTCAAATATGATTGATTTATTATTATTATTATTATTATTATTATTCTATGAAAAGCAAAATCAACATTCATATAGACGTAAAATCGAAAATTTCAAATATTTTACGCAGCGGTTTTGAAATGTTTAGTCCCATCCCTTAAAAAGGCCGTAATGGGTACGGGCATGACAATACTGAAAGAGCTTAACTGGATTCACCTTTTTTCATGTAGTCTTGGGTTAGATGCCTCTCTCATCTTTCATATCAAATAGTTCCTTGACCAATTTTTGTTCTTTACCGACCCTGACGCTATTAGGGTAATCAAAATCTGGGGGTTTTATATTTGTTTTCTTCCTTTTTATAAGGCACTAATGTCCGATGGGTTTTTCGTTTTTAAACAACAAGAAAAACATTATTTAAAAAAAAAAACCTGTATTTAGGGTTTCAAATATCTTTAAAATGGGGCATAACTTGACCTACGTTACATTAGAAAATAATTAGAAACCGGCTCCTAACCCACTACCAAGAAATTCCACTTTAGAAGAACGAAATTTTTTTTAAAATAAATTTTTCAAATACTAATTAATAAAATGAAACTTTACAACAAATTGCTTTCTCCGTTTTTTTCTTCTTTTTTAAAGGCGAAACCCCTCTTGGTCATCATCACCTCAGTTTCTTGCTGAAACCGTTTGCAAACAATCAATTTTAATCTCAATATGTATACAGGGTGTTCTGGAAATGTCGAACCAAACTTTAATTGGTGTTTATACGGATCAAAATAAAGAAGAGTTCCTACAAACATATATCCGGTAACGCCTCATTTTCCATATGTCGGCCATTTTTTTAAAAATCGTTATTGATTTTGAAATTAATAAGATTTCGAGTCGAAATTATGTATACACATTTTTCACGCTACATTTTTATCAGTACTGCATCAAGAATCAAAACTTTATCTTATAAATTGTCAAATTGGTCAGCATGGGCGTCATCACCAGTTCATTATTGGGGGGGGGGACATATGCCGGGGGTCTGGTGGTATGGAAATTTTTTAAAATTAAACTTCTCAAAACATCCTTTTTAAAACATTTATTTTAATATTTTGTCAGCAAATGAAGTACACTAAAACAATAAATCTAATTATTATAACTTTTTTAAGCTGAGCGGAGAAACAAACCTTCTGCGCAATGAGTCAGATCAGATTCAAGACGAGACGACGATACTCCACACCGACAAACTAACTACCAACATACTGGGCTTTATTGCATACAACTATTCAAAATTAATTCTATTTGCGTTTGTAACAGAAATGTAATGTTAAAAACCCTAGTAAAGACAAAGCCCGATGTTTACCTTTTTTAAGGTTTTAAGTAAATCATTCGTTTTTAGCAAAAATATTTTTACATCTCAAATATTGGGGGGGCGTCCCCCCCGGCGTAGACGCCCATGAATTAGTAGCTGTTTGGAAGTTTTAATGTTGAATATCTCTAAAAACCGTAACAAAAATGTAAACAGCCGCCATTTTTAAAATGTATAAGATCAAGTTTAGATTCTTAGTAAACTGGTAAACCGTATCATAAAAAAAAAAAAAAAGTGTAGGTGTATCAAATTTCACTCGAAATCTTATTAACTTAATAGTTATTTAAAAAATCAAACAAATAAAAAACATAAATTGGTCCATATGGAAAATAAAGAGTTTTCATACATATGTTTATTAAATTGTAGTTTTTATTTTGACCCACGTAAACACCACTTGAAGTTTGGAACGACATTTTCCGAACACTCTGTATATACCTACAAAATAGTGTTAAATTATTCCAATGATTAAGATCAGTAGAAGTTTCATAGTTTCAAGTTCGGAGTTTCCATGAGGCAGATTCCAAAAGATAAAATTTCTATTTTCGAAATTCGCTCAACACTGTAATCCCGCTCACGGTCAGCTGATTTCAAGAACAGTTAATTTGTGAGAAAACTTGAATCATTACTTACGATTTAATAGTCTTTTCAATGTACTGTTACAGTTTTTAAAGCAGACTTCAGTTGATGTTGAAATAGGTGTTATCAAGCAGTAGGAATGTCTTATCTTAAAGTGGCAGTACTTCTGATTTACAATCGTCTATAATTGATCGAATTGGATTTCACAGTGATTTCTTTAGATTTATCGTAAAGTATTTCGTTAAACCACAAAATTGTAAAAACAACAGATTGGAAATATTTTCATTTTTACTTAATAATGTGGGATTGTTCATATTTTGTTGTAGTTTTTTTTTTTTTTTCATATTTGTTATTAATATTATTACAACTGTTTTAAGTGGATTATAATTTATTCACAGCTACATTGTGGTGTTGCTTATTTTATTATATTGTCTGGCCTCCAGTTCTAAAACACTAGTGACCAGCAACAACATACATTAAAATAAACATGAAGTATGTTTCATATTATTTGTTTGTAAATAGAATTATCCGACCTTTCGTGAGTATGTATCAACTTCCCGTTATCAAGTGATGTAACACTTAGAGCCTAGAATTATAGGCCGTGTTCGAATCTAAGACTAATGATGGTATGAACAGTAAATGTAGCTCTTGATATCTACTGTACACTTGAATGAAACACCTCACAAAGACAAATAAGAAAGGTTAAAACTTGTTCGTTGCATTGAAAGCGATTTATCATTTATTGGGATTACAATAGTGGTAAATATTGTATCCTGGAATGATGATTATTTTATTTGACAAATTATATTTATCACAACTAGTGAATCTCTATGGTTGGTGATTCAATTGGAAGTGTAATCAATCTAACTATTGTTTATGTAATTCATTGATGTATATATACAAGGATGATAGTTCTATCAAATTTTAGTAGAAGTCATAGAGAACTGTTACTTATGTAATGATTTATTTTATAATTTTGTAAATCGAGACGGTTCATACAAATTTTAAAATATTTAGAAATTTTTCCTTCCTTTACTCAAGTCACTAAACTTAAAATTTGAGGAATTTCAAAATATTAATATTATTTACAGCAGTAAAAACCATCCACACACAAAAAATATGGGAGAAGGCATCTTGTATCTAAATTTAATATATAAATATTGGTAAAAAAACGTAGATAAGATGTTAAATTGAATGATGATGTTGATTTATTTTTGTCAATATAGCTAATTTTTATTAGTATAGCTAATTTTGACATTACATAAAAACTTATTTACAATTTTAAAAGAAGAAAACATTTTAAGTATATAATTTTATTAACAGGCACTTTACAGAAGTTCTGTGCATTCTTTATGAAAAATAATGTAAACATAACCTCAAAATATTTCTATTGTTTTTTTCTTTGTTGTTTAAAGGCAAAAACCTCTCAGTGATTATCGGCTTAAGAAAAGGAATAAAATACCATAAAATAAAGACGTCTAGCTCTTGAATACCATAATAGTATCATGGTCAGAAACGAATAAAATTTTGTCAAGACTTGATTGAAAAGATGAAAGATGGGGATACAACTCAAGAATACATGAAAAAAGGTGTCCAGCTAGATTCCCTTGGTATTGCCAAGTTCGTACTCACATAGTTAACCCTTGAGGGTGACTCAAAATAAATCCATTGCTGGTAATAAAAGTGACATGGTAATTTAAATATCCCCTACACTTCTTAGTTTAATTACCATTGTAAATCTTTAAGAATTAATGGTTGCATTTACTCGCCATGTGTTTTAAATGAGATTTTTTTGCAACTTTAAAGATATAGGCCTAAACATTTTTTTACGTAAAATGTAGAAAATTTTATATTTTTACTGATTCCACAGTATAGAAACCCCTAAAAAGAGGTTTTTAAAATGTATTCAACAATTTTTATACAAAAATATCATTTAGGATAGTAAATATAGATAACTCTTTAAAACACTAAGAAAAATGTATTTTATTCAATTGTTCAATTAAACTGTTGAAATTGGTATCATTTAACACTCCATGTATGTTAAAACATAGTTTAAATGTTTCATGTTACTACATAAATAATGATTGATTTACCTTCAGATTTGGTATTGTGATAGACATAAGCCTATCATTTGTTAATTCACTGAAATAATGTATCACGGATTGGCATTCTGAAGTGGGGAATTTATATTTGTGGAATTTGTCATCAGTTAAATTTGTAAATCAGACTCGATAGCCAGGTATTGTTGACAGGTTGACACCAATTATGGGTTTTCACACCAAATATTAATTAGATAAGGTATATTAATGATAGTTAAATGGTATAAGGTTATCAATAACAATGCCAAATACTTTGAAAAATGTTCATAGTATACTAACTATACGAGACATTATGTGGTTAATACCCCCCCCCCCTCCATCCATTTGTCTAGAACTTGTGTGGAACTTGAGTTTTGTTACGTAATCCCTCTAGGATATTATTGATTTGTAATAATATGCACACTTTATTCTAAGACATGTCTAACAATGAAATCATATACAAAATTTTACACGTATGTGTTGAGCCGTTTATAAAATGTTTCTGTCGTTAGAATCTTTAGTTTGACCATTACGATGATAAATTAAGATCCGTGAAACATAATTACAGTCGTGTTAGTTAGATGAACAACATATATTTAAAAACCTGTACTATGTATATTTGCGCATGTTTGAATATGTTTCTGTATGTGTACAGGAGGGTAAAAGTGTTAAAGATATTGTAGAAGTTCCCCATCTGGTCATCTCATACATATACTTGACTTATGTCCCTATATCTTCTTGTATAACAAAGGTTGTCAACAAAACTCTCCAGCGAACTCTGTGTCAAATAAATAATGTCTTCAGTTCTCCCCAGCACTTTCATACATGTCCATCTTCTTCCAGCATTATGGACCAGTTTTCTTGGGTAATCTTCTCCTTCTTTGGCCTTGAGAGCATTCTAAAGCTTATACTGTCATTTGTCATCTGGCTGTCATAGGACATGGCCGATCCATTCCCATTTTATTTCTTCCATTACCAGTCTTTATTTTACCTACCTCCAGAGATCTTTGTTCCTAATCGTATCAAGACACCATATTCTCAGAATTCTTCATAGACATCTATTTACAAAAACTTGTTTGTAAGCTATAGTTCTTGATACCTTAAAAATTTCACATGCATACAAAAGCACAGACATAACGTTTGTATTAAGTTTATATTTTGCTTAGCTCTGTGGATTGTCTTACCTCAGCTGTCCAAAGACCACCAATATTGTAATCCTGTTGTCCATATCCTCATTGGATCCATTCCTCAGTAACACCGTCCAGTTCAAATACACGATCTTCTCCTGAACGTCTATCACTTCTCCCACAGAATTTACAATCACAACTTTTGTTTTCTACTTATTTGCCTGCAATTCCACTTTTTTTAAATAGCCCATTCAACATCTTCCATCCTGTTTTACAGATCCTGTTACATTACTTTTTTCTTCTCTTCTGCTCCTTCTTTAAGGACTTGGGTAAAAAAACAAGGCCAACAGTATCCCTGACTCCCCTCTGATGACTCCAGAAAAGGTGCAGACATCTTGCCTCTATATTCCACCTGACATGTAAAGCCAGACTCATTGGTTATATATTTATGAATGTTACTATGAATAAGGTCGATAGACATTTTATTGTCTGGAATGGCGATGTTTCCATGAGAGAGATCACGTTAGTTAGAGTTTCTAAATTACAAATAACTAAAATAATATAATACAATTACAAATATTATAAGATAATTCATCCAACACAATTAAGTTAATACACATTTACCCTTAGAGGTTTACTTGGCAATCTCGAGAGATACTAGCTTAACCCAACACTTTTTTTCATATAGTATTGGGTTAAATCCATATCTTACATCTGTCGTATCAGGTGTCTTTTGATCAACTCTTGTTCTCTTTTGACCCTACCGCTATTAGAACATTCGAGGGCTAGGAGTCTTTATTTTAGGTTCTTTTCTTCCTTTTTTTTTATAAGACAATGATGACTCATAGGTTTTTGTCTTTAAACAACAACAAATTAATTAATCCACACATTTAAAGACATGTACATTCACTTAGAGGCTATGAACTAACAAACATAATCTGTTACAGCTGACCAGTATTTTACACCTTACATTATTTCCCTAATTATTATTAGCAGATTTTTTTAAAGTTCAGCCAAAAGATAAATATTTATCTTCAAGATCTCCCCTCCCAAATTACCACACCACTTCTACTCCAGGACACATTTTAATAAATCAGCTGACAGGAAATTATATAATCTTAAAAGTTGTTCACTCTTAATTTCCCTGGTTTTAATGATGTTATGTTTGACGGGTTGAGATTATGATTTTTTAAATATACAGACAATACTTAATTGAACTTTTTTCAGGTTTAATCATTTTGTTTATGTCTAAAACTACATAAAATTGAAATGCAGTTAAAAAATTTCATTACTTACATCATCTAATGAACCGTCGCTCACTGACATTACAAACATTATTAAATAAAAATAAAACTTGAACACGATTTACACAAATATCTTTATTAAATCAAATGTGTTTCAACGGTAATGTCTCCATCTTCAGTGATGAATGAGCTATAATAATCAAACTATAAATAATTAGTATACGATTATATTATTTTAGTTATTAGTACCTGTACACCAGTTAAATAACATATTTATGAGAAATCGTGTTCAAGCTTTACTTAATTTAAAACATCTCTCAAACCAACCTCGATATTTATTTATAAGTATTTTAACAAAAATTATATTTCTGGTTTGTGTCCAGCTTTATTGAATGAGTTTTAAGTGTGAACATTTTTAATCACTCTTCAACACCATTAACTTGATTTGTAGCAGGTTCTAATCCTTGTGAAAACTAAACCTGTTGGATTAATATATGGAAGAACATAAAAAAGTCTTTTAGGCTGAAGTGTCCATGGGGTAAAACCCGCTTCCCATATATAAAAAAAACAATAAACTTGACTGGAAAATGAAAAGAGTTAATATATCCTGAACTAGTTCAGTAAATTAATTTTGTCGTCATAAAACACAATTTAATACCACTACTCTTTATAAAAGGCTTGACATAGAATCTAACTTATCCTACAAGCTGTTAATTACCCAACACTCAGCTAGTCCTGATACCAAGAGAGCCATGAAATGGTTGCTCAGGGAGTCACATAAGTGTTCAGTCATGTCATAAAAAAACATATGAACTATTTACTGTTTTATATTTTGGGGTTTTTTTTATAAGCAACACCATAAAATGTTTTCTAAGTAAAGAAATTTTCAGCTCTGTAGTCAAATACAATTTTTATTTACTTTTAAAAACCAACAAAGTTTTATTAATAATACAGCATAGTCTTAGCGGTCTGTAATTTTGGGGGAAAAGTGGGCAAAAATTACTACCAACCGCTTTACCACCTAACTCATTCTCTACCAGAAAACCTTTGTTGGATATATGCTCTGTTGGTCAAAAAGACAATCCTTCTGTTAGGCAAAACTTAAACAACAGAGTTATAAATTATTAATGCAGCAGTAATAGATTTCCCAGTTTATGTATAATGTAACAACGGTTTACTTTTGCTCAGGTTTAAGATTAAATAGTTGTTACTAGTAACATTAATATGATAAACCTGCTGGAGTTTCCCATCATTATTAGTTTACCAACATGAAGTATAGATGTTATGCAAACCAAAAAACCTTCTCATAGTTTTTCCTTTTGCATGTAATACTTAACCTCATTTGAACGCTTTGCAACTTACTAAATGGATTAATCTTCTTATAACTCTTACAAAGTGTCTGCTTATTGCTTACTTACAGATCAAACCCAGTCTCTCATCATATAAAAGATGCTTATTACCAGATAGTTTGTTATCATTATTTGCATTCCCAACATAAAATGTAAACAATTTTTTCCAAAAGTGAATTGTTAATTTTGTTTTTGATTTTAGAAGGAAATGCAAGTTCAATTACACTGTCATACCACAGCCACGAAGGCATTTTCTAGGACAAGAAGGTGATATAAGAAAAAGGTGATCTTATTAAATATCTAAGCTCTGAAGTGGTATGGATGATTACACCTTCTTCTAAACTTCCCTTCAGGAGTCCAGTGCAACCTGTCGCTCAAGTACTTGCCATGTTCCTCTCAACTCATACTAGAACCCCTCCATCTGAATTAATCTCCAAGTCTTTGAAGGTCCTAACAACATCCCCTCTCTGTTGGTGGTGATGTACTGAAGGTGATGAACAACATGTTACTGACTGAAAACCAATAATAGATTCAGGTTAGTATACACTGCATTAACTGTTCATTCTACTTTAGTTTTCTCATTTGGATATGTTACAGTATATAGTTCAGCAATAAAACCTGCTGAAGGGGGTGTATATTATAAAGATAAACAAGTGTGTAAATCATTCACTAAAGGATTTTGTAAGCCAAAACAACTCCCAATAATTTGTTCCAGTAAAACAACCTCTATGTTTTTAATATAACCTCATCCAAAATTCAGATCTATGTTTTAGTTCTACAACATGTATTCAATCCGACTTTTGTTGTTCATTTAATATTGTACACTAAATGAATAAAACACAAAATGATGTCGCTACTCCACATTATAGTGCCTAGAAAATCTTAATCAGACTTTTAAAATCTTACTTTTAATTTTATGTA
Source organism: Aphrophora alni (assembly GCA_963513935.1). NCBI lineage: Eukaryota > Metazoa > Arthropoda > Insecta > Hemiptera > Aphrophoridae > Aphrophora > Aphrophora alni. The sequence continues at coordinate 8,822,639 of OY740769.1, read as the reverse complement.
GATGTATACAGTGGCAAATTTGTAAAACAACACTATTGTATAACTTCTTGGAAAATGGAAAATCATTCCAATATAATTGGTGGTTTTTAATAGTTCATTTTAAAGTAGTTTTTTCCTTCTCTTTTTATTTAAACATCATTAAGTCATGTTGATAATTTAAAAGGTATATTTTAAAAAATAATTTGGTTGTTTATTAACAAAGTAGTTGTCCATTGTATTTTAATAAGAAAGTGATATGATTGCAAAGGACTGTAATAACTAGTTTTGTTTTCGTAATGTGTACAATAGTTAAGTATATAATATTTATTTGCATACGGTTTATTAATACTATTAATATTAATTCTCAATAAAAACTAATTAAACAGTCAATAAGAAACAGTGAAGAAATGGAGTCATTAATAGAAATCAGTCATTTTTTTAAATATCTGTCTCTATTTAAAGTGACAGTTAAATCTTCTTTTGCTAATTGAGAGTTATATTCTATGATATAACTTCGTATAAACAAACATTGTGTGTTGTGCAGTCAAACATTGTAAATATGGGGTTTTTTATAGTATATGTTACTGAACAGAATCTACAAACTTATGCTAAGGGAATATACAGAGTGAAACAGACCACAGGTATGCAATGTATAGCAACTGAACCAAATGACCTACAGCCTTCTTTTTTATCTTAATCTGATAAAAGCTGATTCTGAGTTTGTCTTAATCTGAATCAGCAGAGGGTATCTGATTTGTTTGGAGTGTTGGAAAATAAGTTTTGTAGGCGCCATTTTGAAACGGTTAAAGATAAAGTCAAACTTTAAATATGAAAAATGTTTGTTTTTGAAAGACATGTTCAATGATGTGGTTCATGACTAACGTTAATATTATTTGGGGTTTATGAATTTTAATCATTTTTTTTATTTTATCTATTTTTAAATTTTGAAAATTTTTGAGTAAGGAGCAATTTAAGCACATTTTTGGAAAGGGTATCTACACATGAATCTAAGATAAAAATTTGGTTTATGTAGGCTATGTTACGTGTTAACAATAAAACTAACAGTAAAACACTACTTTTTGACATTTTGGAACACCCTTATTGCTATACATTAAGATACATAAGGTAAGTTAAAACTTTTTTTCCAAAATTATCAGTGAACAGAGACCTTTAAAATGAAATATCACTCACTCAACTTACCTTTACATTTGAAAATTTTCCAAAAACAACCCCTACCCCAAAAAAAGTACCTTTGGGATAGTTTTGAGATTTGAAAATATTTTTACTGAATTTTCTTGGATCAAAATTAGGGGGGGTTTAAGTTAAAACGAAGCATGCAGCTCATTTGGTTCAGTCGCTATACATTGAGCACAGGTGGTCTGATTCACCCTCTATATTTAAAAAATGTTGAGATATTATTATAGTGGATGTTAAATACAAAATAGAAGAACCAAATATTAACTGTGAAGATGCATGTTAATAGATAGAATTTGATATTGATTTTTCTTCTGAAGGTGTGAAAAGAAACATACAAGAAAGACTAACTTGTTAGATGGGTAATAGTGGATCAGTTGAGGGATTGTTTAAAATGGTAATGAATTGGTCACTCTCTGGCAGAAAGAAGTAAAGAGGACAGGCATTTGTGTAGAGGGAAGGATAATCAAATCATGCAATGTCAGCACTGAAGGATATTAACTGGGAGAAGAGTTCTACTTCGAGGAGAATATTGCAAGACACCACTAAAAATGAAAGAGAGGAGAAGCTTTCAAATGTGAGCAAAATATGTTACTGAGTTTATGAGTTAACCTCTGTATGGAAATTTAAAATCTTTTGAAATCCATTGGTTTTTATGGACATTTTACATTTTTGGTTCACTTTAGGGGTAAATATTATAAAATAAAAATGACCATGATTGTTATTACTTAAAATATGATATATGATTATAAACATTACATTATAAAAATTGCATTATAACAATGATACAGAAACAAAACCATAAATTGGCATTTTTACATGTTGTGCACGTGAATTGATTTTGCGATAAAAACATTTACTGTTATGATGTGAAAATTATCTAAAAACATTCCCTTGTTTTAGGTGCAGTTACTAGCACCTTGATTCCTATTTTGGGGAAGTTGTACACACTTTAAACTTTTTAATGAACTTGTAGGTTTTTGTTTTAGACCTTTTTTAAAAACAAATCCATAAAGTAATTTATATTGTTTGTATTTTAATAGGTATGTTACAATTCTGTGGTTATCTCTGTAGCCCAAAAATCAGAACCAAATTTAATGGATTTTTTAACGTTCTCCTTCTTTTAAGATCTACAAAAACAGTTTTTTTATAATTTAAGCCATAAAAAGGTTTTGGGGAGAAAGTATGTTTTTTTTTTAAAAAAACACTTGTGTCACTAGCTTGAAAAGGAGATAATTTTCTCTTTTCTGATAGGCCTGTTTGTTCACTACAAAACCTGATGGATTTTTTTTTTATATTACACAGTTTTGTATAATTCAATATAAATTACACAATTTTAATTCAATAGAAATTCAAAAAGATGGCTTTAAATTTGATTTTGCATTTTTTTTTAATGTAAGTCAATTCCATTTATTCTTAAAATGCAGACCAAGAAAAAATATTTTTCCTACCTCTACTCCATCTCCCTATTGAATGTATTACTCATAAAAAAGTTAAACTTTCAAACAATGTACTGAAGTCATTTTGTCATTTTACATCTTAAAATTATCATTTAAATCCATTTTTTTAAACATACGAATGAAAATATTTTCCATTTATAAATTCATATTTATATTCAAATTTAGATAAATCTTATAAATAAAATTTAGTAATTATATGCATGTCACATAGTGATTTATTTAAAAACTAAAAACATTCTATGTTAATTTAATAAATAAAACTGATTTTATGTTTAAAACTGCTTAAGTACATAAATTAAATTAATCTGTAAAGCAGAGAGATTAGCTGATGTCAGCTTGGAGATTTTATTTTAATGGCAGTACCAGTAAAACTTACTATAAATACAGGTACTATTCTGCAAACTATAAATATTTTACTCACTAAAAGACACACAGTTGAATATTTAAAACACATGCTTTAACTAATTTGCAGCATTATGAAATATTCAATATTAAAAAAAAAAAGAAAAAGAAAAAGAATCTAAACTAAATACTTTTACAATACAGTCATTTAAATGTATAGTTAATCCAGTTGTTGAAATTATCATATGTGCTATATCTGTTTTACTTCTAAGTTTCTTTTGATAAGAAAGTTGAAGTAGCATTTGAGCAACTCTATTATTAATCTTAGTCTCTAGCTATGAAAATTACAAGGTAAATTTCTTTATGTTATTTATAAATGATTTTGGTTAAATTTTTATTTTTATTTTAGAATGCATGTATAGTGTTTATGAATTAGTTATAAATGTTTTACAGTAAACTCATAATATGAGTTCTTAGATAAATTCTGAACAAGTTTAAATGGAAATGAATAGTTAATTTAATGGTTCAAGAAATTAGTTTTACCACAGAGATTATAGAATAAGTTAATAACACAGGATACTAAACATTCTCGGCAATCTGCTAATATACAAATTATTTATTAGGGATATCTAATAATATACAAAAAACTTCATTAAAGAAAAATTATAGCAAGTTTATAAATGACTTACAATTGTTTGATAATATTTTTAAATTTATTTCCTCTATTTACGTTTTTCATTATACAATCATCAGTAGCATTTAAAACACATTAATTATACAAAACGAGCATACAACATGCATCAAACAAACAAATAAATTTAAAAACACTATCCGAATTTTTCAAAAAGTTGACAGAAAAACTGTCTTGTCTCTCACTTAACTATACAGTATTTTAAATAAAATTGTATTGTTGGTGCTTTGGTGTATTCGTTTTGTAGTGTAATTTAGTGAAATCAGAGTTGTACGTCTAACTCTTCAAATATTTTGTTTTTATCAGACATGTCACCATCATTAAATCACATTATTTGTTCAGAACAAGCACACAACACACAATAAAACAAAAACATTTGAAAACACTTGTTAGTGTTACAACACTGCCAAGTGTAACCACTTGTGAATGTTATAAGTTTTCCAAAAAGTTGACAGAAATACAGAGTTGTAGGTCTATGTAGTTATCTCAATCAAACACAACAGTGTTTTAAATTGTTTTGTTGATGGCAGTTGTGTGTGGTGCTACCTCTATGAAATATCTGAGTTTTTCGATATGCTATCATCATTATTATTTAAAACACATTAATTGCATGAGCACACAATTCACACCAACAAAACAATACATTTAAAAACTAGTTTAAAAATGAATTTCACAGAAATAGGCTAAACATCTTATTCAACTGAACAGTGTTTAAAAATGTGTATATTTTTAATGTATTGTTTTGTTGGTACTTGTGTGAATGTGTTTTAAATTCTACAGATGATGGGATAGTGCCAAAACATTACAGGGAAAAAAACATAACAAAAATATCCCTGGTGGACCATTGTAAAATACTTATAGAACTACGTGTATTATAATTATAATCAAACAATTAGAAAGGGCAATTATGTATTCAAATAAACATAATTTATTTACTGCATGGAAAAGAAACAAATAATAGAGTCAAGAAGTATAAAACAAAATTTTAAACTGACCCTAAAAGAAGAAAATTTTAGCAAGAAATATCATTTTAAATTAAAATTGAAATATAAAATATCATATAATATTCTTCCTATATCAATAGTTATTACTAAAACTATTTTATGAATACAAAATATATATATATAATAATTGTTAAATGCATAAATAAAAATGTACATGTATAGGACAGAATAAAAATATGTTGATAGTGTGTGTACTGTAAACTATAATAGTGAAATTGTGTTTATAAACAAATCGATAATTGTTCTAATTGGTATCACACCACTCCAGTAAACAATAGCATTTTAATCCTATGTGAGCTATTACCAAAGATTGTTCACTATCAAATACGTTTATGTTCCTGGTCATCAAGCAAAATTTCTCTTCAAATTCTATTTGTCGTAAAGAAATGTGGTAAGTATTGCAAAGATTAAAATTATTTCTTTTAAAGTACCTACTGTTAAAAGTTGTTTATTAAGAATTTAAAATATTATCTTTTAATTTTAAGAATTAATTTTGTTTCTGTTGTAAGACATTTGGTTTTAAAGATACAACTAAGTTATCAATAAAATGTAAAACAAATTATTTTTTCTTCTTTTTATCTATATTATTTGTTTTTTATGTGACTATATTATTATATACTATTAAATTCCTATATTTTAAAATTATATTGATTTCATTTCTAGCTTTGTTTTATCATCTTCAGTTGATGCTTTGCACTTGATTCATCCACAAGCAGAACTCATCTTATATACCTTTTGTGTGATCATACCTCCCTACTATCAATAAACTCATTTTGTCTTCTGGTTGGTTCTAGATCAGAAAACCAAACAGGAAAGAATCTTAAGAACAGATTTAAATTTAGGTTGTATAAATATAAAAAGAAAGACTAAAATTATTAAACACATGTACTAAAAGAACAATACATTTCAATTACTACTATTAACTTTGTGGCAACTACAGCGCCTTGGAGTAAACCACCATGAGTTCTTTCTATTTAAATTAAATACCTCCTGAATTTTCTTGTACTCCTTGCTAACCTCATCTGGTCCCTGATCTCCATGCTCTCAAAATCCATAGGTCCAAACACTTCCTACCAGATGTGCTTTTATCTAGGATACTCTTTCATTAAATTATTTGAAACCTCTATCTTCCACATCTATTGTAAGATTATCAATAGTAAATGAAACATGCCAATTTCAAAATAACCTAGAACACTAAAAAGACAAAATTTCAGTAACTTAGTCTAATCATCCTCAATTCTTACTCATCCACAGATCCAAAGAAAGACTAGGTCCGTGAGACTATGACTAATGGGCCTCTCATCCTTAGTGGCACAAGAAGCTTTATTATCTATTGATTACAAATTTCATAGTCAAATATCATCAGTCTCCAAGCTTCTCCATGCATTCTATCTACCTTGGTATTCTTTATGATACAGAAACAATCCCCCATAATCAACTCCCTGGGTGAGGTTTTGTTTTATAATTCATCTTCTTAATTGTTCCTTTCCACTCCAGAGTGGCCTGGGGTCCACTACATTTTTCCTTTTTACTAAATTTTGAGTGTCAATTTGAACTCATCCACAATCAAGGTTTCAGTTACATCCCAAATTTTAAATTCAATGAAATTATAACATTGTTGCAACAAAAATAAACAGTTAACTATAATAGAAAAGATTAAAATATTTAAATTAAAATTGAATGGACAAAACTTTATAAATTAGTAGATAAATAATTAGTCATATGTAATCTCTTAAAATCTAAAGTTGCTCAACTTCAAACAAATCACAGTTAAAATTTGTGACATAAATTATTTCTATGGAAGCCAATCAGATTTGACAGAGTTTATTGTTAAGAAGGAAGTAATCACACAAGAGGTATTTATAACAATTCCCAATTTGGGATTAATCCAGTACATAGAAATGTTTATACAATGTAATACTTTGATAATCAATTGAACAAGATATGAGCAAAGCAAGTAATTTCAGACATAATAATTAGGTGTCATACTCGCCATGATTAGGTAACTACGAGGTAACTCGTATATCATTCATATTACATTTATCAGAAATTATGATACTTTTAATACTTTTCTGAATTTTTACTGATATTTAACTGTAAAAAGTTATATTAGTAATATAGTAAAAGTTATATTAGAAATAATTATGATGCTTTTGATTAAAATGTATAACCGTATTTAATTATGAAAAATTATATTAGTAATATAGTAAAAGTTGTATTAGAAATAATTATGATACTTTTGATTAAAATATATATTTATCTATAAAAAGTTATATTAGTAATAGAGGGCAATGTGTCAGAATAAATGGTAATTTTAGTAGTATGAATGAAAGTGGATTTAACTGTAAAAAAATTAATGTACAAAAGAGTATAAAATTATTATGGCTTTTACTAAATCAAACAATAATTTAATCTTATCAAAACTATGTTCAATATTGTAAACCTTTGTTTAAAAAACTTGGAATTTGACTCTATTTGTTTTGGATACTATGGTTGTACATTACAAATAATTTAAATATGATTCCTACAAATATCTCATGTGAAACTTTCTAAATGTCACTGGTTTTTAGAATTATGTTAAGAATGTACTAGTAGATTTATGCCTATATGAGGTTGATGACTTTTTTTAATATATAACATCCTCTAATTATGTATAAAACAACTTATGTTATTAGTAATAAGTTAAATGCAGTGACACTGCCATGCATATTGTATGTTATACAGCAATAAAGAATTATTACACTCTATTATTATTACTAATGATGATTACGTACTAAAGATTGACTTTAATTTTTATGTCAAAAAAGTTTTATTTTTTCAGGTTACGTAATTTGTTGACCACTGTGTTATTATTTTCTGTTCTTGGATTTATTGGTCTTATAATTTTGGAACCATCAACAATACTGCAATGCAATCACTTCGAAGCTTTATACAGTAATCTTTCATTATACTCAGATTACAATAAGGTAAGAAAGGGGTTTGTCGCAATTGGTTAAGGTATGTGTCTAATTTACTGTAGTTGGATATGTCAATGCTAAGATGCAAAGGTTTTAGTTCAGTTGGGTGTTATATATAAATTAAATTAAATTAAGAAGTAGAGCATACAACAAAACTATATCAAACAAGTTTTAAACATATACAGTTACAAAATAATTACTGCATATAGTTATTATTTAAATTCTCGTGTGAAAGGAGTTTAGGGGACCAGCATAGGTTAGGTAACAGATTGTACTCTTATCTTGCTGCAGTTTGAACTACTTTGCCATCAAAAATTTCATAGATTCAAAACTGATTGTTGGTATTTGTCATACACGGTATTAGTTAAAGGCGAAGAAATAACAAAATGTAAGGGGTTTAATGACAACACAAACATATCAATATAAAATTAATTTATAGAGGTTTGGACGAAATATTCAAACTTTCTCATTTGTAATGCAAACATACACTTTTACTCCCTTTTAGTGACTTATAAAAACAACTATTTTTAAGATATTTTAAGGTGGAAAATATTATTAATTCTAAAAACTTTAAATGTGTAAAAACACTTACTACTCTTTATTTAATGGAATATAAATTCTACAGGAAGAATAAATTATTATTTCTACCCATACCAAGTTACAAGAACAAAAACTTTTGCAGGAAGGTTGTAATTTAAATTTGTGCTAGAATGTACATAATTGATTTTAGTACATTATTCTGCACACTACTATTATTGTCTTAACTTGTGCCAACACTTCCCTATAGAAATCCATTTTCAAAAGCTGTTTATATACTCTTTTGAGTTCAATTTTTTAGAATAAATACATAGTTTTAGAAAATTTAGTTTATCCTAAATGTTTTGGTAGAATTTAAGACAATATTAGGGGTGGCAAAACTATGTAGGTACTTAAATCAATTATTTGACTGAATGGAGTAGAATTAATAAAAAATGCTGTTATGGTTATAAATGTTTTGGTTTTTAAGTGTACTATTTTACATGTTTTTTAGAATAATTAAATACAGCATTTTCCTTTGGTGAATAAAATGGTCACTGTACCATATTTTTAACTAGAAAACGTATTTAAATATATTCCAAATTTAACTTTAATGTAATAGTAGATATTTCTTGTTGAAACTCCATATTCAAGGATAAAATAAAGCAAAAGCTTAAAGTTTCAAATATTTTAATAATATAAATATTGTAGCTCATTTATATTATTAAAATATTTGAATCTTTAAGCTTTTTTTTTAAACTTTAATGTAATAGCAGATATTTCTTGTTGAAACTCCATATTCAAGGATAAAATAAAGCAAACTCTTAAAGTTTCAAATATTTTAATAATATAAATGAGCTACAATTGTTTCGCCTTGCGGCATCATCGGGCAACTTGATGCCGCAAGGCGAAACAATTGTAGCTTATTTATATTATTAAATTATTTGAAACTTTAAGCGTTTGCTTTATTTTATCCTTTAAGCTTTTGCTTTATTTTATCCTTGTATATTCCAAATGAAACTTAATACAGACTGTTTCCAAATGACCATGTAAAGAGTACAGTATATCTTTTGTTTATTTATTCATTCATTCATTTAGCTGTTGACAAATACAAGTTGTATGGTTATAGTCAAACTATGTAAAATCCAATTACAATACAGAACAATAATAATTAAAATTCAAACAAAATTATACAAAATATAATATAAATGATTGGAATACAAAGTTTAGATGATTACCAAATAGTTTAAACAACAGAATGAATATCCTCAAATAAATACATTAAACAGCTATCTATAACACATATTTTATAAATAGACAAACAAATGGTAACATAGGACAAAGCTTACTGTGGGCCTAATCCTCCACTCAATTCTCGAATTCACCCAACAAGTAATAGCCACCCTTCAGTAACAACAATTAATTTTAACTGACTTTTAAAATGTTGGTAATTTTCTATTATTTTAAGAGATGTTGGAATCTTTTTGATTTGCTTTATTCCAGCTTGATTAATTAATAAATTATTATGAAAGCTTTAGTTCAGTTATATCATATGATATCGTATTACAGGGTTCTGTAACTGTAGTTGATTTTATTTTTAAAATACACACAATAATTCAAACTAAATGACTATTTCAATAATATATATACTTCTTGCAAATTTTGTTTAAGAAGTTGGAAATATTGACATTTCTATCTTTGTATATTTAACAGTGTGTTTTATTTATAAGAAGTAATTTTTAATTTATTCATCAGTGTAAAAGAAGAAAAAAAGTACTAAAGTATCACCTGTATATAGCTTATAAAAAATTTCTTTTTTTTTAAATATATTTCCTTTGTAGATTAAGAGTTGCATTTTTAATTTTTGTAAACATTTTTTGTTCAAAAAATATTATAGTACTTGTGAATATTTAAATGATAAGGTTATGTAGCTTGTAAGTAGAATTAATTATAGTGTTTTGAATTTGTATTATATGTTTTGTGTTAGTAGTACATTTGTTATACCAGGTACGTCCAGAAAGTAAATTCCGTTTGTACTTCTTGCCATGACAGCTCTATGATTGCAATTCAGCTCACGCACATTAGTTGCTCTGAGTCAAGGAGATCGCTGTATATTTTTAACACTTTGAAGTTCTTGTTTAGAATGGCAAAGTTGATTGAATATCCCGCCGTTTGTGAGATTAGAATTTATTTTCTGAAAGCGAATAACACTAAACCAGTTTAATTTTCTCAACCACCAGCTCACTTACCTCCTATCAGGAAGAGAGCTATTCCTTCCTGAACCAATCTCTGTCACCTATTTCCATTTCTGTTATTCCTGCTTGTTCTAGACTTTTGTATAATTTCTTGAACCATGGGCTCTTTCTCTTCCTTTTCTCATGGTAAAGCAGAAGTTTCTTGGGTCTCTCTCTCTCTCCCTCTCTCTCTCTCTCTCTCTCTCTCTCTCTCTCTCTCTCTCTCTCTCTCTCTCTCTCTCTCTCTCTCTCTCTCTCTCTCTCTCTCTCTCTCTCTCTCTCTCTCTCTCTCTCTCTCTCTCTCTCTCTCTCTCTCTCTCTCTCTCTCTCTCTTCTCTCTCTCTCTCTCGTTTTTTAGCATCAGTATTTTTCTAAAATTCTTTTTTCTTTTTCTAATGCTAGTCAATTTTTTTGGAGAATTTTTCTGCAGTGTATAAATATTCCAGTTATATAACTATAATTTAGTGTCTAAATTTTGATTGATATGAAAACTATTTCATTCTCTGTGTTTTTTGGCAGAGTCTGAAAACTGTTTTGATTTTCTTTGTTCATTTTTCTGTAGCTAATTTAATATTGTTGTTTCATATCTGTTTTATAGATTTACTAACTTGCAATAAAAACTTATATGATAATAAAATTGAATAAATAAACAGGGTATAACTAGGTATTTTTTATTTAGGTCAATTTTTGTTCCAGTATAATTAGAATAACGATGAAACTAAATTTTTGTTTCTCTTATTTCTTATACTGCTCTTTACTATTTAACAAGAAAATTATTAATTTCTTTATAATTTAAATATATATATATATCGATTTAAAAAAGTTTAAATTAAAAAACTATTTAAAACATGTGAATTTAAATATTTTTATAAAAGGCCTAATTAAAATGTGTACAATATTTTGTTACATAAAAACAAACAAGTTTTATGCATGTAGGAATGGTGTAACTCCAACTTCTAACATCATTTATTATTATTCTGTCTGCATAACATATTACAACTTCAGACTCACAAATGAAAGAACGTCTTCTTTTTAATATTTCTTTTTAATTATGATTCACTTTAACAATTTTTGTGGAATATAAATTTCTTTAAGTTAGCTTATTAAATTATTGAGGTTGTGTTGAGAGTTTGGAGAACTTACTAACCAACTTAGTAAAAACCTATGTTAAATTTTAGCTCAATACTTTAAAATACATACATATTATTATTATTATTACTATTAATTGCAACTCAAGTTATATATATATATATATATATATATATATATATATATATTCTAGTAGCACCTCTGCCATTATTACAGAGGACATATTGCTATCAGTCTATTGTGCTCCTCTTATTGTTCACCTAACACCGACCTCAGTGATTCTGACAAGCTCCAGGATCTTGTGCAGGGTGTTCTTGTCAAAATTTATGTCTGGTTGTTGGGGTCTGAAGATTCTCCTTCTTTTGGGCTCCAGGACCTCACAATCAAACAAAATTTGTACTGTGGTCTCAGGTACGAGACCGCAAAGACAGCAGTTAGGTGAGACTTGTAGTTGTTGCACCTTATTTAAGAGGCTCCGGATATGGCCATGTCCGGTAATCATGGCAACGATCTGTCTCAGGGACTTCCTGTCATACTGAACTTTTGTCAAAGCAAGATCTGGTCCTGAAAGACGCTTACCCAATCTCTGGCCAGGAAAATAACTCCATTGTTCGATTTGCTCTTCTTTGGTCCATTTTCTTACCGCTTGTTTTGTCATTTAATGACTAATAATGCAAGCTGGTTCTGGTACCAGAAGGCAGCCAGCGGCCCCTTTCTTTGCTAACAGATCCGCTCTCTCATTACCCTCGATCCCGCAATGCCCAGGTTCCCACCCCAAGTGCACCATATTGGCAGTGGACAAGACGCAAAGAGAATGGAGAAAACCCCATACCAATTTGGATAAGATTGCTATGGATCTGAGGGCTTCAATTGCCGCTTGGCTATCTGAGAGGATTAGAATGTTTCACCTTTAACGCCTTCTTCTAATCCTTGATGAACAAATGCTGTGATTGCACAAATCTCAGCCTGGAATACTGTACAATATCTTCCTAGGCTAGTTTCGAAGGTTGCTCCAGTAGTTTGACAGTATCCTCCCTATCCAGTGTCATCAGTCTCTATACCAAACAAGCTGTCCTGGATTTCCCGGTAGTTTGCCATCTTTCAGTCCTCTCTTGTGTTTGAGAGAATGTTGAAGGCTCAAGTGAAGATGAACTTGGTATGCATACCATCAGTTGGCATTTCTTCTTCTGTCATAGTAAGTTGTTGAAAGTTGGGGGACAGCTCAATCATTTCAGCCTAACAAAATGCCACCAAAATATATAATATTTAAAAAAATATATTACTGGCATTTTAGATGAGTTCAAAACTCATTTGATGTTATGGTTAATGCAATTGTAAGAGCAGAATCTTTCCAATAAAATATAGTTATTCTTCTTTAAAAAAAATAGGTCTTATCATGGTTGCTGTTACAGCTAACTCAGCCATCACACCAATTTCCATTTTAAAGAAATATAATAATTTGTTAAAGTTCTATTTTTAGATTTGGGGTATATTTATTCTATGATAGTCAAAACACTTTTAAAAGTTCAATTTCCTAAACTGAATATTTCCTATTTTGCGTTTCGGGCAAATTAGGGCTGACAAAATATCCTATAGACCAAATTTAAAGAGTTATAAAAATGTATGCATATGCAGCATTGTTTGTTTCCTTTGTTAACTTGTTCGGATGTTGGTCCATCAGTCTTCTGGCATCCCAATATAACTTCTTCGATCTTCTTTGATCAGTGTCAAGCTCACTACACATTGTCAGGTGGAATCCATTCATCACAGAGTTTGTGCAGCGGAACAATGTACATTCCTCCGAGGACAGAATCTTCATCCTATATAGATGTGCCGCTATGTATATCTATATATAAGTATAAAATACATTTTTAATATAATATATATTGAAATTTTAATGTCCACTATATTCTTGTTGCGGGAGTAATAAATTAGAAAGAAGTGTTTAATTCACCACCTTCTTGACAGTTTATTGGTTTTACTTGAATACATTTATTTTGACAGCACTGTGTTTATTAGAATCGTTGACCGCATGACAAAAATTTCAATAACTACAGAGAATTTGTATACTTTTCTAATAAAATCGTCAAAAATAATTACACAACAGGGAAAAACAATTAATAATAAAAAACAAGAAAGTTTCTTTCACTATCAGGACATCTTTTCCTATAACATAAACAAAATATTTAGGGAACAAGGGTTTTAATTATCTTTTAAACTACCAATAACCTAAATCAGCATTTTCAAACCCAAAGCCCAACTACGAATTACCGTTCGTCTGATTGAGATAAATTTGGAGTATATAAGATCTCTTGTGCCAGTTGCTACAGGCAGTGCATTTAAAGAAAAAATGGAAGATCATTTCAACTTGCTTGAAAGAACATATTGGTGCCTTCTCAAAAGCGTAAAGTTATAGGAAATATCTGGTGTCTTACAATAATATATACACTCTAAATTCACTTTAAAATGAGATTATGCACATAGTCAACAAGAGAAGACATTGAGATTTACATAAAAAAATTAAAACAACAGAAACTTTTAAATAAAAAATCTTTCGTTGGATCCAATCTCATATTTTTTGACATGTGATAAGATCTCGATTACAATATGTACCATCATTATTAGTGAATGTACATTCAGACTGAGTTGTCTCTTAGAGCTCCTAGCATCATGACTTACGCTAGCATCAAATCATTTAAAATAATTACTAGCATCAAATATTAAATTTACAATATGTGTTCAATATGCATTTTTATTATTTTTGAAGACCTGATGATGGTGTCAATAACATTGAAACATATCTAATCAATCTAATAACATGTCAAGAAGACGATAAGTTAAAAACTACTTACTTATTTTGATGAGACACTTAACAAAAGTATTTAAACAAGTAGTAAAACACATAAAAAAAACCTTATTGTGGGACAAATACCATGATGTCTTACATGAAGGTTAAAAAGGTTAAGTTTTCAAATAATGGTGTTGATAAATACTTCATTTAAAAACAATTGATTAATATTTAACGTTCAATTGACAATGGTTGACAAAATCATTAATTAATGAAAACCTTCAATTAACACAAAAATAAAATATGCTATAGCATACATTTCAGTATCTAAGATCTCATCCTTAGTTGTAATCAGCTTACAAACTCCTGTTGCTGTGCTAATAGTGATTGAATTTAAGTAGAGACTTCAATTGCGACTATTTCCAGTCGTGAGGTCTTTTGGTGATTTGATTTCTAATATTTATTGCCGCCTGTGTCAAGTTTATGGCAATAATGTTGTGAGTGACAGTGCTATGAGAGATTGGTACAGGATATTCATACATGAACATATAAATGTGCATGATGAAGAAGGAGAAGGACATCGTTAAAGTTTGACCAAACTGTACCACTAGACAATTTCTAGGGTTCAAAGGATTTACCTCATATTTCTAGTACCACTCAATATGGAATTGTTACTGCCAAATTATATATTCGTAAATTCTGTGCATGGTGGGTGTTTAGGCAGTTGACTGATCATCACAAAACACAAGCAATAGGAACAACTTTGACTTTTATTGATTGCTATGATGAAAATGGAGATGATGTTAGGTTTGTAACATTGTAACCTCGGAACAATCCAAACAGTGGATCATTCCTCAGCCCCCAAACAACCCAGTAAAATATAAACAAACACTGTCCAACTAAAAAATGATGGGCACAGTGGGACCGCAAAGGAGTTTTCTGACTGACTTTATAGAACCAGGCACAACAATTGCAAATATTTATTGTGAAACCCTGAAAAAGCTTCAGATGTTGATTAAAACAATCAAGGAGGATTGTTCACACAGGGAATATTTCTTCTGCATGAGAATACTTGCACCTAACTCCAGCTCATACGAGTTCTTTGCTTGAGTAGATCAATTGGAAAATTTGTTACTATCCACAACACAGCCCTGATTTGGCACCAGGGTGTTACCACCTTTTTACACAGACATATTTACCACAGACTTGCTACTCAATATTTTGAAACAAATAGAGTTAAGCTCTGGCTGAGTTCTGGTGTCACGGTACAAGTTACTAAATGTAGGAGGTGACTGTACAAAAGTAATGTAGACATATAATGTTATATATATATATATATATATATATATATATATATATAACTTTTATCTATAATTAAATTTTATAATTTTATGTACCAGTATTTAGTTTCTTTTACTGGCCAAACAAAAAGAGCGCTCATATTTAATTAAGTGATGTTAGGAATTCATAATCATCACACAATGCGGATAATAATTTCTTTAATAATTCTTGTTGTGAAGGTTTTGGAATTAATATTTTCTCATAATTTTACTGCACTGTTTTGCATTTTCACCTAGTTTAATTTATTTAAACTTTAATCATTTAATTTAATTAATTTTAAAAAATGTATATAAACACTGCACTCTACAGTTTGCATAAAAATTTAAGTATATATTTAAAATAAATGCTATAAAAACATATCTGAATAGAACTCATAGTTACAATGTAATATTACTTTATATCGCCACACTAAGAACTTACATTGAGTGTGTCCAGCAAATAACTTAATGATTTAAATATAAGTAATAATTATAGATTATTTTGTACAGAGTGTTGTATGTGAACCAGATTGGTGGATTGAAGAAGATAATACAACAGAACTTATACCATTGACAGGAGAAATGAAAAAAATCATTGATACTCGAAGAATTAGCATTCATAAAGAGATGAAAAAGTTTAAATATTCCAAAATATCTCAAAAGTAAGAATTATTTTAATACAATTTACTATTTTAGACAATTTTTCATGTATTCATGTCATTTATATAAACTACTCAGTATTCGCAACATTGTTAATTTTGAGAAACTTTGTATAGGAATAACTTCTATTAAAGAATAAGTTTATTTATAATCAAAAATGTAGACTTTGTGTAGGGATCTTGTTATACCCAAGATATAATGTTGTGTTAGGTTATACCAAAATCTGCTTAGTAAGTTTTTGAGAAAAATTAATGACAGATTTTTACAATTGTACTTTATTACATCATTATATTAGTTCACTTGCTTATTTACATTAAATTCTCTGCCAAAAATTTAGTTATTTTATATTAGATGTACCACAACTGTTACAGAAGTTTGAAGGAGTTAGTTCCTGAACAAGGTGGACGGCCTGTAATAAGTCTTGTGGTCACAACTTGGAGATCAGGCTCCACATTTATTGGTGGAGTATTAAACAGTCATCCTGGGACATATCATTTCTCAGAACCTTTAACAGAATTCCGGACTGTGCAAATTAGAGGGGAGCCACTTGCTACCCCTGCTCTTAAAATACTGAAGAATTTGATGAAATGTAACTACAAAACTTTAGGTATAAATATATATTTTTTAATTGTAACATTGTAGCCCATGGATTAGTGATATTTATAGATTAAACTCAATTACCTTTTTGGTTTGTCAAATAATCCAAGAGTTTGCTGTAAAAGAATTACTGCAGATTCAGGCTTCTTGCACCATCATCAGATCCACAAACAAAAGTAACATGTACAACACAATGAGGTGAGTGGATAGTTACTTAGATTCTATAAAACTAGTTCCTTTTGAATGTAATACATTTTCCCGCAATCCTCACATTTATGTCTCTTTTATTTTTTAATGAATTAAGATGTAAATTTAAAAAAAAAAAAAAAAAAAAAAAACAGAATATATATTATATCAACAAAATTTGTGATGTTTATTATTTATAATCTCTCTCCATATTTAAAGCTGTTTTACTACTCATAAATTTAGAATAAATAATGTTTTCTAAGAAAAATTTGGACTTACTCATTTTGGGGTTTTTAAGTGGATGAATACACAAGTTGACAGTTGGAGAAATCTGAGGAATATGTCAAAAATGTTGACTATGTTGTGAAAATAAGTTTAACATGGTAAGGTCAAATTCAAATGAGGTATGCATTGCCCTTTTTTTAAATTTAAATATCCCTATTGTGTAATTCAGATTTTTTTTATCAGCTTTTTAATTAAACCTTCTAAAACTATATCATTGGATAGCCTAAAATCATGTTTTATGCATCTTTTAATTAATTATAAATTGTCCAGACCGCCATACCCACTGCAGTCGGCACCCCATACTGGTCTATCCAACATCCTCGTGAAGGATCCAGCCGGTCCCTGACTTCATCTAGATTCAAAAAACTTTGAGGTTTTAAAATTTTTTAATGCATCCACCATCTTGGCTTCACACATTGGAAAGAGCACCATTTTTTCATTCACAGAAAACTATAAATTTAAAAAAATTCAACTAGAAATACAAACTTCAATATTTCTTAATTTTTATACATAATCTCCATTGCGATCTAAACAATTGTTGAATCATGGCAGAAGTTTTACACAACCAATGTAACACTTTTTCCTTTGTTAGAATTATTGGAAGCCATCTGGCACAAGTCTTCTTGTACTAAACTTGACAGTAACATTACAGATCATGAAACTTGAGGAGAAGCCTGATGCAGCTCATCACTAATAAATTATTATTTCACAAATAAATATGCTTATCAACTTTATTTGTCAAGTTCTTGGTAATGGCAATGGACCTTTCGGATATTGACTAATAATGAACATCAATTCATTTAATAGCCTACACAGTTTACACAAATTTCCCTTGTTCGTGACTCTTTCCCTATACAAGTTGATAAATTTCAGCAAGCCAAATAATTTTTGCATTCCAAAATCTAATCACAGATCACACTTTACAATCAGGGGAATTGGTGATTGACATAGTGTTTTAATGTAACAAACAACTGACACATACAAAGACATAAAATATATTGACAACCTTGTGTTAGACTTGTAGAGAACATCTTACCTTGAAACTGTTCTAGTCTGCAGATTGCATGGTTGGTTATAGTGTTCAAATGACCCTTGTACAATAAACGGTATAGAATAATGTGGACTATGATTATTATTTTTTATTACTCAAATCAAAATAATACTTTTTGTGTTGACAGGTTATTTGACACGTATTAAAGCAAATCAAGTGAGACTGTTCACTCAAAATACCAGACTTTGGGAAAGTTGCAAAGTACAAAAGGACTTCTGTTTCCTTCCTCAGTTCCTCACACCGATGTGTAAACTATTTCCATTTCTGTCCATGAAAATCGTTCACCTCCGACTACGACTTATTGAAAGGCTAATAATGGATCCAGAGTAAGATATCTATATATAATACATTCAAGTAGTAAAATGATATGTGATAGGTCAAAAAATCTATTTATTTTTGTAATAAAACATTACAAAATGGCGCCCAACTTTATCAAATAATCATTTTAAAAATAACCTCTCTAAAAAATTTTGAATTATTTCACTTGTCGCACCAAAGTGTGGCATTTCAAAATTCTTGTTAAATAATTAAATTATTTCAACAACTGTGGATTCTATCTTACCAGACTCCCGAAAGCTGGTAGGTCAGACCAAACAGAATTTTGTTGTTAACCAAACAGAGAAATGGATGTCCTTACGTAGAGTTTAGCTTTGATCTTATGATAAGACCATTCGTACCTAGATAATGACTTCCTATTTTCTACCATCTATACTAGAGTTTAAGTACATAAGTACTATGTTTAAGTACATAAAGCCCATTGTGGCTGAGGTTGCAAATTGACCTACAACCCAATTTTAACAAAATCAATGTTTGCAAGTATATGTAAACACAAAATATAATAATAAGATTGTTAAATTACAAGGGCTATTCAGAAATTAACATCTGATGAACTGTTGAATTCAAGCTGATGACCATAGCAACACACATTGTTGTTGCTGTCAGTAAATATTAACTGCAATACGCACCAATTTTCAATTCATTTGTTTTGTTATTGTGCTAGCAGTGTACAGGCATAACACAATATTATGTAGCCAAACAATGTAGCCTTAATTTTTTTTTCTCCAGTCGTGAGGTTCTTGTGAGCAATAATGTTCTGAGTGTCAGAGTTGTGAGAGATTAGTGCAAGAAATTCAGGAATAGGTGTACAGATGTGCATGATGAAGGAGGAAAAGGACATCATTCATTGTTACTTATGAATTGGTGCAAAAGGTTGAACAAACTGTACATAAAAAGCACTGTTTCATAATTTTCAGGTTTCAGAGATTTCATTCAGATTTCTAGAACCATATGGAATTGTTATTGCTAAATTGGATTTAAGTTCTCTGCATGTTGGGTGTCTAAGCAATTGATTGATCATCACAAAGGCTTTGACTTTTTTTGATCTCTATGATGAAAGTGTTGGGTTTGTAAACATTAAAACAATCCAAAAAGTGAAACTATCCTCAATCCCCAAACATCCCAGAAAATTCAAACACAGTTTAACCAGCAGCAAGTGAATTACCACCTCTTTACAAATATGAAAACTTGACTTGTTTTGTTACTCAACATTTGAAACAAAAGAAAAGTTAATTGCTGGCTGAGTTCTTTAACAAAGGAATCAAAAGTTGATTTCATGGAACAACAAGTGTCTAAATGTGACTACCGGTATTCTGAAAATTATTTTAGATGTATATATAAGCCTATAAAAATAGTTTACCTATTTTTAGTTTCATTTAATGACCAAACTGAAGTTATTTTTTGAAAAGCCCTTGTATATTTGTTTGGTTATTAATAGTATTTTTATAACAATTTTTTTTTTTAATAATGTCACTCTTTTGTAACAGATTGAATCTTAAAGTAATTTATCTTGTACGAGACCCACGCGGAACATTACGTTCACGTAATTTACAACCATGGTGTAAAAAACAACCTGACTGTGGAGATCCTACAAGACTCTGTGCAGACCTAATTGATGATTATGCTGCAGCTCTTCGTTTTAAACAACTTTACCCTACAAAATTCAAGTAAGACTCTTTTTTTTCCTGCTATTCCCGGAAACATAAAACATCTTTTCTTTTTTTTTAACAGGTGAACTAAATTGATAGTATGTCAGATTATCTTTGATACAAAAACTTAGGATGCATTTTAAAATAGCAAACTGATTCAAATAATCTTCCTTTAAAATCTTCAAACAAATGTAGTCTACTCGGATACTGTTTAACCAAAATTCTTTTGTAAGAAGAAGTGAAAATAAGCTTTGCTATGAACAATTAATTGCTAAAAGTGATTTCAATTCAATTTTGGTGAAGTGGAAAATTCAAGATAATTTAAATAATCATAAAAATACACTCTGGATTCTGACTGCCATCAAGGTTTATTTTAATATTTTCCAAATGAACTGTTATTTTATTCAACATGTGATATGACCATTAACCTTCACATTTCACAAAAATTTAGACAGATTTTCAGATATATAATACTTGCGACGCATGGTCATTTTTAGACTGATAACTCTCTCTCCTGTTGTGCAAATGTATCTTGATATATTCTGTAAAACTTTTTCATCTTAACTCCTCCTTACTGTACTTTCATCCACCCTCTTCTTTCTGTGTTTCAGCCCAAACCTACAGTGTAAAGTGACCCATGCAAAATTTCCTCTACATCAATCTTGTACTATCCTAAACTTCTAGCCCTTTTTGTCCATTACTGGACTGCATTCTTCTTTGGGAAGAATCACCTCTTTGATTGTTTTTGTATGCACCGTCATTAAAACTATATTTTAATCCAATCGATTTACGCTGATGACCCATGTATGACTCAAGCGAAGCACGTTTAGGCCCTAATTTAAATATTCACATTTTTTTAAAGTGACCATCGTTTATTTTCACTTTTTTACAGACGATTACTGAACTGACATTTTTGGTTTAGGAGATGTGTGAGTGTGAGTTTGTAAAATATTTTTGTACGGTAAAACCAAAAATTTCAGTTCAGTAATCGTCTGTCAAAAAGTGAAAATGAATGATGAACACTATTAGAAATAAAATGTGAATATTGAAATAAGATCTATACTTGCTTTGCTTGTGTCATAAATGTATCATCAGGATAAATCAATAATTATTCAAATTGAAATTGTTTTGCTGCAAATGTTGTCTTCATCTTTTTAAATGTAGAATGTAAAATAATAAATATCCATTCTAATCTAGAGATGGAAAGAAAATAGGAACTTGTTTCTAATTAACACGTTCAGTAGAGCTGGTAAGAAATCGTACCAGGTGTGTTCCACACCCCAAGCTGCCGGTATGAAATCATACTGCTGTGTGTGTAATGCTCTGGTTAAGGCTTTAGTGTGATCTCAGCTCTTGTCAAGGGTGGACGTGTTATTGTTCCTATGTTGTGCCTGACCTGCTGAACCTTTTTACGGGGTCAGTTTTAACTTACCGCTATTTTCAGTTTTTGTGTGTGTTTATTTTATTAACTCATTATTATTGGAACATATTTTGTATGTGTTTAATTTGATTATGTTATGATTTTATTTAGTTTTTTTTAGTTGTTTTACATATATTTTTAATTAGCTATGGCCACTACACAGGTGAGTGACAATGATTTTGACAGGTCAGATAACCATAGCTTTGATGATTTGGGTGAGAGTAATGAAGAAAGTGACTATGAAGATACAGATCTAAATCCTGTTTGATCTAATGCTACATCTTGCCTATAACATACTCCCTTTACTGGGAATAACAAACTTTTCCAACCCATTCCAGGGAATAACAAGCCTGTTGACTGATTATTGGACTATATTTTCCTACAAAGTATCTCCAATTTTACTAATGAGTATGCATTGGCGTTGTTTACGGTCTACCAACTCAACCAGGTTCTAGAATTACTAAGTTTCAAAACCTTACTGTCCAGAACTTAAAATATACTTGGGCTTACTGTTACATATGGCCTCTATAAAACTAACTAGATACCACCACTAACTATTGGAAAACAGACATACTCTATAACATATACCTATATTTAGGCAGCATATAAGCCGTGATAGATTTTTAGTCATCATGAGACGCCTTTACTTCAGACCCTACAGCTGATCCGAGTGATTGCCTCCTAAAGATATCTTTCTCAGTTGATTACTTTAACTCTAAGATGATCTTAATATACTCCCCTGATCTGCAAAGGAGCTTTCTCTTTACGAAGCAATAGTTTTGTGGAGAGGCGGTCTCCAATTTCGGCAAAATATCAAAGGGAAGTGGCATAAATATGGAATCGAGGTCTACACATTGAGTGAATCCGGGGGAAAGATTTACAGTTTACAGAGAAAAGAACAATGTCCTGGGAGGAAAGGGAAATATGTCAAAAGTTGTTATGCACTTGTTTTAAGTTTTGCCCCATATAAAGGGCATTTCATTTACATGGGTAATTTTTATAATAGCTTTGTCCCAACCAGTAAACTGTTGGCCCACAACACATATGTTACTGGCACTTTGCAATCTGACGGGAAAACAACCTGACTGAAGTGACCAAAGCTAACCTAACTAAAGGCTTTGTACTCCAAAGGCAAAATGGTAGGACAATGGAAAGATAAGAGATGTGTTTCGTACATATCTTCAGAATGTAAGAACGACAAGGTGACCATAATAAATAAGCAAAACCAGGAAAAAGTCCCTTCCAATTGTTCAGTACAACTCTTACATGAAGGGAGTTGATCGTGGTGAACAGATGCTTTCATATTATCCTTGCGAGCATAAAATTATCAGGTGATATAAAAAGATATTTGTACATATTCTCCAAATGACAGCCATAAACTCATTGGCACTGTACAACATGCACAACCAAGAAAGAACAAAACACTGTTATACAGTATGAGTTTTGTAATGAACTCATTGGAGCATTGTTGCCACTGAAACCTGATCTTCCTTTGAGGACACTGCCAAGGAACTTGCTGGACAAACTAATAAAAAATGATGCTCAAAATTCATGTGGTGTTAGAGCTAGATAAATGTGCAAAGTTTGTTCTGATAAAAGAGTACAGAAGAGGACTATTTATGTCTGTTCTGCCTGCACTGGGAACACAGCATTCTGTCCAGTAGGATTCTTAGATACATATCACAATCCGTTGTAAAAAAGAAGAAAATGGGTGGTTGGTAGGGCTGTAATAAATAGTGTAAATAATTTTCATAAACATATATTTTTTATAAACTGTGTATTTTTAGTTCATGTGACATGTAATAAGACTACAACCACAGTTCCGGTTTGTGCAATATAGTGCGGCAAGGGAGCGGTAAGATTTTGTACCGGAAATAGTGACAGTACATATACGTGTCTTTAACCCCTAAAGACTTTCTAAAGCCTTTACTGTGGACTACAAATATATTTCGTAAGTCTTTGCCCAAAAGATGTTTAGCACCTGAGCATGTTATTTTAATTAATTATATTTAGGAATAGCAGCGAATGTATTAAATAAAACATCATTATTAACAGTGTTATTTATATAGACATGGTTTGTTACAGAGTAGTTAGATACGAAGACATGTCTCTCAATCCAAATGAGGTCATTCCTGATATGTTTAATTTCTTCGATCTTTATTACGCACCAAAAGTTCAACAATTTGTAAAAGAACATACTACAAAAAACAACTCGCATCCATTTGAAACATACAGAGATTCCTCTTTTATTCCTCTTCTTTGGCGACAAAAATTAACTTATGATCAAGTTAACACAATACAACAAAAGTGTAGCATTGCACTTGCTGCGTGGGGTTACTTACCTGTTGACGAAGAAATTAACATGAAAACTTTTAATCCATTAGTTCAACCATTTGATCTTCCTCTAACGTAATGTATTTGTTGATAAATAATAAATTATATATTATTGTATTCTCATAATTTCAATACCAATATTTTTTTATTCACAACTGCAATAAAATGATTTTGAAATTTGAAGCTTTATGTGGAAGTCAAACACTATCTTAGAAGAAAAAACCGAATACTGTTAAAAGTCACAAATATGTTCAATACCAGTATGGTTTGAAATGGATAGTGTAGTAATAAATGGTGTAAAAAAACTGTATTAACTTTCTCACACACTGTCCACAAAACCAAATATCAACAAAAAGTAACATTTATCACGATCTTCTCAAGTAAAAAATTGGCTGTTACTTTATACAAGAGTACCTACTTCATTATTTATTTTACTGGTTTTTTACTTATGGATTTTATGGTCGGCCTCCTTTTGTAAACTTTTTTAAAAAATATTGTAAGGGATTCTAAGCTTGCTTCACTTGCGCCATAACCGCTCGGTCATTTTACTGTGCTGCAAAGAAGCGGGCCAGTTCAGTAAAGCAGAAAACTCGGATGAACTTTTTCAAGAAGTAGGCTTAGTTTTAAAATTCAATTTTCATTGGTAAAGTACCAGTACAAAACAATTTTCAATACTGTACCTCTTTTTAAGTGTATTTTCATACTCACCATTGACCTTGTTTTAGATTTGTAGGCTAGAATTTTGATTTACAAAAACTGTATTTTTATTTGCTGTTCAGTACAGCATATTTGTGTATTTTTTATATTATGAACGTAATATTTAGTACAGTGCAGTACTGTGGGTTTTGTAATAAAGTGAACTCAATATTTTAATTCAATTTTACGTCTTTATTTACTACTGTATTAACCCCAAAACGTCTTTGTAACGACAGTAACACAGACTGGCAGCCGTAAACGCACACGCTACCATTGATTTCAATGGCGGCGGGGGACACTCTCGTTCGCCGGTATGTCTGACTGTGTTATCCAAGTTTCTGGTTATTCGAGTGTCCTCTGGTCCACATTAGCTCGGATAATCGGGCCCTACTGTATTTTGTGTAAATAATTTTTTGTTTTTAATAATAATACACATATATTCTAAACCTCAGATTTTGAAAGAAAAACAAATATTCAAGTTGTGTTGTACAGTTTTGAAAAATCAAACTATTTTTCAAGTTTTATCAAATGCGACTCACAGTAAAAAAAAAAAAAAAAAGATTTTTTTAAAATTGTTACATAAACAAATTAAATAAATATTTTTAAACATTTTGTTCTATGAGTAAAACTATACAGGGAATTAAAAATTTCACATCAATACTTTGAAAACTGATTCCAACTATAAAAGTAAGAAAAATTCTTCATAAAAATATATGTCCGAAGAATAACGCTTCACTTTAGAGTTACAGCTAGCGAAATATTTTGCCCTGATTTCTACTACAAGAGTGAAATGAAACCATACAATAATTCTGTGACCCAAATAAGGAAAAATTTTGTTTTATTATTTTTGTTTATCTTAAAAAGATTAAAA
The DNA here is from genome assembly GCA_963513935.1 of Aphrophora alni. Classification (NCBI taxonomy): domain Eukaryota; kingdom Metazoa; phylum Arthropoda; class Insecta; order Hemiptera; family Aphrophoridae; genus Aphrophora; species Aphrophora alni. Next base: position 8,796,981 of record OY740769.1, on the reverse strand, counting down.
TAGATACCAGAACTATACAGTGAAAATTGGTGTAAAAACAAAACACTGTTTTGGGTTTGGCATAAAATCATTTTGCTAAAAGACTAAATAGCAACAAAATATGTTAAGAATTCAATTCTGAGAAAATTGATGTAAATAAAGCCAGTTCGAAGGTTAAACAAAAGGAAAATGTTAAATAAAAAGTACACAATATTTAGTTGAATGTTTTTATAACTTATCCATACAGAAACATGTTCACAGGTATCTTATAAATAACTATTGTCTTTCTAGACAGTATACAGCACAAGTTCAGGAATATTTAATATTTCTAATCTGCATATTTCATCAAAAGTTGTATTGTAAAAAGAAATAAAAAATATATAATAAAACTAAAATTGGATCTGTGAAATTCTGCCTGAGGAATGTAGGTTATCTCTGTTTTATGCTCAGCTCCGAGATGTAAAATTTTATTCAGACATCAGCACAATCCTGCAAACAAAAAACAATTAAAATTGGTAAAAAAAAAAAAAAAAAAAAAAAGACATCAAAAGCTAACTTTCTGTTGACAAAACTCAGAACAATGAAACAATACTTTACCTAGTAAGTGTGATTCTTTATCTGATTATATTTAACCCTTTTAGTGCCAGCCCCCATATGGAAAATTGGAGTAAATATGCCAAGCCCTTAATTGCATTTTTGTAGTGCTTTTATATAACATTTCATAACTTATAAACTATTCATGCTATAGTAATAAAAATTTTATCTCACCTCAAAAAGACATACTGATGCTGATTCTTAGGTTCAAACTGGTAAATTTTTATTACCCAAATTTTAAAAAAATTCACAAACTGCTGATTTTATAAATAAAATTTTGTAAAAACCGAGTTTGTAGTGCCATAACATTCTTTGAATCATTATTCACTATCATAATAAAGCATAATTAAAATGGAAAAAGAATATATTTTATACATTAGAAAGGGGAAAAAAATCATAACAATCTATCAATAATAACAAAAAATACACTAAAAAACAAAATTGATGTTCCGTACCCTTTTTTTACAAAAAAAAACACAGTTGGTAAAAAATAGCCACTTATTTACACTAATATTTATAAAATATTCAGTCACTGCAATTTTTATCTTTAATGTAGTTCAGAAGAACATATTTTATAATTTTAGAAGAACTTATTTTAAAATATCTAAAAGAGTTTATGGTAAACAAGGTTTGTAGGTTAGCTAGGCCTAGCCAAAAGTAAATGTCACTAGCTAATTAGAAATTTAGCTAATTAGAAAATTAGAAAAACTAATTATGAATATATTAAACTAAATGAACAAAAAAAGTTAATCAAAATAACAAAAACACAAGTCTATTGTCCTAAAATATATAAAAATACAATAAACACTCTTATAAATAGAACATAACAATGTTACTACACTTCAACTCAACCGTGCTAGAACTTACGTCTGCTCTATCAGAACAGCTGTTTATTTACCGGAACTAACTCGATTATTTTCCTTTGAAATAAGACGATTCTTATATCGATTTAAAGCAGAAAGATTCTTTAATAGAACTAAATGAATGCCAGCACTATCTGTTAGAATTCATAGGAACTATGTGCACAAATATGAAATGAGCCGATGCAATCAACGTTGGCACTCTTTGCATACGTATGTCGTGCTGGTCACAAGGCAACTTTAATCCTTATGGCACTAAAAGGGTTAATATCGTTAAACGTATAAACCTAACTTTCTTAATAAACATAATGATAAGTTTCAATTTATATAAAATACCTGAGATTAAAAATCAGGGATTCCACCCATTCCAGGCATTCCTCCCATTCCAGGCATTCCACCCATTCCAGGCATTCCACCATTTCCAGAATTCGATCGACTTTCTGTCCATGCTTTGGCAATTGTTCTCTTCATATCATCATCACCATCATCGTACATTTGCTTCATTAGATCCATCAGACCACCATATGGATCTCCTGCAGAATCTATTTTTGGTGTAGTTTTAGGTTCCTTCGCTTTTTTCTCTGAGCTTGTGAGATGGGACCACTTTTGACCGGGTTTTGATTTTGATAAAAATACAACAACCATATCTAAACAAACAAAAAATAGTACTTAACTCTAAATGATCGTATCTTAGAATAAAGTATTAAGTGGAGAAATACATACATAAATAATTAGTACCGGGCAATCACACAGAAACAGCATGTAAAAAGTGCATTAATCAAAAATATACACTTTGTTAAATGGTATGTATTATTTTCAATTTATTATGTGGTCTCTGTGGAGGGTTGGTTTAGTGGCTAGAGCTCTCGTTTTTTGTACAAGAGGTTCAAGTTAATTAATTGCCATAGGTGTTCAAAAAGTGACAGTGTTGATTCAGCATCAGAGAAAAGTTGGTAGTTGGTACATTCGGTTGTACTCTAATCAAAAACCTACTAGCAGGCTTCTCACCTCCTTACAAATTGTTGTTTCATAGAATAATTATTATGTAGGGGCTCCATTCACAACTCTCGTGTTATGATGAGCCTTAGTAAAAACATGCTAATAGATTCTGATATGTTTCATAGCTGAACACTTATTAAAAAGACTTCTTGTTACATTCTTATCAATGACTCTCTTCTAGTTAAAAAAATAAAATTCACAATTATATTTCAAGCTTATAATAACTTTGATTAATTTTTAATTTTAGAAAATTAGAAACTGAAAAATTGATCAAATTTATAACTTGAATTACTTAAAACAAATAAACAATAAAACTGTTTTACATATCACCTTTTGAAATTAGTCTTAAATTAGGGGGAAAACAATTTAGTTAATTGCCAAACTAGAACAGATTCCAACCTACTTGAAAACCTTCTAATATAATATTATTATTCCTTTATATACTTCTAAAACTTAATGTTAACAGCAATATTATCTTTTTGGTTCAACAATTTACAGATACCGGTAATATAGAAAATTGAAAAGGTTTGCGAGTTTATAAAGAGGTCAACTTGAAAACTAAACAACCAATTTCAAATAATCTTTCACCGTTTATTTATTTATTTCCAATGGAGATACTTTAAAGTACTAAAATTTTAATATATTGATTTCAAACACATTTAAGTTTTTTTTTTTTTAATATAATATAGTAAGTTACCTGTTTTAACCTTCCAGTAACTGGTTTTTATATCTATGGGTTCAAGAAGATTCATGATAGGTAATATATGATTACGATTTTCCAATCCATTTGCATTTAACTCCATAGATCTGTGAAACAAATTTCAATAATTGATCAATTATTTTTTGTCTATATTAACAAGCATAAATATGTTAGTAACTGAATTTAAGGGAGGACAAAAGGGGCAGATGCCCAAGACGTCAAAACAGTTTATATAGTAGAATACTGTTAAGAAACAATACTCTCCCCTGATTGGTCTAATGACTAATGCTTTTGTTTGGTTTACGAGAGATTCCAGGCACAAATTTACGATGTTGACCCAGCATTCTGAGGAATGGGAGATACGACTGATAGTAAATTGTGATTGTAAAGGATACCATTATAGCAACATCACCTGCCTAAAAATTCGCCTCTAGGCCCTTCATAGGTGGTTATATACCACAGGATTATTATTATCTTTTAAAAAACAATACTGGTTAAGCAACACACAGAGGAGATAAAAACTTCTTTTTTTTTTTTTTTTTTTTTTTTTTTTTTTTTTTGAGAAATAAAATTTAAATGATTTTAATGGTTTATAAATATATAATAGTTTTTCTTTGATTTGTACTCAATTTATTACTGCAAATTCATCAGTGATATTAAATGGTAGTATAAATAATATACTTTAGGCAGTACTGATTCTAATTTCATAATACTTAAGCTGTTTATACTTTGCTTGGTTTATTGAAATTAGATGATACATAAATACAAGTATTACTGGATATTGTTTCCAGGCCAACAGTTAGTACCTGATCTTAGTAGTTGATTCAGTAACGGTTCTGGAGCAAATTTCTACTATTGATCGATGATGCTTAAACAGCTTCATGTTGTATAATGTTAAAAATCTTATTGTAAGTCGGTATTACACATTTAAGAGGCAATATAAAATACAACTGTACAACATTGGGAGAAATATTCTTGAAAAGAGAATTTATGGTAGCACTCTAGTATCAGACAGACGAGCATTAATTATAATGTTTCTTGTTCAACAATCTATACTAATCTAACTATGGTAACATTATATTTATTCTAAATTCTTTGTTTTTGTTTTCAATAACCTCTAGGTTTAATAAATGTGAAGTATGCTTTGGTCTAGTAGCTTTGGTGTACGAGAGGTTCCAGTTTCAATCTCTTAGGCAAAAAAATAATTAAAAAATATAGTAATGATGTCAAAAGTAAGAAACTATGATTGGTTGTAAATTATGATTAAAAAGGCTAAAATTACAGCAATGGAAATCAATTTCCATTATCCGACTGACAAAACAATCTACTTGCCATAGAATGCTTAATTACCTTTCTGTAAAGGTTGTATACACGTTTTCTGCTGGTAATGTTTGTACATTCTTCAAAGTGACAAATATCTTTACAAATTTGTCAGACTGATCCCAAGCTGCAACAAAACAAAACAACATTTTATTTTATTATTCAAATCAATAATTTGAAATACATATTTTAACAAATATTAAAATTATACTTCTCAAATACCAGTTTCTAAAAGTAGGTTATTATAGCATTTCATGATAACAGTATTTGCAATCGCTGGCAGCAGGAATTAAATAATCTCAAATAAGTTAACCTTAACAAACAATTACCTTCAAGTGTTATCAAAGATATGTAAGGCTGTGAGAGCTTACAGATGGTAAAAATTTTAATTTATGGAAAATAATTTAATTGTTGAAGAAAGAAGAAGGCAGTGGACCTCCATTAGAGTCAGAGGAGACTTTCAGGAGCTCAGGCTGATTATTCTGTTCAAATACCAAAATATAATTTGGTCTATTATAAAGTAAATCAGTATTTACATATATGTGTTGTGAGGGAGTGATAGTAACTTCTTTTTTTTCTTTTGTTATAACATCAAGAAATTTTGTTAAAAAGAATATTTGCATAACTGGGTGAGATCCAAACAATTATTGAAACTTTAAGAAATTTTCAAACAGCCATTAATAGAAATTGTATACATATTTCATTTCCTCTTTATCATCCCTATAACTATTAGACTTGATCCAAAGACAGAATTAAAAGAGTTTAAAGTTATAAACTATATTTAACTTCTTTAAATATTATTAGGCCTATTATTTCAACAGTTAATAAATTTTATATTGGTTGATTGTCCAGCAAATAACTTGGAGGAAGCCAGCACCAACCCTTTTACCCCGAGATCAACAAATTAAATAAATATATAACCATGTTTAAATATAAATCAGACTAAATAATTAAATATAAATATGCCTATCTCTAATAATATGTTGAACTTATAAATGTATGAACCACAGTAAAGAATTGTACATTCAGGAACTTGAGTGATAAGTGTTGATAAACTTTAGGCCAAACTAGTAGCCAAGGGATATTTATTAATAACTTATTAACAATTTGTGTTTATAATTTTTTAAATAAAATTATGTTAATATTTGTATCATAGCCTATTTCTATATTTCATTTCTAAAAATATGAAGTAACTGTAATAATATAATTATCTATCTCTTAATTAATTATATTTAGATATTTGTTGAATAAACCAAATAAGGTTTATTACATTTTCTACTTCTAGCAATAAACCTATGGCTCCATCTCTTTGTTTTAAAACTCGATCTTTGAGCTCTGTGTATTTGCCAGCAACGATTGATTCCATCTCAAACAAAATATAATAGAAAAATTGAACTCTGCAAAATTACACTTATGTTTTATGAAACTAAAACTAACTATATATATTTTATGAAATCTGTTTCAAAAAACATGAAAATGAATCTTCAAAATGAAAAATAGCCATTCATTTGATTTTGATCACCTGGCTAACCTAACCTAACCTAACCTGTTGGTGAATGCGCACGGCATATACCATGCTTTGTTGATGCATGCAACAAGAGAGTGAGTACACATTTTACCATAAACAAACCACAAATCAAAGAATTTTTTTTTTTAATGTGAAAACTTATTTATTTTAACTCAATATAACAAAGAAACATTTTAAATATAAAATAAAATTTGTTCTTCGTTCAAACTAAACAAGTCACCTTCATTATCATTGCAATCACCTTAATCTATTTCATTCCTAATATCTTCACCCCGAAGTAAAAAGTCTATATAGACACTAATCTTTATGAAAATATACAACAAACACACATAAATAACCACAAATAAGCATAAACATAAACTACTTTTTTCACAGGTAACTAACTAGTAATAAAATGTACCAAACATTGTAAACCTGGATGATAAAAGTGGTAAAACAAGTAAATGTTTTATACACCAGATGGCACTGATACATTACAAGCAGATGTGTTGTGATGAATTCAGTCAGTAATGAATTCAGAACATAATATAGGTCAAGTTGAATTTAATAATCAATACATCATCATATTAGGGTATTTATAATTCGGCCTAATCTTATTATACAATATTATAAGAGGAATGTAACAATTTGAGTCTAGATCTAATATCCTATATAAACATATTTGGTTAAATACATACCATAATTGCTTAGTTTAACATTATAGCACCGGTTTTGAGGAAGAATTATAGAAGACTTTTGTACAGTATCCGTTTCATTTGACTGATCCTTAAGTTTAATCATTTCCGTTTCTAATTTACGAACTTCAATTGATAATAAATCTTTGACCTTTTGTCTAGTTGCCTGCGAATGAAGTTTGTTTAGTTCTTCCACATCCAAACGGAGCTGTTAAAAACAATTTTATTATTAATCACTTATAAGCTATGTAATTACATGTAGAGATGCAAAAATATATATTAGTCTATTTTAGACCCATTAAAATGAACTTTTGTGATGTAGCAATATCGTTAGACATTGTGCTTAAAATTTTGTTAACTTACTAGGCTAATATACTAATAATGTCAATCCTTTACATAAACATTTTGTCTATAACCCTGTGATGAAGAGAAAGTACATTTACAATGATATTTCATCTAGGCCAAAATTGCTTTAGTGTAAACCGGAATATCACATTCCATTTTATATTTAGGTTCATAGAATGGAGATTTTTTTTCAGATATTAATATAGTCTAAACATGGTTTATTTATCTATTTTATGGATACAGATTAGACCTACACAAAATAAAGGGTAATTATGCATTGAAGCTCACCATACAGTTTAGTCGCTAAAAATCATGCACACTTAAGCTATTTACTTTGTTCATCATTAATCAGATATTTTTTAATAACACGAAACAATTTTCAAGTCTAAAAATCCATTATTATTGAAGAAACGAAAGAAAAACAAAATTATGTCACTAGGAATAGACGTATGAACTAAATATAGTGTATCCTATACCACCATAATATTTAAAAAATAGTAGATTTCATATTATATATATATACCGTATTTGCTCGTGTACGATGCGCCCCCCAAAAACAAGATTGTTTTTATGAAAAAAATAAAATATAGGTAGGTAATATTAGAGAGGTAATATTTATCTTTTAAACATACATAACATATGGCGGAACTTTTTTGCCATTTGCCAGTACTGTTTTTCGTAACCACAAGTGCGAACGCGAACAGTTTTATCTCCTACTGCATTAATTGTGGAGTCTGCTGGCATGTCGAAGTAAACTGGGGTTTGATCAGCATTCCCAATTTGCCCCAACAGAAAAAATTTTCCTGTCGTAATCGAATTACATGTCTCTGAAATGTCACTAATTTTTCTTCGTAGGCGTCCGGCAAACGTTGGCAAATAGACATTCGTTTTCTGATGGATAACCCATGCCTCTTCATAAAACGACGTAACCAGCCTCTGCTTACTTTGAAATCTGCATTCGAAATTTGAAAAACTTTTGCTATTTGTTTCGCCTTTAAAGTTGCCATCTCTATTGATATAGCCAACCCTTCTTGACGCCTATCATGGACGTAAGAAAATAGCTGTTCTTCTACTTGTAGAAACTTTGGTTTTCGTCCGCGAAATGCTCTTCTATTTTTATTGGAATCTTTAAGCTTCTCTTTTTTCTTCCTCCAATCTCAAAAAGCTTTGAATTAGCGTCAACAATATTTTATTTACTTTCAGAAGGTTTTTAAATTCACATAGTTCTGCGTTCTGATTGATTAACTAACAAAGATGGATGTCGCTCGCTCTTCTATTTACAATTTTGACTTTAGGGCCATTCCGTTGTCATGTACGGGACAATCGTACAATGTTTCTTTACAAACAAAGTTAGTAAAACCAACTTTAAAAACAGAATTAATTCCTACTACTTAATTTTTTGTTTATCTCTATCCTAATTGTTGATTTTAAGCCTGTCAGGTAAAAAAAAAAATCAATTTGTAACAGAGTAACAACGTAAAACACAGCTGTCACGTATGGGACATGTAAAGTCAACCAATACTTTTAAGGAAGTTGGTACTATCTGTTATTCAGCTCAGCTGCTTTCAGGAGTATGCTGTATTATTTTTTTAAATTTAACCTTACCACTATAGGTATATTTTACATGGTTTGTAAAGTTGTTAACCTGTGCCAATAACCTGGTAATATTTTTTTTGTAACTGTCACGTATGGGACAGCCACTGTTACGTACGGGACATTTATGATTTTGAGACGTGAGTAGGAGTAATAAAATTCTCAAATCCATAAAAATATAAGTTTTATTGCATAAAAAGTGGATAATAGCTAGAGTGAATAAAATATAGATGTTTAGAAAGTAAAAAATGAAACCTTTGCTTCTAAGGATTAGAAAAGTGAAGCTATTTCAATGAGGGCTAATTACGTAAAATTCCCATAAAATGTATAGACCTAATATAACTAAAGCTTTACAAAGCAAGGTTTGTTTTTAAAAAGCAGTAGGCCCTATTTTAAACCAGTAGAACTAACATCAAATAAACAGTTTGACAGCTAACTGGCCTTCTTATAAGTCTATAAATCTAAAAAACCCTCGGTTATTTACAACAATGGGTGCTGAAATCATTCCAAGCACATCTTCGTTGAGGTATGGAATACAGTCAATTGGGTGAGGCCACTTGAAATGATGTTGAGCTGACGTTGGCACCATTACAGACACTTCCACTTGATCTTTGCTGAGAACTCTGCATATTTCTCCAGGATACTCAGTGCCATCATATCTTACAACAACCCATTTCCCAGGAGTAAGATCATCATGGTTTACTGTTGGTATCACAACCACTTCTGCGCCTAGCTTGATATCTTCAGAACAGGCATTAACCTTAGCGATTAAATTAGCTCTGGGCTTCTGTGAAATCTGATGGAATGATTTTATTTCAGGAACGTTGCTCACATCGTCCCATGGTGTGTGCATGTTCATAATGTTTTCTATGTAGTCTTCACCGACATACCATATTTGCGTTTTTGTTCCTAATTCAATTGCTACTTGAGCAAAATCCTTAGCAGATTGTATTGGGCAGCCTTCATCTTGAGCCATTATCTTCATGCAAATAAGTCGTTTTATATTTCCACCAACACCATCCACAATTCCTTTCCCATGTGACGTAGCAAAATACTTCCAAGTGAATGGACGCTGGTGTTTCTCAGAGAGAATTTGTAGAGTCTTTGTCATGAATTTATTCTTGAATTCAGAGGAAGGCCCATCGCTCCATATTACATCTTCATAGATATTAGGGTTCTTCTCAAGGATGTCACTATACAGAATATCTAGGAAAACAAAAATAGTGTCTTTGTCTTTATTCTTACAATCAGAACATATTAGGTAAGTCTGACATTTACCTTTGTTAAAGACAGCAACTGTAAATAGAAGAACACTGGTACGACTCCATAGTGCACTCTGCGCCATTAGACATATTTTTTTGATATTCGGCGCTAAAAGACATTGAAAAGTCAATTTGGACGTTGCGTTTTGATTATGGGCTAGCTTTATAGAACATACATACATACTACTTGTTTTAAGTTATTTTAGCTTTGAGAGATACTAAAATGATACAAGTTCTTTGCTTCATTTCAGATTAATCCTAGCCTGTAACACCGTCCCGTACTTGACACGTCACGTACGGAACAGATTTCTTTTCAATTTATTTTATTTGTTTATTGTTGAGTAATTTTTTAAACATGTAATATCAATAGACTACAATGTAGCATTATTGGGTATGCAGTATGTAGTTTCAAAGAAAATTATTTCTTGAGAAAAATTAACATAACTGCACTTTTGTCACATATGGGACTTTTAAAGTAAGATAAGTTAAAAATATTATTTTCTTACCTTCTTGCGAAGATAAAAACTTATTCTTGGCCAAAATGTGTAAGCAACTCAATACTTTCCAACATACAAACTGTCACTAGACATAAAATAACATACATTTTAAACTGAGCAGTAATGAACTTGCCTCCTTTCATACAACAATTAGACCAGCTGACGGTGTCCATCTTGAATTTACTAAAACAGCTGTTTATATATATATATATATATATTTTTTTTTTATCTCAGTATGATAGCTCAAACCTAAACAATGCTAAAAAATGCATTTAAAATTGAAAAATAAAAAATAAATAGAACAACCTAAATGTCTTCATTTCTGTGGAATGGCCCTTTATTTATTCAACAGTATTTAAGTAATTCTTTTATTATCTGTTTATAAACTTCCAATAATTGAATACTTATTTAAGACATAACCTACTTACTATATAGAAATGTGTGTGTGTGTATGTTTGTAAATTGGGCGTATATATTACATTATCTAATGTGGCCTAAACTTGGTAATTATTATTATGAAACGCTTACAAAATCTTTACATCTACTAAATTAATTTATTCACTATTACTATTATTTTTTAATCTATTTTGGTTGTATGAGTTCCCTATTCGAAGTGTACATTTAATATCCTTAATCTAAATGATAATGATACATTTTTTGTTTGTTATGTTTGCTACGTAAATGAATATGAACAATAATATGTAAATAAACAAAACATATTAACCAAATAATTCTATTTAATTGTGATCTTATAGGCTATCTATTTTGGGTTAGAAATTTGTTACAATTTTATTGTGATAGTTTTTTATTGTGATTTTTCAGTGAAAAATAGTGACCGGCGCAAGGAAAACATTATTTATTCTTATGAAGTAAGATATGTAGTAGACGATAAAAAAATTAAATCCGAAAAATACAGCGTCACCTTAAAGTAAACATTTACCGATATTTCAATCTATATTACCGTGATCACAGATCACATGATATGCTGTGAATCCTCCATATTATTAATCTAATTTCAAATAATTAACATCAATAAACTTACGAAAGGTTTGGCCAGGTATATATATATATATATACAGGCCTAGCTACCTGGCCAAACCTGTCGTGATATAAGCTACAATTATATCGCAAAGTAAGGAAATTAACTTTAATAAACATACGAAAGGCAACCTGGACAAAGCTGTTGTGATATGAAATAGCGATCTAGTGTAGTCTCATTGTGTAATGTGCATGTGACAAACCATACGCTATTAACATTGACATTTTGTTCTAACTAAATATGTTGGACTTGGTAATTTTTAGATTGTGAGTTTTCAGTGAAAAATAGTGATCTGCGTAAGGAAAACATTATTTATTCTTAAAAAGTAAGGTAGGCCTACTATGTAGTAGACAAAAATAAATTTCCAAAAAATAAGGCGCCACCTTAAAGTAAACATTTACCCATTATTTATTCATAAGAAGGTATGTAGTAGACGTTAAAAAAAAAAAACTCCTAAAATTACAAGTTACCTTACAGTAAACATTTACTGTCAACTTCTTATTACTGTCCTACTTGCAATTTGGGTCTTCAACTTTCTAAGCGATGCATAACCTAGGCCTACCAGTATATTAATCTACTCAGATAGGCCTTTGCAAGAGAGTTTTATTACCTAAAGCAAATCTTGTTTAAAACTAAGAAACCAAAGATTTGTACAAATTGTTAAAGGTTTAAAAAAAAAACCTAAAATATAAAATGAAATACAATGTTAGTGTGTAAGCTTACAGAAATTTCTAGATGTTTCAAAATGCTGTCTTAGTTAGGAACCACTTACCTCTTCCAATTTATTGACGGACATTGTTTTTATTTAGTTTAAAAGTTCTTGACAATTTAACTGAAAATACTATAACTAACTAGAGTTGATAATTTCACACTTTGCTTCTATTTTAGGATACTCACTTCCGTGTCTTTCAATAAGAGTAGAGTACTTCATAAAGTCACTACACAGTACACACTACACAGATAAACTCACAAATACGGTAATCTTTGAAAAAATTGTGTGCTTCACGGTAATCCTTCATTTTGATTGGTTGATGTTACTTCTTCAGAATATGTGTGAACTTCAAACATGAACAATTAACGGTTTCTGACCCTGTTCATAGGCTCGAGACCGTTAATTGTGAGATATACACATATTACAAACCATGTACTGAAAATGATGTAAAATTTGTGACCAAAGCATTTCATACAAGATATAGTGGCTATTTGCTCTATGCAATATATAATATAATTATATATATTGCCCAGTTCTTGTTTTATATCCACTGTAAAACATGGAGTAGCTCTTTTTGTCTCCCCTGCCCCTGCTATTAGTGCTATGTGCTATTACTGCTCCAAATCTCCAATTCTTGAGTTTCTATTTATACTCCGTTTAATATTATATGGGGCTTTGTGGATTATTGTATGTGTAATCTATTGAATGTATATTATCTGTTCAGATACATATGATATGACTTTACACTTATAATTAATATACAGTGCTGCGGAGATTAGTTTTAACTTGACGTTTTGAGATTTAAACAAAACAAAAAACAAATAAAATGGAGTCAGTTCTAGGAGAAGTAGTTCTTTTGTCTTGTATGTTATTAATACCAGTGTTTTATGAAGTTAATAAAACCTTTAGGTATTACTTAAAATTTTTTCTGTATTACGGAATTATTATGTTGACATCAATCATTGTTATACCCATCATGGTTTGGCGGCCAGGAAATGTTGAAAATTTAATGTAAGTTATGAGTAATAGCCTAATTTCCGATTTTAAAATGTTTATTCAGTTTAGATTTTATTATATTGCAATAGCGGCAATTTTTTAATTGAGAAGATGTCGACGATGTCAAATTTTGCTAGAAATAGTCTTCGCTTGTATGCTGTTCTCAAGACCCAATTAAAAAATGAATGTACAGTTCAGGTTAATATTCAAGAGAGTTGTCCGATCGATTTAAATGCGAAATCTCGGCAGTTCGTCTTCAAAATAGCGTTTTTCGAACATTTCAATACTTCTTAACAATGCTGTTTACTTTTTATGTTCACTAATTCATTATTTCTGTTGGAAAACAGTGATTTAAAAAGGCTGTTTTATGGCATTTTTGAGGTTATTTTGAAAAATATTTCATCAATTCTAAGTAAAATCTATTGATGTTTTCTTTATTTCGTGGAAATAGTTCTGTTAACCAGGTCAGAGAAGGAAACTATATATAGTCACCTAACCAGACCTAAAGGACTACAGGTCAAGGAAGGTCATTATATATATATATATATATATATATATATATATATATATATATTTACCTTACTTGACCTTTAGTTCTTTTCCTAGTCGTCATAAATCTTAAACCATAGAAGTGTAGCAATATCAACCTGTACAACTTAATTAATTGCGCATGCTGCCCATGAGTGATTTCAATATGGCTATACATTTAAAATGTTAAAAATTGCTAAATTTTGATGATTTTAAAGTAAATAATGAATTGTGAAAGATAAAAAGCCACTTGCGTTGGAAAGAAGTATCAAAAGGATGGAAAACGCTATTTGGAAGATGAATTGCCGAGGTTTCGCACTAAAATTGCTTGTACAACATCAATACATATTTATCGAAAAATTAATAGCCTAGAGCCTCATCTTTTTAAATTGTAGGCTTAATATATTTTATTGTATTTTGTCTATTTCAGTATAATTCTAACCAGTAATTATTTACAAAAGCACCACAATTCAGATATTTTTTTCCCCTTTATATTTTTACTACGTAAGTTACCTGTTTTCATAAGAATAACTTAACATTTTTAATCATGTACTGCTTCGAAAACTGCTGTTTTCAATACATGTATTGACATGCTAAAGTTGTTCTTTTTAGTCCTAGGACCTTAAAACATTAGCTGAGGTCGAGGTCATCAGCTGTTACTTCGTTTATATAAATTAATTAATTATTGTAAAGCATCTATAAAAACAACTGATACTCTCGATTGTAAATAACCGTTAAAACAGCGTTACCATCAGTTTGAAGGTAAATAGGTTATAACATATTAGTTTTTGTGAAATTGTTTTCTTATATTATTTGCAGTATAACAAAAAATATAGTTCATCACTTGGACCAAAACAAGCTTTTCGATCCTCGCTCATTTTCCTGCCTCGGCCGTTAAACTTGAGCTTGTATCGAAAAGCTTCATTTTTGGTCCTAGTGGTGAAATATACTATTTTGGTGAGCAGCAAATTTTTTCACTTCGAATTTGACATATTTCCATGACGTATTTGTAGGTTAAGTACACACGGCAAACACAATGTTTTGACTGATCTGCAATGTTTGTATCGTTAGATTATTGTTGTAACAGTAAACATGGAGTGTGAGTATTAATTTTGCTATTTAACATTCTGGAATAGTCTATTGTCAGATGGTTAGATATTTATTGCTGTAGTCGTAAGTCAATTTACAGTAAAATCTTTACCCATAGGTTCATAATAAATCATTTACATATCTTTTCTTTGTCATAAACCTGTACTAGGTACCCTTTCTGTTTAATTTTTTCAGAATAGCATCTTTCCTGTGTCGCCATATTTCTAGTTTACTTGGATTACAATGGGAGCTAAAGGGGAGAGAGTATCTTGAGAAGGATCAAGCCTATATAATAATAGCAAATCATCAAAGTTCATTGGATATCTTAGGTAACATCACCAGTTTTATTTGAATTTTACAACAATGCATAAATTTTGTGTTACTGTAGGCTACACATATACTGTAATACAGTCAATTCTCAATAACTTGAACCTCGTTAATTCTAATTCCTCAATAACATATATATTGCCCTGTTCCCTTTAAAAAACCGTGATAAAGAAAAGGAGGATAACTCTAAATAATTTCAGGCCTAAATTTTACTTACTTCTATAAGACAAAGAAACAAAACAATTATCTCTGTTATTCTCAAAGTTAGGAGTTTCATTTGAATTCCTTAAATAAAATACCTCTAAGTCGAAGTTTTGTCATTAGAACTCATTAAGTCGAAGGGTGATTCTAGAGCTTGTTAGAGGCACTGGAGTCAGTTTAAGGTGAAATATATGCAAGCACAATATTCTCATAGCTGATGTGCTTGGAGGCCAGAGAATGCAGAATTCTCTGATATTGAAAAATGTACGTTTAAGTGGGTTAAACAGTGCAGGGACCAAACGTGAGTTTGGGGGACCATTAAGAAAAAAAAGATTGCAAAAAATATTAGTCAGTGAGAATTTTACAGCAAATAATGGTTGGCTTGAAAATTTTAAAAAGGGATACAATATTACTTTCAAGAAAATTTGTGGTGTAAGCACTAGTATAAATGATAGTGTCTATAATATGTGGAAGGCTGAATGGGGGGAGATTATATGAGCTTAAAGAAATATGAGCAGAGTGACGTATGCAAAATCTAACTACGCACGCCACATTATAGAAGAAAACCACTCGTATTCTAATTTTGAAAGCAACTTCCATCCAATTCACATATGCAAGAAGAGCAAACAAATGGACGCGCTAGAGGAATATGAAATATATAAAGCGCAGTTAAAAAGTCCAGAACATATGTTGAATGACCAATTGAATTTTAAGTCCAACTTGATGTACGACTTTGCTAGAGGAATAGATAAGAAACACAAACAATAAGCGGTACTGCAGATTAGGGATCAGTGTATTAAACGTATTCGATGGTGTGCACACGCGTTGATATTTTCTGTGTTAATGTGCGCGTGTATGTGTATATGTGTTGCGATATATGTGTTGTGTAATAATTTATTTTAATGTTTTAACGACCTCAGCAGAGCGATTTTCTGAAGATGGAACGAGTTCCGAAACGCGTCATATGATTATAAAGTAAGTAACTACTTTATTATTAAAAAAGTCACATAGACGGACATTATTGTTCTTTTATTATATTAAAGAAACGGAAATAAGTTAGTAAATCCATCGAAGTAAATAATATGTGAGGTGGAACTTGGTGGTAGGAGTCATGGAAAAGTTGTATAGATGAGTCCAATTAAGTCCGAAAATGGAGGAACTACAAAACAGATATAAATAATAGGAAAATTCTACGATTGGCAGAAGATTGTACTCAAATTAAGAAGTTAAAATTACTTCGAATTAATTTTTCTGTACTTAACATATTTGTTTTATTATTACAGTACTACCTCGTTTATCCGGACCTCAT
This sequence comes from Aphrophora alni, assembly GCA_963513935.1. Lineage (NCBI taxonomy): Eukaryota > Metazoa > Arthropoda > Insecta > Hemiptera > Aphrophoridae > Aphrophora > Aphrophora alni. The sequence goes on along the minus strand of OY740769.1, from coordinate 8,780,429 downwards.
TCAACCGGATGTCCGGATTATCCGGATCGATCCAGAACAAAAAATTAAAATTTAATCAAGGATAAAATAAAGCAAAAGCTTAAAGTTTCAAAATATTTTAATAATTACTGTATTTTGAATAATATTTTAAATAATATTTATAATATTTTGAAACTTTAAGCTTTTGCTTTATTTTATCCTTGAATATGGAGTTTCAACAAGAAATATCTGCTATTACATTAATGTTGATAAAAACGTGATTTCCTCAACACTACAGTGTCGCCTTGAGGTATAGGGCGGGTTGTTGATGCACTGGGAAGAGAAAGTGGAGGAGCAATGACCTCTGCGTCACCATCCCCCTACCCCGATGCGGCATTACAGTGACCTTGTCTATTATCTATGCCGGCGGGTAACGGGTAGTCTATCACGTGCTAGCGACCGGAATACATCATTACCATATCGTGCTGTGCCGTGTTTAGTTCTTTACATTTTTGATCGGATACGGTTAATAGTATTTCAGGGTGTCTAGCGACCGGGAAAAGTCAGGGAATTTGAATTTTCTGGAAATGTCAGGGAATTTTTTAAAAAATCGGGAAAAAAATAAAGAATGCCTGATATTTTAGAAAGTGTAATACAATGACGATGCCTGTAACGGTCCTTAAAGAAAATATACAACTGTGAAATAAATACAAACCAGGTGCATGTTTACAACGCATCATCATGTCATTTTTACAACTTTATTGTTGTCGGGTTGCTAAGACTCAAGGGTGTAAATCAGTAAATGTGAACATTTTGTCACATCTTAAAGCGGTGCCGCCAGCTTTGGGAACCCCCGATCTTTTTTTTTTGGCAGTTGGCACATCACCAGTCGGGAGTATCGAGGACGTGAATGAGAATCGGCATAGTATTTAGAGGTGGGCGTTGTTACTGCTATTTATTTATATTCGTGTGTTAGCGTTTGTGCGTGGAAATGGCGACGAAACGAAAACATAATGTGCTTACAATGGCCCAAAAGTTAGACGCATTGAATCGTATAGACAGGGCCGCATTGAAATGTCACACCAAATTAAAACAGAGGAAGATAAATGACTTTTTTGTAAATAACAACTAAACCCTGTGTAAATTAAAAGCATGTGTAAATATTTCAGGTATGTAAATAAAATGTTTTTTGTCATTGTGTAATTTCGTGTATTGTGTAAATTGAATGACTGTGTAAATATTGTGTTTTTTCATGACTTATAAATGGTAAGTTATCATTTTATATTTTGTTTTATTTATCTTTCTATAATTTTGGATTATCCGGATTTTTGATTAACCGGATCACTTCCGGTCCCAATTAGTCCGGATAAACGAGGTTGTACTGTACTATAAATAGTAGTGGGTTTTACCCCCTAGACACTTCAACCTAAAAGACTTTTTGTGTACTTATTAAATTTCCCTAACTAACATATCTATTTCCTTCATTAGGGTCAAGATTTTCCTAGCTAGGTTGCTTGTAGGTTCAAAGATCGCATATTGTCCGAAGATCAGTAGTCTTCTACGTCCTAACGTTTCACATTTTCGAAGTATATGTTCTGCATTTCAAATTTCCTTGGAATAATCCAATGGTGTTAAGATGCTTCTTTAAAGCGCTGTGGCTTGATACGAAGGTTAAGATTTTCCTCGCATTTCATTTACTTTGTGAAGTGGTGAGTTTAGAGAGTTTCAGATCTTGTTGGACGAGTAATCCGTATAGTTTTCCCATGGAATATTTTGTCCAAAGTTCCTCAATTTCTGAGTTTAGCCATTGTTTTAGAATATCTTTTGCTACGGCTTTAGTTATTCTGCATACAGGTCAATGAAAGATCTCTTGTTCCCATTTTTTGCCAGTTTATCTGCCTTTTCATTTCCTTCGTATCCTCTGTGACCTGGTATCCAGCTGAGTTTTACCTGATTTTGGGTTAAAAGGTTGGTTAAGGTTCGGTGACAATCCCACACTAGTGATGAGTAGTGTTCGTGTGAGCTTACAGACTTTATAACAGCCTGACTGTTCGACGTGATAATATGCTCATTGGTATATCCTTTAGCTAGGCATAGTTGTGTGCATTCCAGTATTGCAATGACTTCAGCTTGGAATACCGTTGGGTATTTTCCCAAAGCTATGCTTATATTTTCCTCGGTTACTTTACCATATATTCCCGCAACTGCACTGAAATTAGAATGAGATCCGTCAGTATAGTATTCTATACTATTCTGTATTGGAGACGAGTCTTTATCAATATCCTTTCTTTCTTGGATGATAACTTTCAGAATAAGACCTAGATATTTAACATCTGAAAATTCTATGTTAGTAATTACTAGACTTACCTTAACTCTGTCTATTTTAACTTTGTCGAATTAATTTTTCTGTGATTAACATATTTCTTATCACCATGACATTTTTCCTTTTTAAACTCATATGTTTTATTAGGTAGGCTTGTAAAACAATGCTGTTTCGTCATCACTAAACATTTCTTATAACCAATCACAATAATAGCAATTTTCTATCCAAAAAAATGGTGGAAAGGAATTTAGAGCTGTATGAAGTAATCTAAACTATATTTTGACTATATTGAGTAATTATTAATAGTCAATGAATTAGTCTATTGTATGATTTTTATACTTGACCGATTTTTTTCATTTGTTTTAGGTATGTTTGAAATTTGGCCAGTTATGAAGAAATGCACAGTTGTTGCAAAAAAGGAACTGTTTTATGCATGGCCATTTGGTTTAGCTGCTTGGTTATGTGGTCTTATATTCATTGACAGACTCAACTCCGAGACTGCTCGACAAGCTATCAATAATGCAGTTGTTCAACTTAAAAATGATAAGGTATTTTAGATTGTTAAAATATGTAGTTGAAAATGTGATGGTTTTATAAGTATAGTGTTCTAATCTTTCATAGTACTGAGTTTGAATTATCTATTGGTATAAAATAAACTACTTTCCCATATTTCGTTTTATGCTAATTATACAAAGCCATTGAGCTATGTTAGGTTTTATCAACTAGCGTTTTTCACTAATTGAGCCTAAAATAGCCATTGAGCTATCTTAGGTTTCATCAACTAACGGTTTTTACTAATTGAGCCTAAAATCTATACATTTTTCAATTCAAACCAATGTTTTATCACAACTTCAGCTACAGAAAAACAAATGTTTTAAAATGTGTTTAATAAGAGCTGTACATATGTCCCGAATCTAAAATATATTGTTTGTTAAATTAAAGATAAAATAATCAATAAACTCTAAATGTACACCTTCAAATTTGTTGAGTAATTTTGCAAACTAAATTATTAAAAAATTAATTTATAAAAACTTTTAAACTCAAATTAGTTTTGTCTATCATTTAATGCTCTTCAATAATTATCATACAGTAGAACCTGTGTTAACCGGCCTCGGATTAACCGGTCCTCGAATTATCCGGCCTATATCGTAGTGTACTGGTTGAATGAGAGTTTCCGAAAATAAATTGTAATTGAAACACCAAAGCGGCGGCGATATCAAACGACTTTGTCGATAGCGGTATCCCATTGTCGGCGGCGTAAAAACACCGCGGCATTTTCACCCGTTGGTATAGCAGACATACACCCACAAAAACGTTTGATGGGCCGCTTTTTTTCCACGAATCATTTTAGTATACATTATGGAAAATATAACATTTCTTTTCAGTTTTCTTTTTGTCTTTGACTGGTTATGATCTACGTACAGTATATACAGTAAATAAAAATGAGTGAGTTACGAAAACGGAAGTGTGTGTTGGTTTCGTTTGAGACGCAGTTAAATGTGTCAAAAGACTTGACAGAGGGGAATCTGTAAAAAAACTTTGTAGTGTTTAATTTTTTCATGTTTGATGTGTAATATACATAACATAATATATACAATACATTTATGTACAATAAAGGAGTTACAATAACATCTTAATTGCATAATTCATAGCGCTACTTGATTAAATAAGCTTTCTTTGAACGAAAACTGATTTTTCACGGGAATCTCGGATTAACCGGCCAAACGGGCAACCAGCCTGGGTGTCAGTCCTGACTAGACCGGTTAAGAGGGGTTCTACTGTAATAGCAAGAAAATTATTTAATTAAGTTCAAACTTCATTCAAGCTGGAACAAAAATAATTCAACAAGAATCAAACAACTGATTTGTTTCCGTCTGGGCCAGTTTTCAATGACAGTGTACTGCCGTTGAATATGCATTTGTATTCATAACCTAGAGATAAATGTATTTCAAAACTGCACCGTAGAAAAATAAATCTTTACATTAAACTCGAGGCATTGTGTTTAAACAATATATTAAAAGATTGTAAGCATTGTAAAATCATGTCTCAGTCTGGAGTGCCATTTAATTTAACTATTTTAAAACTTTCTTACTTTTTTAAAATATTAAAACGAGAACAATTAACTTAGCAACTTAATCCAAAATTTTCCTGCGTTTAGTCTATTTGGTAAGCCTATGTTTATTCTAGTAGCTAACATGGTTACTAATGTATAAGAGATTTGGGTTCATTTCCTATTTTAGAACTCAAAAAGTTACAGTGTTGACCGAGAATTGTGAGATAGTGGGAAACTACAAATTTTGGTTACAATGTGTGGAATTGCCCAATTGAATAACCTGAATAATAATCATTTAGATACTATTGTACAACATGGTTATTACTATTAGGCTATTGGGTGTTGATTTTAGTATATTGAAAGAATTACATATACAAAACATTCTTAAATGTTGGTATATACTAATTAGTAAATGCGTTTTAAATGAAATACAAACACAATATTTTGTAAAATTCTACAATGTATTGAGTCTTGCCGACCAGTTACAAGATTTATGAGGCAACTTAATATATAGACTAACGAGCAAGAATATACAGTCAGCAAGAATCAATAATTTTTTTCATTTAAGATGAAGTTGTACCAACCAAGTAGGCTACCTTTGGTCGTTAGCATAAATCGTATAAATAAGTTTTATCTCAACAAACCTAAACATAGTATTTTAAAAGAAGACGTTTAATGAAACTGTCTTATTGTTAACATAAATTTAATTGAGTTCCTTAAATCTAATTAAAATGGCATGAAATAATTATAAATTTATATACAGTATATCTTTTTTTAATAATTAATTGTATCAAGTTATTTTTAAACAATGCTATAATTAGAAATGTGTTTATTTTTGTGTTACATGTTTTTTATTTTTTATTTTAAGGTTTTATTATTTTGCCTGTTGTTTTTTTGTTAATTTATTTCATTTTTTTGTTTTGTTTATTGGTGTATTCCAGCATGAAGAACTTATTTTCTCTCCTCGTTTTCAAGACTTCATCTTGTTTTGATCAAAAATGGTGCGTAAGTTCTTTTTAAATATATAGTATAAGTTACCTTTATTTGTTTTAAATTGTAGTCAATAATTTTTTTAAATATTTTATCAATAGATATAAATGTATTTTTAAAATAAATGTCTTGTTTTAATCAAGTTACAAGATTAGACATAGGTTGAAATTTTAACTCTTATTTTCAATCATATATTCTCTACAATTTATTTTTTAAGTTTCAACATTTTTATAATTACATTTTCTTAAAAATATTTTTTTAATTTTTTTTTTTATGTCCGTTAGAACAGTACACATAGTAGTGTAAGACACATCAAAGATAAAGATTGTTAAAGAAAAAAAATCGGAAAACAATTATTAACAATTAAACTAAAAAGAACAAAAAACATTATAACTATTAAAAATGATCATTTTAAACCAATTTCAACAAAGTACGGTACATTAAAATTAATAAAAATCTTTAGCTCAAATAAAAATACTAACACATTCATGTCTGTACCCAGCCATAAATACCTCAAGAGTACTTTTGGCGGATAAATTCCTCCACCGAGTAAAAGGATCTGGACAACAAAAATGATCTTAAATGTGTTGTTGTTTTTAATAAAGTAGTCTGCAAGTTTATTTTTTAATGCTATAGCTGCTTGTGATGGTAGCTTTTTGTAATTACTAAGCCTGTATTGGTCTAACCGTAAGTAGCTTCTGAATCGGGGTACCATAATCGTGTACGTCCTTATTCAGAGTAATATGACACTTGTATTTAATCTACAGTAATACTTCAGAAATGTAGATACTAGAGACTGAATACTCCCAGCTCCCGAAAAGAATTTCTACAAGTCCCTAGATAATAATTATACCTCCGTAAGCCGTATTACTTCTTTCTTTTTTTTCAGTATGATGAGCCTTTTCATTGCTGAACTGATTAATCACTCCATAACATGATTGCATAGTTCAAGTGAGGATGTATAAGTCTATGGTATGCTGTTAACATTGTGGGAAAGTTACAGTAATTTTTAAGATTTCTCAGTATAAATATCGTAGAGCATAGTGTTTTTGTAAATACTGTTTGTGTAACATTCTCAAGTTAGTCTGTTATCAATAACCAAACCTAGGAGTTGAGTAGAACTCACCTCTTCTATTATATTATCACCTAACTATAACAGTTGGTCTGAGTTCAGCACTTCTTTGATTTAAATTAAAGTATAAATAGTTTGTTTTCTATAGGTTGACAGTTAAATTATTTTCTGTAAACTACTGGTATGCAATGTAGCCTTCGATAAAGGATATTAGGTGTACAACATATTTAGGAGATGGAAGAAGAGTTTATTAATTTAGAATTGTTATACATAATAATTATTAAATTTTAATTATTTTGAACCTAGTTGATACACTTTAGAGATAATATAAGTCTATTATATTTTCTATGGATCATCTTAGATTCTAACTTTTTTTAAAGGCCACCTCAGAACTCACTAGTTACAAACAATAATCCAACGTTGAAATTAGCTTACACTGGTACATACAGATTCAACTTTCATACAGGTTTTAAATATCCTCCTTTGTATTTTGTTTAATGTGGACTTTGAAATCCCCTCCAAATTTAGCTCATAAACTGCAATTTTTGAAGAAAAAGGGACTTTTATACTTTTACCATTGAATTCAAATTATTCATTGATTTAAAATTATATATAATCAGGACAGAATTATGAGATTTACAAATGAGTAGAACAGGTGTTTTTAATTATCACATTATATAACTTACTAATAGCTGTTCGTTTATCACTATCATACAAGTAATGGAGTCTAAAGTCCAATATATTCAAAGAACAAAAACTACGGAGGGTGTTTTGTAGTCTTTCTTAACATGTTTTATTATTTTAATGTGTACTGAAGAATGTATCAAATCAAACGTGTCATCTTTCCAAGTCAGTAAATAATTAATATAATTACTTGGACCTGCCTTTTAGTCTATAGGCTAACGCTCTCACTTGATAAGTGAGAAGTTATGGATTTAATCTCTAGTATAATTGTGCTTGTGAAGAGTAGAATTACATTGAAGGTAATTTTTGATGTATTGAACACACATTATTCTACTAAGAAGCTATCTCAGTACTAACTTTTAATATGTTACTCACCGCCAGCAATCCTTTTTTTGAAGTTTTTCCTTCAGTACATATATATTACCACTACACGTGTTTCGGACTTTTTACGTGCATAACACAATTAAAAACATTTAACACAATTTGTAAAAACACATAACACAAACAACATACGCGCACAAAATTTGAAGGAAAAACTTCAAAAAAAGGATTGCTGGCGGTGAGTAACATATTAAAAGTTATTTATAAGCATATCCCGTGATATAGATTTCCAATTGTATCTCAGTACTCTGTGAATATTAAATCATTTAATATATCCAATATACTGTTATTTGTATATTTACATTTTAATAACATGCAACTTTCTTAAAACTCTTAGTAACATCTGAACCTATTCTTGCAGATAAAATTATGGGTATTTCCTGAAGGAACACGTAAAAATACTGGAGAGATCCACGAGTTTAAGAAGGGAGCGTTTCGTGCAGCAATAAGTGCGCAGTTACCATTGTTACCCATTGTTTTCACACAGTTTTATTTTCTGCAAAATAGAGATAAACAGCTGGACCAAGGTATATAACAAATTATGAACAAACTCTGAAAATCTGAGCTTGCTTCTCTATTTAATAGTTAAAGGGTCTAATTGTAGTTTTAAAAATATACACAATTTAATATTTTTGGAAAACAGAAACTTTTGTTTGGATTATTAAATTCCTTATTTTTAATTCTGTAGGATTCTGTTGTTGATACACTAGATTAATATTTCGGTTTACACTGCCGGCTTCTTCAGGTGTAATATTTATCACATAAAATGCATACATTAGTACTGAACACAACACATGACTTTGGCTTATTGTAACAAATATTACTTGGGGCAAATTTTAAGATATTTTACTTCAAAGATTCCATGACTAAGGAAATAGCTACTAAACTAAAATTCATTCCCGCTAAACATTTATAAACAATAACTAAACATACATTAGCATAAACATTAATTTAACCTTTTTCCATAAACGCAAAAAAAGGTTGAACTCGTAGAAGAATATTCAATCTGATCAACTCATAAAATATAATTCAGATATCCAACTCGGTAAAAAACTTAATTTGACACATTACCAATCCTAACCTAACAACAAGAAAATCTATTTATTGAAAGATTTGTGGTGATAACAGCAAATTGACATTCTTTTTATACTCTCCAAGTTATCTAAATAAAGTAGCGGACAGTATGTACACAAAACGAACATGTGGCCAGATGTAAACATAAACTTTTACAAGTTTTAATGAAAAGTTGTGCTATGATTTTGTAATATGTTTTGTCCAATTTTATATATTGTGTTTCGTGTCAATGTGTATAATTCTATGTAATTTTAAGTGCTGCACCTGAAGAAGCCATCAGAGTTTGACGAAAGGAAGCCTTAAAAATAAGGGATACTTATGTATTATACGGACCAGTCAAATAGATTAGGTTATAGTTAAAGCTAATTTATATGTAAGTACCAATTTTAGTATAAAGATTAGACAAACTTCGAGGTTCAACATTTTATTGATCAAAAATTACAAAAAGGATGATTTTATTACAGCAGTATGAATTTTGCAATACAACCAGTAGTGTCTCGAAACTATCGCCGACCTACTTTCACCGCTGACTGTCACATGAATTCAGACAAATATATATCAAGATGATGTCGAGCAGTGCCATGATATTTTTTATTGCTCCATTTTGCAAAAGCCCATTTTCTTTCTACATAACAATACTGTGTAAAATTAGCTATTTAACTATAAAACCTGGCCTAATCTAATATATTTCACTGATCCGTATAATATGCAAGACAAAATAGGGGGGGGGGGTTTAAACGATAATTATTTACAATTCAGATCCAAATAAAATTTATAAATCTTTTGCACTTTATTTTACTACCTATTATTAGGTTCTTACCCCTACAACTGGCATGCATATCACTCTCTGTACTGACACACTTTTTTTGGCAAAATGTAAGCTTCTTTAAAACCTAATTTAATGTATAAAAAATGGCATATATGCTTATTCAACACTAAACTTTTAACCTATTTTTTTCTATTTCTGTCTATACAGCAATAAGTTTATAGTAAAAACTGATTATATAAAAAATACACCCGATACGCCACATTTTTACATGAAACAATATCAGTTATTTTTAGTGGTGACTAAAATTTCAGCATTATAAACAAACTTTTACTTATAACTCAGCAAAAACATAACAAAACTTAACACCATTCTTTCAAAGTCAGCAAAAACATCAGTTAATGTTATGGTGTAAATCCTTTAACTATTTTACAAAATGGAAAAAAAAACTTTTAGTAAGGAACAAATTTAACATTGAAATACATTTTTGTAAGAAACTAAAAATACGGCCGATGCACCACCATTTGTTTCCATTGATACAGCAAAATTTCCTCCTAACCGAAAGCCATCACCACCATCACAACTCAGAGAGTGATAAAGATTTACCGACATCAATTAAGCATTTTAAAAAAACATTCCACATCATCCAGTGAAAATAACTATATTTTCAGTTCCATTAAAATTTTGTTTTAGATTTCATGTCTTTTAAAATTGGGGGAATCCTATTAAAAATATTAGGTGCTGAGTTCAAATAGAATTTCACATAAGGTTCTTGAAAGGACGAGGCAAGTCTCTATTATATTTAGACCGCAGTCTTTGTCGGTATATATTCTCATCAGATAGATTCTGCCCACTTCTAAGATAAAATCATTTTAATACTTTAAAAATATATAGATGTCTTTAAAAAGAAGTTTTAACTGCCTAAACAGTGGTAAAGAATGTGCATGTCTAGGCACTTAAATATACATCTTATGAGGTGTTTCTGTTGTATCACTATTGCCATTATATTTTGAAAGTAAATGCCACGCAACATTTAATACCATACTGAATCCTGGATTCTACTAAGGCATGGTACATTTTTTTAGTCATCCATAAAATACACACATTCAGTAATAATTCAGAAACTACGAAGACTGACAAAAACTGTTGTTTCAATTTAACAAAATGCATTTTCCAGTTCAACCTCTGATCTATAAACAAACCTAAGTACTTTATGGATTCTACATTCTTAATAATTTTACAATCACAGTCACACATTCATTTATAAAACCACATCCTGTGTTATGATACTTCACAGATTTATTAAAGGTTCCCATCCCCCATAGATTAAAAACTGTACAGGGTGAGGCAGACCACCCGTACACAATGTATAGTGGGTAAACTAAATGAGGTAAATCCTTCATAACAACGGAACCCCCCCCCCCTATTCTACCCCAAAGAATTTGGAGAAGTTATTTTGAAAGCTCCAAAACGCCCCAAAAGGGTAGTTTTTTGGAAAATTTTCAAATGCAACGGTAGGTTAAGTGATACCTCATTTTAAAGGTATTTGTTCACTGATCATTTTAATAAAAAAAGTTTTCACTTATCTTGATGCTCGTGTACAGGGTAGTCCAAAACGTATAAAATTCAGGGTTTTGTAGTTATTTTTATTGCCACCACCTACAATAATGTATAGGAACACAATTTTTACCAAAGATTAATGAAAGAACACCCTTTACAAAAATATCTTCAAATGTCCCACTACCCCAAAATTTACACATTTAAAAAATACATAACATTTTGGAAAATTTAAGAGCTTGAAAGTAAAAAACTCAATAGCAACGTAGGTTGTGTTGCACTTCATTTAAAATGATCTTTAAAAAACAATCATTTTCCTGCATTTAAACTTTGACTCTATCTCCAAGGTTTCGAAACTGCATTCAAAATTTATATTATATTATATATAAACATAGTTTTCATATCACTCTGGAGCTGGGTGGCTGAAGTGTAGTATTTGAGTAGTCGAAGGTTAAGTGTCAGGTTAATTTTCCTTTTTTGCTTATTCACTCATTTTTAGACAATGTTCCATTTTTATTCACTTTACCCATTGTGCTTACTTAATAATATATGTTTTATGTTTTCTTAGGACATATAGTAATGACTGTATTACCACCTATTGGCACTGAAGGACTTACTTCATCAGATGTACCTCGTTTAATGGAAGAAGCACGCACAGCGATGACAAAAACGTTTCTTTCTACATCTAAAACTTTGAAAGAACAAGTTAATTTTGTTTCCAAAACAGACTAATTTGCCTTATACGATGCCAAAAAATAATATTATTTAGTATAATTACGTATGGAGGAAGTTACAAATAGATTTTATGATCAAAGTTAATGTTAAAAGGAATTTAAAAGTTTATTCACACTGGTTCTAGTGTATTAAATATACAGTAATTTTATTGTTAAATAAAAAATATGTTTTAAATTTGAACAATGGGTGGGTTATACAACCTCATTCAGGGATTTTTTTTGTAAATATGGTTAGAAGGTTTAAATCCTTGTCTGGTGCCTGTCTTAATTGTTTGTTTGTTTCAATACAATTTTAAGGATACGATTTAGATTCAAGTCCTAATTTTGTAAACAGGTTTTGAATTTTCAACAAAACTATTAATAAAATCATGAAAATAGCCCTGGGAAACATAATGGTGGCTTTATTATCTCTGTGAACCTCTTCCCCCAACAAGTAATGTTGCCACATTGTCACCATTGGTGTAGAATCTATTACAGTGTCTAGTTTCCTTGAAGAACTGTATCATTTTCATACAAATATATTTTTTACTTTTCTCGCGTATGCGTAGTATAAGGAAAATTATATGATAGGTACAAAAATTGATGTAAGATTTTTTTGCAGATATGTCCATTTTGAGGACCCCCTGATTCCTAAAAAGTGGTTTTTGAATTTATATTTCTGTTTGTCATATTTGCAGTGCTTTACAACCCAAACATGTGTCTCTCAATAGTATGATTTAGCAAATAGTAGATAATAGAAGTCGATACCAAATTTAAAGGCGTATCAGATTTATTATGTAGGCATAATTTGTTCATATCTCAGGACTTTAAAAAAGATATTGATAACTCAATAACGCTCTTACATTTTTGATCATATGTAGGCTCTAAGGGCCTCAACAAAACGTGTTGGTTACCATCTGTGCAAAAATACTGATTTTCAGTAAAAAACTAAAAATCGGCAATAGGCTTTATCAATATCATTCTAATTTGAGTTAAATGTGACAATTACTCAAACTGTGTACAAAATAAGTTTTAAAATATTGTAATTCTGGAATAATTGGTAAAAGATCAAATATGAACCTTGTAGATTTCCTTAAAAGCTTGAATTTAATCAAATTACGATATAACGCTGAGGACTTATTTATAGCAAAAGGGAAGGAAGTTTAAGCCTTTATTTTAATATTTTTTCAAAGGCGATGTCCATCGTTCATTTTCCCTTTTAGGTTGGCAACTAGCAAATAACATTTTTGGTGACGATTAATTGTTTTATTTTTATTTGGTTTTGGTAAATAAAAGAGTGTGCAATGTTTTTGTATTTATAAAAACATTACTTATTTGGTTGGGATACAGTTAAACAATTGTGATTGACATGTAGTAGGCTATTGTAAACTTGGCAGCACTTGATGAATCTGTGTGAAACTATTTTCATAACTCAAGTTATAATAAATAGTCAATCATAGCCATTAATTTTAAAGACATCTCACAATTTAGGAGTAATGGAAAATCTTTTAAATTACCTATGTTAAATAATTATAAAATGAAAAAGATGTGATATCTATAAAGAAGAAAACATTTTGTTGTACCTAATTATTATATTTAAGAGAGTCAAAGTAATGTTATTTTTAATTTATACATTTTAAGTCTTTTAAAGATAAATTATTTAAGTAAACATTTAGTGACATTAATTTTAGTAAAGTACTGATAATTCAGGTAAATTTTTAGATTAGTAAACTACACAAATATATAGGTAATTATATTTAATTACCTATATAACCTTAATTATGTTGTGGTAGTATAAAGAATTACCAATGTCAAAAATAAATTAGCTTGCAGTAAAAAATGTGAAAATTCTAATAAAAAAGACTAAATGTGTCGTAACATTCTCAATTGTTTCACTCAATTCTATTTATTGGCTCTAACTAAAAAACAACAACAAAAAACAGCCCTTCTCTTTTTACCGATTATTTAACTTTGGCTGAACTTTAACTGCAATAGACTGGGAACGTAGTTATATGAGTATTCACTGCATGAGCTAAACACTCACACGAGTCACTGAATTTTATCATTCAATTTGATTTAACCTAACCTGTCCTAGACATCAGATATTCCTTGTTTAGATTGTAGATCTTTTAATAATTTTGTTAGTTATTACAAAATTTGGGCTCTCATGATCGAGTCAAAAATCTATACAATTTACAAAATATAGGGTTCCCTTCAATACTAGTAATAGTTAATATAGGCAAATAGGTTAGTCATTTCAGACCAAATAAATATATTTCCTCTCTATTTCATTAGATATATAATTCTGGGTTGTAATTCTCTGAAATTTAAGACTGACAATGAAGAAAATTAATAGAGTAACATATTTGTATGGTTACATTTTAATACAGGCATATTTTATTTTCTATTGTACTCTACAATCTCTCAGGGGCTCACTCATAACGGCAAACCCAAAGAACTTCATGTAATCTTGGGTTAGATCCCTCTCCATTGTCATTCCTATCAAGTCTCCAACTCTTGTACTATTCCGATCCGTACTCTTGTACTGTAATATTGTACTATTAGAGTATTCAAGGGCTCTTTATTTTGTACTTTTTTCTTCTTTTTTTTTTTGTAAAACAATGATGACCGAAAGGTTTTTCACTTAAAAGCAAAAATATGTACCCTACAAATTAAGACCTTTATAACCTTAAGAGAACTTTGAAAATAAGAATTTTTTTAAATAATTTTACTAATTGGTGTTTAGTTTTTGGAATGGATTAAATCAAATTTCTAACTGTTTTTCTTGTATTTGGGACAACATATTGTACATGAATTCTAAATTTATTCTGTCTCGAACGGATTTGTAACAATTTTTACTGAACAGGTAGATTAATAGACACTGTCATGAAAACAAGGAGCTGAAAAAAAATACCTTGTGTGCATGTATTGAGTCAAAAATTGATTAGACCAGTATTTGTGTTTACTGAATTTCTAGATCCAAAATTCATTTGACATTGAAGCTTGCTAGCAGAGTGAAAATTAAGACAAATATTTGTTTATGCACAACATCATCTCTGCTCTGTAATTATTCTCAAAACCGAACTTGGATAAATAAGGCTTTACTGAATATAAAATTGTGGTATTACAGTATTAATAATATTTAGGTAAATGTTATGTAAAGCATAATTGTTATAATAATGCAATAAATACATTTTTGACCTCAAATAGTTGTAGCTCTTATTTTCAATGTACCTAACTATTAAAAAAGGGGCACCTGACAGGTCTAGACTCCCACCTGACATTTAAAAAATATATTGTCAAATTAATAATGTATACACTGTATTATAAATCAGCTGTTACAAATATGATTAAGCATAACAGTACATATTAAAATATTAATACAGTATGACAATTTAACTTGAAATTATGAGTGATGGTTATGTAGTTTATACTGTGCATCTTAAACTTGAATAAACCTAAATGAACTTGAATAAACATCACTAGAAAAAATAAAACTATACATAAAATGGTAAAAGTTTTGTACAAACATTCTCACACATCATTCATACACTGTAAAACGTATAATCAGTTTACATTTCTACCATGTGGTCTTATATATATATATATATATATATATATATATATATATATATATATATATATATATATTATGGTTGAAAGAAAACATTAGGTACTTTAAACTTATTGTCAGTTGATTTAAATTCAATATACTTTGTAAAATTGTTGCCACAGTAGGAGTAATTATAGAACAAAAATAATTCTGCATAATAAAATTTTGGTACAACTATAATTTAGATCAAGAAACATAAAAAATGAATATAAATCTACTACTGTACAGTTATTAACTGTTTATTTCTTGGTGTAGAGAAATGTTTGACAATTGCAATGGTTAACAGAGACTGCACTTTTGGTTGATGCCTTGATGTGCACATTTAAAGTTTCTCTATATTGTTCAGTATTATGCTACTAGGCCTAGATTAATTTTTTAAATTCTCCACAACATATTAAAACAGTAAAATTGTTCCTCTGGAGGAGCTGCTCTTAGCATGAAATTATAAACTATTATGTTAAAATAGATTTAGGCCTATTTCAAAGTAAAAAGTTCAACTGTGTATTGTAAAATCATTCAAGTATTTCACACAAAATGGCTTAATCTTTATAAACAATAATAATTTATTAAATATCATTTAATTCATCATTCAATGGTCCCTAGCCACCTGCTTGATGGCTGAGCCTGAGTATCATTGAAATTAAATCATTAAATATCTTCTTTTTTTCTACTATAAATTCATAGATAGTTTTTTGATGTATTACCTATATTCCTTTTAGGGATTTTATGCTATACTCTACAGACCCAGTAGTCTATAGTGTACTATCCGGGTTGTACTTTACTTAAAATAGACATGTAAAGTTCAATCCATTCATTATACAGATATATTACAAATTGTGCTGAACCGGATGTAATTTGGTATCTAACTTGAATGATGTTTCTCAGCAGGTGATTAGTTGTAATAGTTGAGCGTCTGTTTTTACGATTTTGCGTTTGGAAGAATTATAGTGCTGATAAAATATTTTGTTAATAGGAATAATGTTGTTTTATGGACATTTGTGTTTTGTGTTTTTATCATATTTGTTGAACTTCTGAGTCAAATTATCAATAGTATATTATGTCAATTGGTATTGGCCTAGGCTTCTTCGTTTATATTCTTGTAACTTGTAATGTTCAAGTCTGTTCTTGAAAATGACCAAGAATTCGGTTTCGCCGAAAAGAAGAAAAGTTTGTATATATTAGTCAATACTAGATTTTATACTAAATCTAAAAGTTCTTTTAAAAGTGAAGAGAAGAAAAATTGTATACAATTCATCTAGTTGTAGAGTAGTATGTCTATAATAGTGCGTCCAAAGTAGTACAGTATGAATGAATAGTAAAACTTCAAATTCAAATAGGACCTATTATAGTAGCCTATTTGATTCATATTGGGGTTTTCAGCAATACTAAGCTGGATGGAAAATTTGAATAAGGAAAGGAGTATTATATTTTATTCCTACCACTGAGTGAAAAGCAAAAATGAGAATTTTGTGTTTGGGGGAAAACTTAGAGAAATGATTTTGCATGTTATTTTATATTGGGACAGAAATGTCACCAGAAGCTAGAAGCCTATTGTATCGTAGGTATTGTAGTTGTAAGAACAGTATGTAAGATAACTCCACGAATAGGTTAGGTTAGGCAAGGTTCATTACTGTTGAGACAGATGGTTCTTGGTGGAATTCCATGTTTAAAGATAATAAAACACAATTTTTTATTTTATTTTTTTTTAAATTTTTTATTTAGTGGTACTATTATTCAGTGGATAGTACAAAATAAAAAATTGTTTAGGCAAGGCAATTTTTGTTTATTTTGTTTATTTGGCAATTGTTTAGGCAAAATAAAAAAATCTTTAGGCAAGGTTGTGTAATGTTCTGTACACACATGAAGCGGTAAATTAACCTTACTTCTCTGACAGTGAATTATTGGTTGTTCTATAAAAAATCATGAAAACAAAGTATTTACCTTTTAATAAAGGATCAGATCATATTATATGGCGCAATAATCAATTCAAGTCTCAAAATGAATTATTTTAATAGAAAATGATATCTATAAAAGTATGAAATCCAGCTACGTAGGTTATGAATGCCAACGGTAATACTAATAACTATGTTAATTAAGTCACTGAATCTATTAAGACTTGTTCAATTAAGTCTGTAAGGTCACTATAAGTATTTATTAGGCTATGTCATAAGAATCACTAGAGAACTGCGGTGAATATACAATAAAGGAAAGGATTAACCCCAAAACCACAACATAAAAACTGTATAGTTATGTTTATTCTACCTGATGTACATTTCAGTAACATAGTACCATCCTCAGAGGTTGAGTATTAAACAAACACTAAATCTATAAATTTATAAAAAGTTGTACAAGTGAGATTTCAACCCCACTGAAATATACATAAGGTAGAATAAACATAACTATACAGTTTTTGTGTTGTTAGTGTTTTTTGGGGTTAAACCTTTCCTTTAATGTATATTATAGCTTATTATTTTAATGTTGTACGATTGAAGAATAATGTCTATTATTACAATGGCTATGCAAATTGAGTTTCATTGCTATTTACTGTATGAAACTAAAAAGATTGAGGTACTTGACCTTTAGTTATGTAAACTATTTATGCTAAAGACTGTAGGTACTTGGTGGTATTCCATTTTAAATAAATTAAAACAATAATTTTTTAGTATAAATTACAATATTTTAATTGAAATTTGCCAACCATGGTTCCGCTAGTTAAAGCATTGTCAAGGACTTACAAGTTAGGTTATAAGTTGGAGGTTAGGACATGAGGACTCTAGTTTTGCTAATCATTTAAAAACACATAATATTTCGGATTTTCATGCTAATATAAATTTTGATATTTTACACATAGCTAATAAATCTAAAAAATTAAACCTTCTGGAAAATTTAGAAATTAATAGATTAGTTAAAAATAAAAATGTGTTAGTTTTAAATGAACAATTAGATTTAAGTAATTCCCCACTTTAAAAACCATTAACCAAGTCAAGTTATTGACTCTCCTCTCCACTCCCCTCCTCTACCTTTCTCATTTAGGCTATAAGGGAAATACCCAGCTATTGTTATACTGTGTTGTTATATTGTGTACTGAACCTTTTTGTTTCATTCTTGTATAAGTCCTTGACAATGCTTTAACTAACGAAACCATGGTTAGCAAGTTTCAATTAAAATATCGTGGTTTATATTAAAAAAATTGTTGTTTTAATTAATTTTTTTTAGTTAAATGTAATTTACGTCTTTATTAGGTTAAGTCAGGTAGCTATATAGCCACCTAACGACCTTGCATTATGTAATTAGGCCTACATTCCATTTTGTAACTTACACTACTAATTTGTGAAGTCGATTTCAATACTTTAATATTTTCTAATAAACTAATGAATTTTCTGACTTTAAAAATGTCTTACTAAATTTAAAATGATCTAATTGTTTTAAAATAAGGTAGTCATAACACATACACTAACCTCACTAACGTAGTCATACATATTAACATTAGCTTTCAGTAATTATACCTTAACCTAACAGCTGAATTCTCTTGCTTGCTATGTGTTATTTAACAATGAAGAATTGCATTTTGGGACGAAATGTTTATTGCGCCGTTTAATATGATCTGATCCTTTGAATAAAAGGTAAATACTTTGTTTTCATAATTTTTTATAGAAAAATCGTAGGACAATCTACAACCGATATTTACCTCTTTGACTTTGAGCATATATGCACACTTTATTTCTATAGT
Source organism: Aphrophora alni (assembly GCA_963513935.1). Lineage (NCBI taxonomy): Eukaryota > Metazoa > Arthropoda > Insecta > Hemiptera > Aphrophoridae > Aphrophora > Aphrophora alni. Next base: position 8,761,515 of record OY740769.1, on the reverse strand, counting down.
CTGTTATTCAGTGGATTGTCCACTTTACAAAAATTTGGTGTCACTATGGTCACACTTGTTCTTTACATCTTAACATAACATGGTAATTCTTTAAAAAAACATATTTTCTATAGAATCTTGTAACAATTTTTTTGAAATACAATTTCTAAAAGCAGTAGCATACGACAAATATAATTTGCAGAAACAATTCTAAAGATGTAAAAAGATAAAAAATAGATTTTTTACCATGTATTTTATCATATTTATGCCAGTTACCATCATCTATGTTTGATAATTCATGCAATTTGTTACTCTATGCAGTATTACAATATTTTTGGAAGATCGATTTGTCATATTAAAATGTTTTCATTATGGATGATGCGAATGGAGACTAAGCACACGATATAATTACTTGGAAATGTTACTTTCAAAAAGAGATATTTTCATGAGTCTTTGAATATTTAACATAATTTGATTAACTCCTAACCTCTTTGCGGAGTTTTTGATAAACAAAAATGTAGATTAAATTAGTGGTAGAAAGTATCACCTCAAATAGGTTAGGTAATGTTATAGGTATATATATATTTGATACGAAAATCGGAAAATATAACAATAATTTATATGTAATAGACATTTATAAAATGAAAGAACCATTGCATATGCTCAATACGATATTTACTGTTCCATTAATTTCATCGAAATTATTGTTATCTATGAATACGTTAGGCATTAATTTTCTCATTTTAGAAAGTTGACCTTGAGGCAAAATCAATTGTCAACATGATGAAATACTGTTGATAGAGATGTAATACATATTGATCAATATCACTTTATTTGCTCACTGCAGATATTCGAAAAGGTAATTAAGGTTATAAATTTAATTAGGCCTAAAATAAAATTTGTTATTTTTTTCTTCTGTTGATTAGAACTGTTTCTACCAATTATATGTCCGTTGAATCTATTACCTTTAGTTATGGTAGATCTAAAAAAATTAAAATATTTTAACAAAATTCTTTAGAAAATTAGTCTTTTCAGAATTACCCATGATTGAAGCTGTTCATTATGTTGCTAAAATGTTCACTTAAACTTGAAAGCTATTAACGTAACCGACTAGAGGTGTTGTATGACTTCTTGAAGAGTTTAATAGAATATGACTCCAAATTAATTTTTACAGTTTATTGATAGAATCTTAATTCAATATAACTTAATGTGTAGAAGCTGTCAAGAATGCAAACAAGTACGTTCTACTTAGACATAGGCTAATTTCTAGTTTTTTACCTTAAATCTTCAGAGTGGGTAACCCTAGTTACCATACTCTATTTTACATACCCTAGTTTATAAATACCCTATAATCTTTTGAAAGAAAAACCAATAGCCTTTCTTTTATTTTAATTACTGTATTAAAAGTCAAATCACCAATTAAAAAAAAAAAAACTCATTAAATTTAATTACAACTAATTTTTAATTTGTCTGTAAATTGTACAAGCTTAAATTCAAACAATCTTTTAAAACGAAAAGCTTCTCTTTTTCCATTTTTACCTTTTATAAAGTAAAGTCATTCAGTAATTTATATGAGGATATATAACATTTAGTTTTCAAGGAAATTGCATTAAAAAAAAAAACTTAGTTACAAAGAAATATATTGTTCATAAATCTACAACAGAAATGTTTAAACCTGTAGAAAAATGTCTGTTCATTGTTTAATTCGACATGTATTTTCTACAGCTATAAGGCTGGTTCAAGCAGGCTATAAAACTAAGTTCCTGCTATAAATTTCAAGCCCACGCTAAGACCTGAGGACTTTTCAAGTAATATAAAAATGCAAAAGTGAAAACAAAAGAACAACCCAACCTGTGAATTTCAATTAGTCGAAAACTTGAAGTGAATTTGTGGAATGATGTTTTAGATGATTTTGTAAAACCAAGTATAATTATTTTTTTTCTAGTAAAATGCAAAACTAAAATAAAATTCTTTTGGATGGGATAAGCATGCATTTTTCGATCTCACGAGCCCAAAGGGGTTAATTTTCTAAATTTTAAATTGACGTCAATAAATAATTAATATTTTCCTTTCTTGCTAATATATATATATATATATATATTTTAAAAAATCTTTTTTTACAGTTGGCCAACTTATATATATGTACATATGTGTAATTAATTAATTAAATTTTGTTATTTTTATATATATATATATATATATATATATATATATATATATATATATATAATTTAAATTTAAATTCTTTGTAACATTGGATACTTTAATAAATTGTCATCATTATCTATGTTCTTTTAAAACTTTACTCTGTAATTTAATTATTTGGGGGGGTTCTTGATTAATATTATCTGAATCTTTTTTCTTAAGGGCGTACAAAATGTAAATGACTAGCTATAGATGAACTGTCAATTGTTACCTTGCAAATTAATTGTTCTTTTCATGAAAAAGTTACTAATCTATGTTATATGTTGACTTTTCTGTAAATGGTTAACTCAAGACTCAGAATCGCTAAATTAAAGAAAAATGTTAAATAAATTACAGGTCAATCGAAATTATCTGGATCTCTTCTTTCAAACATTACCATTCCTGGTTCCAAAAGCATCTATTTAAGGATTTTATCCTTAAGAATGGTAACAGTGTCATCCACAGTTTTGTTAAATAAATTGTAGTAAATAAAAGATCTTTTCATAAGGCTTTATTTAACAAAACTTGTAATTGTTAAAGTGTTTAGAATAAGTATATTGAAAAAAGATCATTTGAATGTCTAACTGGTGGTATTAACCAACATTGTTTAAAAAGAATCCTAAAATCAGTTGTTTTCTAATAGCCTACATGACTATGTGTGTGTGTATGTGTATAATAATAAACTTCTGAAGGTTATAAAACTCAATAAATTAGCAATGATTTAATTTCCTTTTTAAAATTCCAACTCATACTTTGGATTGAATTGTTTTATTCTTACTTCAACAAAACAAAACTGTTGATTGTGATACACTGAAGTTACATCAACCAAATTTAAGATTTTTCTTATATGTCGGGCGGTATGGGTTGGTAAATAATTAATATTAGTTTTTATATACTATAAATAATTCAATAAAAACAAAGAAGGAACAGTTAAAATACATAGTCTTTTAAATAAAGGCTTGTAGTAAGTTTTATTATTTACAATGAACATTACTCTGATTGCCCTCTATAGAGTCTCTATTTTTTTAAATATATTAGAGTCATTTCCCCATGTAATTACTCCATATATTAAATAACTGTGTATGTGTGAAAAAAATATACAGTAGCCTATGTAGTGTTTGTTAATATTTAATAAAGATAAATTGTTTCGCTCATTCATACTATTTCATACTATATTCATACTACAAGGCGAAACAATTGTAGCTCATTCATACTATTAAAATATTTAAAACTTTAAGCTTTTGCTTTATTTATTATTGTTTAAATTATTGTTACTCACGATTCTGCGGTATCTTGTTTATGATCCTCATGCTAAATTTTCTATGTGGTGTTTTAAAATTTGGATATTTCTTTTGAGAGCTCGAATTATGGTTGTCTGATAATTTTCCTATATGAACTGTTTAATTTGGAATAATTTACATGTCGGGAAATAATTTTAATTTCTTATTTTCTTCTTGTATTCCTAGGCCTACTAGTTGATGGTTGAATATTGAATTGGAGTTGATTATAATGTCCGCTAGATCTTGTGTATGCCATGCCTCATTTGAATGACTGATTACGCTCCGAATTGTTTCAAACTATTTATAGTTCAGGCTTAGGACAAGTCAGGTATGTTTATTTTTATTATATTTCCATAGGCCTATTTCAACTATTTAAATGAAAAACGTCTTAATTTATATACGACATTACAACTATCAAAACTGTCATATTTTAATAAAAACTACAACAGTCCTGATAATGTTCAATGCCAATTGGTCTTATACAATACTTAAATCATGGCATTGTTAAGCATATTTATCATACCTATCATGTTTATTAATTAGAAAAAATAGTTTCACAGCTAAGTATTGGTTTCTTTTTAAAATATTTATAAAAGTGACTGTTTTTTAAGAGAATATATTAATTTAAGTAACAGGCTAGGCCTACTAAATTCTTGTCAGTTTTGGATGAACTTGCGATTTCCAATTGCAATATGTAGGCTACATTATTGTAACTCATTAATGATCTTTTAAACTCGTTATAAGTTAAAAGGAAAAAAAACAATGTGTTCTTAATAAATATAACTATACTTTAATTACAAGACTTCCAAATCTTTTATAATTCAAACAATTTAACAACTTGAAGAGTTCATATTAAAAACATTGCTTAAACAATGGATATAAAATCAATATGTTTTAAACAATATTACATATAATTAAATTATATTACACAAGAGATTATAAATAATCTATAGATTTGATTAAAAAAAAAAAAGAGATCCAACTATAAAAACAATATAACATGTATAGGTACAAAGTAATTTAACATTAATTTATAAAGTGTCTCTTATCCTTTTCTACTTTTAAATATCAACAATAAACTATCTAAAACAATCCAAACATTTAAAAACGTTAGTAATTAAATACAATTTTACAATACATTAAGAAACAAATACAATATAAATTACATAAATGAAAAGGATACCAAGCAGGAAATCTTATTCATATAAAAAAACTGAGTCAATGCAACAACTCCTCCACAGAGTAAAAATATCCAGACAACCATAGTTGTCTAAGGCTGTTTTTAACCCTAGAATGGTAATGCTTAGGTTGTCAAATGGCGGTCCCTACAACAACCGATCTAGGAAATGGAGTAGGGAGATTACGAGCGTCCCATCGCTAATACCTTCCCATCCTTACTCAAGGTCAATATTAGTCCCAAAAAAAAACTGTTTACTTCACTATATTAGTTCCAGTGAGATAATCGTCGTGTGAGAGACTACTAGTTAGCATTTACGTTAGTATTTTGTCTTGTGCAATAGTTGCTTTGTGTTTTATATTTTATTATTTTTTTTACTTGTTTAAATCTGTGCAGAGTTTCCCAAATTAAAATATATAAAAAAGTTGTGTTTATTTAACATTTTATTAGTTTTAGTGGCACGTTTTCAGAGCAAAAACTGTAGAAAACATGTTTGTTTGTATCACTATATGTGTAGACTGTACCAAAAAATTGTAAATAAATAAACACAACTTAAATATATCTACAGCAATATAATCTAATTTATTAATATATATATATAATAATTTTAAAAAAAATATATGTGTTTTTTCCAATATTTTCCCGTGAGTAGTCTGAGAGACTATGCGTTATCATTTATGTATGTTGTAGAACAAAAACTCGAACACAAAAACTTCGTTTATTCAATCAAACGAGTTTCAACGTCAAAGTCACCATCCTCAGTGATACATGAGTAACAATATCAGTTATAGTTTTGTTATTGTAGCTTATGTATCACTTACGATAGCAACTTTGTTGTTGAAATGTGTTTGATTGAAAAAATGTAGTTTTGTGAGATCTTGTGTTTGAGTTTTTGTTCTACATTATATTATCTCACAAGTCAAGCTCAATATTGATTTATTTATGTGTATAAAAAAGGCGTTATCATTCTAGGGTTAAAAGGTGTATAATTTTGCAAACTTTTTATATTTAAGGGGAGCTTATTCGTCAATGTAGTACCTGCTTGTGAAGGAAATTAACTATACACATTTAACCTATGCTGTCTTGCACGACTTTGTCTTTTGCAGGACAAATAGTCTATGCATATTCAGAACTGACGAGTTTCGCCACAGGAGAATTCCATAGTTCAGTTGTGGATAAATAAGCAGTTAAAAGAATAGACAAACCACAGTACAATTTTTAATTTCTTAGCGCAAAAATCCCTGAACTAATTTTAACACCTATACTGATAATTTGTTCATTCCAGGTTAACTTATTATCTAAAATAAGACCCAAGAACTTGACTGAATTTACTTATTCAAGCAAATTATGTGATGTATTGCACATAGTGTAAACCATACACGTAGGTTGAGCTGGATTTTGTACTGTTATATTTCTTATTTTCTACTAAACTAATATATTAGTGTACTTCAAAAGTGTCTTCCGACATCATATATGATCTAATTCTTTCAAATTAAGGTAGGTAGTAAAAAGATTTCATGATGTTTCGCCAGTAAATTCAACCGGCGTGTACACTCCACATTTACTGTTTGGATGAATTTATTAAATACAAACAAGTATGATTCGGTGGCGAAGATCCTTCTAGGAAATAAAGTAGGCTTATTATTATTATTATTTGTTTTTTTGTCAGATAGTTTATAATAAGAAAAAGTAATAATCATAGTGTATTTTGAAAAATTAAACGTCTTGTTTCAGGAAGATTATGAGAATTTAGAGAATGTTAAGTTTTTTACATCGGATCTGCAAATGTTATAGCTGTTGTGAAAAACTTCTCATATGCTACAAATAAAAGCAGAGTAAGTAGTTTTAAAGTATTTGATTAAGAAATTTAATCTACTGCTATTTTGACAAATACTTACTATATTTTTATACAAATAAAACACACACAAATTCTTTTGTTAAATTCTACATTTATTGGTCTAGTCGACCATGGTTTAGCCAGTAACGGTGTTAACAGAACTTGTGGGCTTGGTCTCAAAGGTGTGTACATTTCATCTTAGGTTATTTAGTGGCTAGACTAACTCGGAATTGTTTGCACAGGATGGGGTTATGTATGTTTCTCCTTTCTGCCGTAAGACTGGAAAAATCTCATCTGAGCCTGGTGATTTGAATGGGTGAAAAGAACTAATAAATAGCCCATCTAATTTTGTCAATATTTACTATTTGGTTTGCGATAAACCAGTTCTCCTTAGTTCAAGCTATGCAGCGAATGTCTGACCCTCGCTCCCCATAAAGGAAATCAATGGAAATGCATTTCATATTTTAATGGTAGTTATCAATCAAAAGGTGAAAATGATTCGTGGATGGGATCATTTAACAAAATGTTTAGGAGCCTAAACATGTCATCAGTGTAAACCGTATTTGATTAAAATCGAGTTTTTAATGACGGTGATCAAGGTTCATTTTTTTTGTTAATTATTCCTGACTATAATATTTTTGTATTTCAGATTTTGCACACAAATTTGGGTAATTAATGCTCACATTTCATTAAAATTTTAATGAAATATGTGTCAATTTTTAGAAAGTATGGTTTTATAACTTTGTGGCTCACAAACCTGCATTTTTGGAGATTTTGAAACCTGTACACTTGAAAAAAAAATTGATAAAAATCATTTATATGGTTGGATACATATCATGGTTGGAGAGATCTTGTATTTTCAGATTTAAAATATGTTCAAATATCAACAACTATCAAATCATTTCCTTCCCAGTAAAGTTTGGTAATTACAAAAAATTCAATATCCATTTTTTTTTACTGATTTCACTTTACATGGCCTCAGGAAATTAAAAAAGTTATATTCGACATCTGTAATCTGTACATAAGCACATAGTGGCTACAATAATTTATAATAGACACGTAAAATCTAGTATAGGGTAAATGGATATATTTTAATAAATACAAATTTTTGATGTCAAAAGTAGTGATAAACACAATTACGAGTTTCAAATACTTTTATAATAACGGTTTTAAACAATCTTACCCTACTGTACACGATATCTTGATCTACCAATAAAATTTAACACATCCTACATAGTCAAAGAGACCAACTTTTGGGCATTAAATTTAGAGGATCTGCTTGTATTACATCGTGATAAGCCCATCAATTTCTTTATACTATTAGTTTCTTTGTTTTCAGATATAACACATAATAACATCATTAAACTGCAGAAATTGATTAATCAAAACCATATATTTCTTACTGATTCTGAAAACAAAAGTATCAAAGTAAAAAATCAGAAAAAAATGAATGATGATGAAGATAGTAGCTTCGATACAAGTGGAAGTTATGTAAGCTCAGAATCAAAAAAAACTCCTAGAAGTTCAAAGAGAAAGCGTAAATATGAAATATTAGTGACTCCTTATTTGTCCAGAAGACGTCCAAGTGCGAGTTCTAGCAAGAAAAAGAAGAACAAACATGGATTGGATATCTTCTTCCCAAATTATCTGTTCTCTTTTGTTAGAAAAGACTCGTTTGAAAGAGCACTTACAGTTATAGAAAATGAAGAATATTTGACATTGGAAGAAATTAATAAGTCTGATAAATTTAACTTAAATTTCGAGGTAAGAATTAGGAAATTAAACAATTTTTCTTCTCAATTCTTCTTTCTTTCCTGTTATATTTAATCTGTTGCTTAAGATTTAATTTTAAGGTTTTCTACGTTGTACTTAGGCCACCCTGAAGAAAGTACTTATTGTATGATAAAAAAAAAAGTTTTGAATAAATTTTTTTAATTAACAAACCGATAAGCACATATCATACAGTCCAACAGGTTTTTGTATTCTCCCATCATATTCCTTCGCCACCGGTTTATTGATATAAGTATCGAGCGTGTAAACTGAGTTTATACAGTAGTAGTAGATCTGAATCTACAATATTATAATGAACTTGAAGTGGAAAAAGTATATATTCCAAGTTGACTCAAAATCTCCATTATGGGCAATAACAAAATACAAACTAATTTCGGACAAATCACCCTGACAGAGTGTGGTTGGCAATTATCAAGTATGAAAATGAAATTTGGATCCACAAAACTAGCAAAAACATGTTACATGTTCTGACAGGACCCCGTTCACATTTTATTTATTTATTATTATTATTATTATTTTATTTTTTTTGTTCAAGTTGTCTCTAATAAACATAACAAGCTCGGTATGTACCTGTCTCAAAATTCCATCCAAACTATAAGTGAGCCACCATGAGAACTATTTTGGAGAAGTGGTAAACTGTAAACTATCTCTTTGGTGGTTCATCTCTAGTCTAGGGTCAGTATATAGACGATGTGCATTTAATCCTGCTTCCTGCAGTCTTATTATTCAGGTAATTAAATTTACCCCTCCCGGAGTTTGTTACAAAACTCAAAAGAGTTCCGAAACCAGTTGCATACTCTCAAAGAAACAACACACCTGTCATACATAGTATTTATCACCCTCTTTTGTAGTTTCCTGTATTGCATATCTTTTAAAGCTGGATCTGTAATATCCCATGATTTTTTCGACTTGATGCACACTTACTCCCCTTTCAACTAAATCAATGACTCTTGCACAATTTACTTTTGAAAGGGTCATTTAAAGAACAAACTGGAACAGAAAAGACCTATATAGTAGTATTTATATTGTAAAATAAATCCAGTCAAGCCTGCCTCCAGAGAACTCTTAAAGATGACAGGAGAACTGATGAGAAACACAGTGTAAAACAACATGTGAATAAAAAAATTCAATCTAAACAACTAACCTCACAAACAAAAAATGATGCGTTAACTAGACAGGCTATAATAGAATCAAGCTACTCAGCTCAGTCAGCTGATCATTGTTGTCTAGTAACAAAATTATGTATTTTACTTCATTCCAATATACAGATTAGAAAGTTTGTGATATCATTTGAAACAAATGTTCATTTATGGTCAGAAGTATAAAATATTTGATATAAATTTTAAAAAAAACAATATCGAAAATTCATTATTTTTCAGACTTCCAATATATCGGAAGTTCATATATCTCGCATAAATGAGAATTTCTAATATATTGTTAGTCTTCAAATGGTTAATGCTGTAATATCTGACCGAAATACTGTTGAGTATGTTCCCATCAACAGAACATGTTTCTGCTCAGATCTGCTTTCTTGGAATCCAGATATGCTTTGTTTTAGAAGCATCTGTCAACTACTTTAGCACAAGTAATGGCTTTCTTCCCTTTAACCATTCCTTGCAATATAATCACTGTATATTGTCCCTCAGATTGTAAGCGATAATACACTTTTCCTTGCCAATATCGTATTTACATGAGTGATTTGTCCATTCTATGTTTTCAGTTGTTGAATGTGGAGTTATATCCAAATAGAGATTTGGCAATACTTAGGGTAAGAGATGGCACAATTTGCCCTTCATCTGTGCTATGTTTTCCCAATTCAGAAAACTGGGAAAGTTTGGAACGAAGCATCATTGTGGACCCTGTATGTAGATCAAACTCACCTATTATTGATCTTTTACTTTATAACAGTTCGTTCTCACCGTTAACTTTTAAGGTTAGTATTATCATTTTTATTACTTTGTGTTTACTTGACTGTTTCAGTAATATACTGTAAATAGCTTGATTAGGTTGTCTTTAGTTCGTTATGTAGACGTAGATACAGTGTTGTTTCACTGAGCACAGTCGGCTTCGTCAGACTAAGCACTAACATATAAATACATAACACAAACAGTGATCGCTTTGAAATAATCTGAGCAAACCTCTTCGTCATTAAAATTAAAAATTGTCTGGCCACATTATGGTTATTCCTATCTTGCGACCGGTAGACGACTGAGTGGAAATGACGAGTGATCCTTATCTGCATTTTATGCTTGAGGGTTTAAAGTCTATCCGCTGGGTGCATATTTATGTCTTTAGTTTAGTGATTGTGGTGTAGATATAGTTGGAGGTGAAATTCAATTTGTTATTTAATATACTGTCTGGATTATTTTTATATTCTTTATAAATTTAAAATTCTTCTATATGTTCATTGAAATTCCATTTTTTGCGTTGTGTAATATTTCTAAATTTGTTTTAATATCCGTGTAAGTATGATTTTCATTAATTAGATGTTCTGCATAGTGTCAAGTCTGTTTAACTGTTGTTTTTTTATGGTTGTGGAGATGTTCTTTGAATCTTTGTTTCAAAGAACGGCTAGTTTGGCCTATATATATTTTGTTACAGTCATTACAGGATAACTTGTATATTCCACTATTTGTAAGTTATTGTTGTTGGGTGTTTTGTTCAGGAAGTTATTTAGGTTGTTTGATAAGTGGTAAGCGATTTTATACCTGTGTCTGCGGAAAATATTTCTTTCAAAAATGTGACTGTATTTCATTGAGATATAGTTGGGTTTTTCATTTATAGATGTAGGCTTGTATATTTTCTTCCTATGTTTGATCAATAATCTGTCTATTAATGTTGGATCATTTCCATTAGATAACGGAATTTGTTTTCCTTCATAAAAACCTAACAACAAAACAAATTTACAAAGTGGAATATACAAGCTCTCCTGTAATGACTGTAACAATATATATATAGGCCAAACTGGCCGTTCTTTTAAACAAAGATTCAAAGAACATCTCCACAACCATAAAACAACAACAACATTTAAACAGACTTGACACTATGCAGAACATCTAATTAATGAAAATAATACTTACACAGATATTAAAACAAATTTAGAAATATTACACAACGGAAAAAATGGAATTTCAATGAAGATATTAGAAGAATTTCAAATTTACAAAGAATATAGAAACAATCCAAGCAATATGTTGAAAAACAAATTGAATTTCACCTCCAACCCTGTCTACATAAATATACAACCAGTGGATAAACTTTAAACCCTCAAGGATGAAATGCAGACAAGGATCACTCGTCATTCCATTCAGTTATCTATCGGTCGCAAGATAGGAATAACCATAATGTGGCCACAGACAATTCTTAATTTCAATGACGAAGAGGTTTACTCAGGTTATTAGAAAGCGATCAGTGTTTATGTCATGTATTATGTATTTATATGTTAGTATTTAGCCTGACAATGCATAAAAGTTTTCAACAAAAAAACGGGTAGAGAATTTAATTCTGAACGAATTGGTATGAGATAAGGTAAAAAATAATCAAATACAACAGAAAATATTATTTTAATTTTAAACAAAATATATCGGTGTACTGAAAATTTACAAAAATGTAATGAAACTAAAAATCTGTTAGCAGATATTTAAGTGCTTGGTAAATTAACTCACCAAATGTTGTAATAAATTATCAAAAATATATATTGGGTGTTCCAAAAGTATGTAATATCTTCCATAATTTTTAAATGGATTAAAATAGGAAAATGTTTTGGAATATTTTTGAATAAATTAGACCTGCTTTTAAAACTTTTACCCCATTTCCTTGGAGGGGGTCGGAATCCTGAGAGGGCAACGATTAGAAAAATACTTATGTTACCATTATATACCATTTATTATTATTAAATTTATTTATTTCAGATAGAGCAATTTATGGTTCAATGAAATACATATAGAAATCCGTGGTTATGTTATATTGTAATTCTAAGAAATACATTTTTGATATCTAATTGCCTTTATTGTAAACTATATCAATTAGTCCCACAATAGACTAAGCTGAATAAAATTCCAATGAGTCTACTTTCTTGAATTAAATTAATTTAAGAATACACTGTCGGTTCGCTCACAATCTATTTCTTTAAGTACTGGCTACCGTGTCTTTGACTGAATTGTTCTCAAAGCTGATTCTGATGAATGCTATTGATAGTTTCGACCAATGCTCTTGGTCTACCAATGAGCAGAGTCTCCGGCTGTCACTGTTGGTCTTTTCAATAATGACTGACCAATGCCCTTGGTCATGGTGGGTTTATACACCTCCCCAGGTTAGTGACCTAAGTATTTTGTCTCGAGTCAGCTATTGCGACACTTTATGATATATTTCACAATAATAGGCTGCCTTCTGTGTATTGTCTTGGGACTTGGAATCAAAATTATATTTGATAGTTTTAACAAATATTCCTAACACTTAACAATTATAAACATTTACGTACAACACTTATTTTAAATCGAATAAAGGTTGATACGAAATAGGCACAAAACTTTCGAGGACTGACAGTAAACTAATTTGATAGCCTTTTAAGAGAGTAGTAACACCAATCCTCTCTAAATTGGTCCTATAACTTGTTTTGTTTAATTCGGGTTTTCGAAATGTTGATAACGTTTTCTTCCTTCAAGGAAACTGTTCTTTACCATTGTAATTTGCTAATGTAATTATGTCAAATTTTTATTTTTATTAAATGGAGTTAACAGAATTTGAGCATATCACAATTTTATGAATGTGTGGATACACAAATCTAACAATGTATAGATGTTGTACATTTATTAATGACGTTTTTCAAAATAGAAATCTGATATCAAAGTTTACTTTATCAGAATAGTGCAACGATCGAAGAGCAGGAAATTTGAAAGTCCGTCGTAGGCCAGGAATACCAAAAACTGTAACAATGGTGGACGGCATGAAATATTTTGTCGATAATCCTTATGAGTCTGCGAGAGAAGTAGTTAAATCAACACAGGTCATATTTATCTAAAGATATTCCCAAAGTTTCATTTTCCTATTTGAATCTGTTCAAATCTTACGGAAGGGATCCGATACTTTTGGAACATTCAATATTTATACATACAGTGTATAAAACACAACTACTCTCTATTGTTTGTTTATAAGCTTATAACTCAAAAACTGATGATCTGATTTTCATACAGCAATATTTGGTCAGAAAAAAATTGAAACCAGAATATTCAACATATTTCCCATCGAAAGTATCTTTTTGGGCTTCTACTAATAGAATGCAAAACAGTTTATTGAGCGTATAGTAAAGCCATTTGATTAACAAGTGATGGTCAATGTATCTGTTCTATTATCTATATCAATAATTTCTATCAGTTGTTGTACCTGGTCACTATACCAACAATACCAAATATTTAATTTCAATGTTTACAAACAAGTAACCTCAAAACCTCAATTATTATCAACTATCTAATTCATTCCAATCACAAAAGTGTTCAGTTTCTTCCTACTCTGGATTTAAAATTATGAACTGTCAAAACTACACATTCAATATAAATGTTGTAAATAACAAATATACAACAACAATTATAATTGTACTATATATAAACATAATATTGATAGAAGTAATGAACTCTTATTTATTGAAACAATTATTGTTCTTGCAATCTAATTATTTACAATTTTTATTCTTACAAATTCAATTCTTAATCTTGTAAATTGTTTCTGAATTACCTCGACTAGCTTTCATGTATATGGATTCTCAAATAATAACAGTAATAATTATCAATTGTCTCAAATAAATATTAAATACTTAACATTAACAACATCATATTTGGTGATAACTCACAGGCTAGATGGGTGAAGATATGAGATGATGAGTAATGCTTTGAACAACATAAAGGAATTAAATTACATTATCTAATTACTTGTTTGGGGTTTAAAGTTAATAACAGGTTGGTTATTGCTTATATAGTTAATTCTGATAGATGTTGAATTGGTTTCTGCCCACTTATCAGTTTTGGAGATATTTATAATTACCAGGTATACTTTTGGCCAATTGAAATTGGCTGGCATATATGTTCATGTATGTTTTTGTATCTTACATACCTTCGTTTTTTTAAATAAATTATTTATATCTCTAATTATTTTACGTGTTTTTATGATCATCTGCGCCCAGCTTGTACCCTCTCCAATAATCCCCATTTTCCTCTTTCCTGTTGAAACTTTTTTTTATATTTCTTTTTCTTAGTTTTTTTTTTTTTTAAATTTGCACTGCACTTTATCACAAAACAAATGCACTGGGTGTTTAAAACTATATGTATTACAATTGTTATGATTATATAAATTAAGTTTAATGTATGAAATGGGACATGAATTGAAATAGGCTACATGATGAAAAGTTTGGTGTTCATGACTATTTTGTTGGCGGTCAGGGTCTTGTGATTTATTCTATGTTACCCTAATGTGATAGTTTATTTACAACCAGAATTACGGTAACAGTATAGTATGTACAACGAATGTGATTATCTTTAAATATAGAGTAACCTACTTCAAAAGCAACGTATTAATAAAGATGTTAAATGTTTTATTTTTAACTTAATTTTTGCAACTTGAGGAAAAACGTATATGTAATTTAAACAAAAATTGCTGTTATTGTTCTCATTAAATTGTTGTGTGACATGCTTTGGGTTCTAAATCAAAAATAGTTTTTATCCATTTTCTTATAAATTTTCAACAGAAACTTAAAATTATCTTATATTTTGTCATTGACAGAGTTTGTATTTGATTTAAACACTTAGTTGGAACTGTTCACCTTTTTTTTTTTTTTTTTTTTTTTTTTTTTTAAATTAGTGCAATAGTTCTCATGTTTTAACAATTATTTTGCTAGCAGTTAAGAGGAAAATCTATATTTAATAAGCACTATTGATTGGAATTTAATATACCAATTTATTTTTCTTGTTTCAGGAATTTATTTTATATAGAATGAAAAATGTGATGGCTGTGAAAGCGAAAATTGACAATAAGGTCTGTTTTATTTTGTTTATTATACTTTTAATCTTTGTTCAGTTTGATTTTTCTAATCTCAATTTTACCAATTTTTTTGTAAAATGTAAAATTATAGAATCAAAATATGTGTACCTATTACCAGAATTCGTGAATAGATAGTCCTGTAATTATTACAGGCATTATTCTAAATTCAATATCTGTTTTAAATTTTGTATTCAATTCAATCAGTAAAGCTGGTCGTGATACTTAATTGTTAGTTTATATTCATTGTTGTTTAGCCTTGGAACTACGTTCATTTGATAATAAATACCTTTTTCAGTCAGTTGTAATCTTCTTTTAAACATTATTTTATATTACGTGGCTACATGTTGGTAATTTATTCGCTTACTAGCCGGAAATTTTCTTTTTTGTTCTAGTTGTTTAAACGCTTAAAATCACTGTCGTTATTGTTTAAAATAAAAAAAAGGAAGAAAAGAACATAAAATAAAGATACCCTACGTAGCTTTCGAATAGCCTAATAGTGTCAGAGTCGGAAGAGAACTAGAGTTGGTCATGAGAGACTTGAGAAAATATGAAAGAGAGGGATCTAACCTAAGACTAGGTTAATGTTTATTTATGAATATGAACACAGTAGAACCTACCAGTTTACCTAGATGGTATCTTCCTAAGGAGAAATAGGAAGAATAAGTTACCTTGATTGTTCGATAATTACTGATTGTTAATGTATAAATTTATTACTTACTAAGTTTGAGTACCGGAGGACCAAAGTCATTGAGTTTACCTTCCTTGAGGTTGTCGTTATATTGTACCAACGAACAGTTCCACTTCTGATGTGTAGTAACTGGCCAGTACTTCTTCTTGCAATCACTTCACGCCGACTGCACTTGACAATTTACAAGATATAAAATGTTTAAAAAGAGAAACATAAAAGTATTTGAGATAAAAAGTAAATAAATCTGAGGTAACCAGAACTTAAGTCCATGAAAAAAGGCTGAGGGAACAGACAATGCATCTGACGTTAAGCAGAGATAGAAAGAGAGTGACCAAAATGAGTATAGGTATAAGTGAAAGTGGTTGTGGGATGTAACCCAATTTAGAATTTTTGTTGGTACTATTTGGAAATCATTATAAAGATACATTTATATTTCTATATATTTACAAATACAAAGTTCATCTTAAAGACTATTTATTACATTGATTGTTTTGATGACTTTAAGTGGGCAATTGGACCTCACACATGCATACTATTTTTGCCTTTACCTCCTGCTCTGCTAGATGCATTGTCTCTATTTCAAAGTCACGACTTTCAGAGCAATGGACATTGGAAAATTAATATCCTAATTATTTACAGACACTAAGTCATTAAAACCTAAAATAATATTATTTGCCAATATTTTCAAAAACGTTCTGTTCTACTTATACAAAAAAAAAAAAAAAAATAGGTAGTCTTGATTATTGATTTTTTTCTGTAGTATTTCATATGCGAGGTGAATTTGTAGAGTTACTTTACGGGAATTATGTCTTATAACAACTGCATGAAAGGTTTTTTATTTTATTTTTTACCAATAACTCCGGAATTATTGTTTTATTTTGAGAAATGCGAAGAACGTGGAAACCCGTAGTTTGTTTGAGTTTTTATTGACTACAATCTAACAAATTTTATTAAAATAGTTATTTCAGATTTTGAGAAAATTATAATTTTTGTGTTCTTTTTTATCGTATCTACTCCATATTAATAATTATTAAAAATCCTTGTAACCATAACTTTAAAACAAGACGTTGAATTTTTGTTAAAACTTTTACTGTATAAGGTTTGAATTTATGGTATAAATATTTTTATTCTTTTATCTAAACATTGGAAATATGTATTTAATATATTATTCAATAAAGGAATTCCTATTTTTTTCTCAGTGTTCTAAAAAGTAGTTTGGTTTTACATTCTATTACTATTAAAAAGTTTGTTAGGCGTAATATGTTAATTTGTGAAAATAAAAATTAAATTTATGTTGTTAACATATGTGTATAATTTCCTCACATTTATATTAGTAGTCACCGGAAGAAAAATATCAACAATGTTAAAACTGTTCAAACTTTCAATAAACAAAAACAGCTGATTTGTAAGTTACTATAGCCTTAATTTATTTGAATGTTCCAATTGACTCATATCAAAAGTAAGAAACCGCATTTGTCATGATTAACATATTGTTGAGTTCTACTTTGTGCAAATAGTTGTTGAGATCAGTTAAATAATTTCCAAGATATTACATTTTGATTTCAACCTTCACCAATAGAGATCCACTTCGAAAAAATAATTGGTATGTGAGTATTATGTATATTAAATGTGCCCTTTTAATTTGAAAGAGTGGAATATTATTGTATTCTTAGATCATGCCTCGTGAACATTTCTTGAAGTACGGTATAGTACAGTTATTGATATCTCAAATACGACGGCTATTCGAAAAGTTTAGTCCATTTTGTTATGAAAAAGAGACTAATACAATTACAGGTTTTTTAATTATACATAAATTATAGTTATAACACTTACCTATTTTTTCATGTAATTTCCTGCAACATTAAAGCAGGTATCATATTGGTGAACAAGTTTTTGTTTTTCAATACCCTCGTCATCATAGGACTCCGATGCCTGTGAGTAGCCATGTGCTGATACTGTCCTTCAACTCATCGTGGTTTTCAAACCGCTGTGGCCCTAACCCTTTTTTCACCTTGTATAATAGGTGATAATCACTAAGAGCCAAATCAGGGCTGTTAATGGTCAAACAACTTCCATTTGAAAGTGTCCAGTATGCCTTGTGTGTGTTCTGCAGTATGCAGATGAGTGTGTCATGTAAATACCAGAACTCAACATCCCAGAATTTTTTTTCTTAATGGCTCTTCTCAGCTTTTTTTAAATGTCACAATAAACTGAAGAGTATATTATAGTGCCTCGGTTCATAAAATCCATCAGAAGTAATCCTCTTCTATCTGACGTAAGTTTTCTTACAGATAATGATTGTTGGTTTTCTTGAATTTTGCATTCATGTTTTTTCAAGTTGTCCATTTTTTTTTCTTCCGTCCATCCTGGAATAATGGGCACTATTTTCTAACACTATTACTCATAATGTTCTTTCCATAGACGGCACGAATTGTGCATTGAATTTCTACTGCCGTATAGTTCTTTACCCACAGAAAACTTAAAAACATCATCAGGTTTTTACTTTGTAATCATCAGGATTGTGAATGGTAGTGGTCATATTGAACAACAGTATTGGTTGGATAACAGGCTCAACGTATTTCCCACTAACGCTGCTTGACTTGCACTGTGCCAGGCTACATAGTTGGACAAAGATCATACTACTACGCCCATCTATCCACTCACCAGACACAAACGGAACTTACTTTCCGAACAGCCCTTGTAGATTATTAAGTATTCAATTTAATTCTATTCTATTTGATTTATGGAATATATTATATATGTGTAATCTTAATTAAGTTTTAAAAATTGAAAATACTTATCCCTTTTTTAATTTACAGAGCCTCATATTATGTGCAAATGGTAAAGATGCCTATACGACAAGAATAATGACAAATCAAGTTTCAAAACAAAATATAATAAGGTATATATGAAATTTAGAATCACTATTTATTTAGGATAATTATATTATGTTTGTAATGGGGCTTACAAAGTTGGATTTAAGAATCGCCAGGGTTACACGGATTCGACTACTGCTACTAATGTTTTTTTTTTTTTTTTTTTTTTTTTTTTTTTTTTTTTTTTTTTTTTTTTTTTTTTGTGTGAGTAACACTACTTGACAAAAGTCATTAATCTAACAGGAATATAATAAGAATTTTAATCAACAAAATTAAAGTATGTGAAATTTAGGTAATTAAAAACCTATGAAATATTTTTTTAAATTTTCATAACATATAATTGTATTTCACATATTATCAAATGAGTTATGATGTTAATATTTTATGCGTCTTTGCTTTTCACTTTCTCAAATAAATATAGATAGCATGGAGAAAGTTATGTCATGGGTTAAAAAATCGATGTTGAATTCATGGAAATGTCCATTTTTGTGGTGTTTGAACGAAATGGTTTTTTGAACGATTTCTATCCACCGTCTCTGCAAACCCAAACAAATGGACAAACTTTAGTCATATTTCATGATTTTTGTTTTTAATATTAATTATTTTGTTTTTATTTATTCTTTTTAACAAACAAAATTTTGTGGTAGCTATTATAAAAACAAAACTCAAAATTATGTTTTCTCTAAATTTACAAGAGTGAGAATCCCAAATTCCCTAAAAACATTTTTCCGCAACAAATTTTGTTGATTCGTCTAAATGTCTAGTAGTTATTTATTGGAGGATAATATGAATATTTATCTTAGCATATTTTGAACTGACGAATTTTCTCAGAAGAGAATTTTATAGGAAATCTATAGCAGAAAGTGAAAGGAATGGAAGTTTACAATATTGTTTTAAATTTCTGAGTGTAAATATTGTGAACTGATATTAATATGATCGGTCCAAGTGAGCTTATTATCTATAAAGAGAGGTGAGAATGTTGCTGAATTTACTTCCTTGAGTTCATTTTTCCTAGTAAGATACTTTGTGTCTGATTATTGCACTGCTTTAAATTTAAATTTAAAATACATAATATTGGGTATAGATATAATTGTCAAATTGTTTTCAGCTAAATGTACAGGACAATGAACTTTGAAGTTGCATTTCCAGATAACCAAGTCTGTAAAGAAGGCAGACCCAATCAGGAAAAAGGTTCACTTATGTGATATAACGATGGATCCCGAATGAAAGAAAAGACAGGAGTGCTGATTAAAGGATCTAAATATTTTAGCTTTAGTAATCCCTGCATAAAACTCGATTTACCTTTCAAATAGATATTTTTGCGTAGAATTTTATGTTAGGGTATAAAGATATCGAGGCTGTAAAGCTCTGTATTATGTTAAACATGGTGGCTGTTCTCAGTTGTTATATTTTTGAGTGAGGCTGGTTTATGAGTGTCTGAAAACGTATAAGGATTTTGTGAAAAACAAGTATAACTCTCTGTGGCATGGTGTGTATGTACTGGAATGGGGAACCCAGAAAACGAAGAAGTAGACAGCCTTGCTTGAAGGGAATCAGAGATACTGATTTCATAAGGACTGAACCGTTTGTTGCTTTCTCTAGCCAAGCAACTCGTAATACTCATAGGGAAAATTTTTATATTTTCCAAATTTTTACAACTGTTTTGGTTTATTGCTTTGAATCATAAACCAAAATTATATCAAAATTTAATTGAAATAGTTATTGTTGGTTTTGAAATATTTAAACATAGTCCTGGGTTGATTTTCATTTCTTGATTGATAAATCCCATATTGTAATTTTTGAGGAGAAGGTTACCAATACATTTTGTTTTGGTTTTATCACAGGTACTCTTGTTAGAATGTAAAGTTAACCTATTTCCTTGAGTTATGATCAAAATATGGTTACATTGAAAATCTGATTAAAATTGCTCTACAAGGTATTAGCAGTATGTTATTACAATGACAATAGATAGACATGATTTCCAAAATTACCTATTTTGTTCTTGTAAACCAAAAAAAACAAATATTTCAGTGAAAAGCTCATTATTGGTTTTTTGCCAAACTATCAATATATATTGTTATTACATTTTTGCTTTTGTTATTAAATTAAAATTTATAATAATTTATTTTTGTATGGATAGGAGATACAGGCTTACCTAGAAGTATACAAATAGGAAAACACACTATAAAACATTAAAATTCTGAAATATTTCGTAAACTTTCTCAATCAGTAGTGATTATAAATAATAAGAAAAACAATTTCGTCTTCTTTTTATGCTCTCTACTGATTGAGAAAGTGAACAATGATTACGAAAAATTTCAGAACTTTCATGTTTTTTGTGTATTGTGTGTGATTTCTTATTTGTGTACTATTAGGTACTAAAGACCACTTTCCAAGGTAAGCCTGTGTCTCCTATCCATACAAAATCTAAACTAATAATTTATTTTCTTATATTAAAATAATAAGCATTTTATTTTATTTTATTTTTTGCCGAGAATACTTTTATTGTATGTTCACATCAATTTAATTACAGCAACAACTACACAACAAAATACAGTTAGTATACTACACTAGAACATTATACATAAAAAGACAAATAGCACATTTGAAAACTATACATCAAACATATACATAATTTTTGTTAAACTCATCTAAGTTATAATATTTAGTTCTCTTTATAAGGTCCTTCTTAATTATGGTTTTGAACTGTATTATTCATATAATACTTAAATAATATAACTATCTGAAAACAAACAAAACCTTTAAAAATATAAGTACAGTAGAACCCCTCTTAACCGGTCTAGTCGGGTCTGACACCCAGGCCGGTTGCCCGTTTGGCCGGTTAATCCGAGGTTCCCGAGAAAAATCGGTTTTCATTCAAAGAAAGCTTATTTAATCAGGTAGCGCTAAAAATTATGTAATTAAGATGTTGTTCCAACTCATTTTATTGTACATAAATGTATCGTATATATTATGTTATGTATATCATACATCAAACATTAAAAAATTAAACACTACAAAGCTTTTTTACAGATTCCCCTCTGTCAAGTCTTTTGACACATTTAACCGCATCTCAAACGAAATCAACACACGCTTCCGTTTTTGTAACTCGTTCATTTTTATTTACTGTATATACTGTACGTAGATCATAACCAGTCAAAGACAAGAAGAAAACTGAAAAGAAATGTTATATTTTCCATAATGTATACTAAATTGATTCATGGAAAAAAAAGTGGCCCATCAAACCTTTTTTGTCGGTGTATGTCTGCTATACCGACGGGTGCCAATGCCGCGGTGTTTTTACGCCGCCAACAATGGGATACTGCTATCGACAAAGTTGTCTGACTCGCCGCCGCTTTGGTGCTGCGGTGTTTTTACGCCGCCAACAATGGGATACAGCTATCGACAAAGTCGTTTGACTCGCCGCCGCTTTGATGTTTCAATTACAATTTATTTTTGGAAACTCGCATCGAACCAGTACACTACGAAATAGGCCGGTTAATCCGAGGACCGGTTGATTCGAGGCCGGTTAACAGAGGTTCTACTGTAATTCATTTGAAAAAAAATATATTAAGAATCTTGAAAGTGTATTAAATTTAGACATTTAAAAACAATTGTTACAATTTTGACAAATATAGAAGTTTACAATCAATACTAACTTAAATTTAATAATTCCATATTTATTTATTTATTTTATTATCAGCTAGGAGATTTTGTTCATTGTTCATGTGTCACTACTCTTTACATTTAAAACATTTTTTACTTCTAAAATTACTTTCCCAATATAATATATATCCAACGTATAACACCTTCATCATCATTCAATAGATGGCAATCCCATGAATTATTCTATGGAATAAAAAAAGCATTGCTTTAAGTTTATATGGAAGATAGTTGTGTAAGATGGTTTCAGAAACTGCTGGTGACTGAAGTTTGAGAAAGCCTATGTTTTGGTATGGTTAAAATGTGTGTTTTTCTTGTATTGTGTGTATATATCTGGCTTTGTTGTAATAGATTGATATAGCCATTAAATTTAGTTTGAAATTGCTTAATATAACATAGTAATATTTGTATGTTGTAGCAAAACGAATGAAAAACGATATCAAGAACTCGAAGAAAAATATTTACAGTTTATTAGTCCAAAAATACTGAAAGATCAAAGATTTAATTCTCATACAGTGTCGCCAAAAAAGCATAATAACATAAAAGAAGATGAAGTAACAAAGAAAATTAGTGTTATTAAAGGAAAAATTAGAAAATCATTTATAGAAGACAGTGAAGAAGAAGGAGAAGTAGAAGATAGAATAAAAAACAAAAGGACCAAATTAAAGGTAGGTAAAGTTCAGACAGCTATAAAGAACAGTGTGAAAGTTGTTAAAGATGGTAATAAAGTAAGAAAAATTAGTAACTCAATGACACCTAATTCGAGAACTTCATTGAAGAAACTAACAATTGATGAAGATTATGATGAATCTCGTAACAGATCACCTCATAATATTAGAAAATTAAAAATAAATAATGAATTAGAGACAGAAGAAGAAGATAGAAAATTATATCAAACTAAGAAGGGCAATGAAATTGCAAGATGTAAAAAAAATATGATACCCAAGACAAAAGAAGAAAGAACTTCATTGAAGAAACTGAGGATTGATGAAGATTTCAATAAATCTAGAAAAACATTACCTCAGAATCTTAGGAAGGTAAATAAAAATTCTTACTTAGAGACAGAAGAAGATAGTGAAGATGACAAAGATAGTGATAAAGAAGTTAGCAAATTGTATACATCTAAAAAGAGAAATGAAATTGCAAATAAAAAAACTATCATACCTAAGACAAGGAATGCAAATACTTCATTAAAGAAACAAATATTTGATGCATTTAGAAAAAGATCACCTTGTAATCTTAAAGAAATAACAAAAGAAAGTGAATTAGATAACAAATTACTTCAGACTAAGAAGAATTATGAAAATGCAAGAAGTAAACTTATTATGACACCTAAGACAAAAGAAGAAAGACTTTCATTAACGAAATTAAAAAGTGGTATAGATGAAAAAAGAATATCTGTTATTATTAAAAAGTCAAATAAAAATGTTGAATTGGAGATGGAAGAACAAGATAATGATGAAGAAGAACAATATAATGAAGAAGAAGATAGTGATGAAGAAGTAGAATATAGTGAACAAGAAGGAGAAGATAGTGACGAAGAAGCTAGCAGATTACATAAAACTAAAAATACTAAAGAAATTCTAAATAACAGAACTATCACACCTAAAACTAACAACAACAAAATTTCATTGACAAAAAGAAATTTTGATGAATCTAGAAGAAGATCATGTCGTAATTTTAGGAAGGTAAAAAAAAACCTTGAATTAAAGACAGAAGAAGATAGTGATGAAGAAGATAAACTATATCAATCTAAGAAGGATAATAAAAATGTAAGAAGTAAACAAATTGTGACACTAAAAACAAAAGAAATAAGTCTTTCACCAAGGAAACTAAAAAGTATTGGAGATGATAAAAAATTACCCGGAAATGTGAACAAGTTAAACAAAAAGGTTCAGTTGGAGACAGAAGATGATACTGATAAAAAAGTTAAAATACAGTATGAAATTAAGAAGGGTAATGAAATTACAAAACATAAACAAACCATGACATCTGAGACAAATGAAGAAAGTCCTTTATTGAGAAAACTACAGAGCAATACAATTTGGAAAAGTGTGTCTAAAGATATTAAAATATTAAGTAAAAAGTTTTCATCAGAGACGGAAGAAGAAGTCTGTGTTGAAGAAGTTAATCAAACTAAGAGAACTGATGAAATTGAAAAAAATAAAGAAGTATTAATACCAAAGACAAATCTTAAGTCAAGAACAGAAGGATTCAGTGATGGTGATCTTGCTAAATCTAGTAAATCTAAAGGTGGAATAAAAGATAATAAAGATAACGAGACCAAAAAACCAAATATTTTGGCTACAACAAAGGTAGAAAGTGAAAAGACTTCAATAATTGAGAAATGGAATCAATATGAAGATAATTCATCAAAAGAGAGAAGAAATTTAAACTCACCTAAAAAAATTCATTACTCTTGTAAAAAAGTAACAACCATGAGAAGTAAAGTTAATGTTGATGTAAGTGAATTGCAATTCTTCAGTAATTGGTGACTGGGATTTTCAGTAATATTAAATTGGTTGATTTAACATTTTTTCCTCTAAATTAAAATAAAATTTAACAATCAACTTTTATTTAAAAGCTGCATGCATTAAATACATATTGTACGGCTGAAGAGTATGGTTCACTATGAAAATTGGAAAGCTTCATTGTTACGAACTTCTAAACATTTATAAAAAAAATCCACAATTTTCTTATTTTAAATAAAATATCATTAAAAAAAACATCATTTAAACTTATAACTTGTAACAGCCTATATGTAGGCTTAGACGTTGTTATTGAATGTGTCTTGTGAAAATAATTGTGATCCAAAAATTCCTAAAGTAAAATTGCAATAATCTCTTTATATGTGCAGAATATTTGTTGTACTCATTAAAAAAAAAAAAAAAATCTTTTTCTGATGTTAAGTTGTCAATCATCATATAAAGTATCATAGAAAAAACCCCAAGAGGAAAGGAGGCTATTTTAAGTCTCTGAAATTGTGTTCTTTGCATGTGTGCGTTTGTCTTTTATCATTTTTTTATCCTAATGATGTTTTTTGTATATAGTATTTGATTAGTTTTATGTTTTTGCTTCTAACAAAAATAACACATTGCAGAAACATAAGTCGTTGTTCAAGTTTAATTTCTTCAGAGGCTAAAGAATGTAATAGAGCCTTTGTCACAATAGATCCGTTTAGGGTCGTAGTGAAAGATAGTTTCTTGATCCTAAAAACATTTGAAAGTGTTTTTTTTTTGTTGTTAATTTTTATATTCGTGCATGTGTTTCTTTAAAAAAAATCTTTTTGTATACATTTGCTTATTTTACTAGTGTCTTGTTAAGACATATCTTTGGTTTAGTTAAGTAATTAATATTTATAAGTACCTTCATCTTGGTCAACAATTCTCTGTTTTCCGTCTACAACTCTGTTTTACTGGTTTTGCTTTTAGTTGTCAATATTTTTGTTATAGTACTATTTATATTCATTACAAACAAATCATTCGGAGTCTGGGAGTGGTGATTTATCTGTTTGATTAAATAAAAAAAATCAGTCTAGTAAAAAAAAAAAAAAAAAAAATTAACAAAACAAAAGTTGTACCTTATAACTATGGACAAAAAAAAAAAAACAAACAAACAAATATTTCGTTAAAATGTTAAACTACCGAGTGTGAATTGTGATGTATTCTTTTATACGAAATAGAAATACATAACATATAATTCAATATATATAAGAGTAAAATTTTCGATTGAGAATATTGGGAAGTTTGCTACATAATGAACAAAACCATCCTGAAAATACTGTATTTAAAAGTCGCACTATTTAACGTGAATAGAGTGGTTTTGTTGTGAAAAGTTATCGTCTTCTTAGCAAATTGACAAAAAATTTTAAGGATATACTCTTTATTCCTGTGATACAATCTTATTCCTTATTTTAATATAAGTTTGATTATATAATCTGATAAGACGGGTGAAAGAAGTGTTAAGTTGGGTGTGACGTAGAGAGAGAGAGAACAGATAAGGTTACATCTAGCTTACTAAACACTGATAATTTACTAAAGCAAGTGCGAATAACACGGTAGTGGGAAAACTAATTGTCCTTGAAAATGTTTGCTGTATTTCTCATATTATACATCTTATTGTCACAAAAACTTGCAATTTTCTTACATTTTAATTTCTCGCACATATAATATAGTGTAAAGAAAGTAAAATTATGAAGTAATAAATTTTTAATGTTGAATAGGAGAAAGAGCCATGAGCCCCCTCCTCCATGTGTCGAAAATAGTGAATCTCTATTCATTGTGTTCCCACATTTATCATTCAGATTCTCGAGATTGGAAACCTATTTAAACAATGCATATTTTTATCGGATTTACCCTTCTCTGAACAATGATTTTCCCAGATCAATCATTCAAAAATATAAGTCCAGCAGAAAACTTTCCCGTTTTAATAGTTTTCTAGATAAAATGCCAAATAATAAAAATACAATCATAAAGTTATAATTTTTAAGTAAAATAAACTTAAATAGTTCAATTGTTTCCTATTGTGATTATTTATATTTACAAATTCTTGGCTATTCAACCAAACATCTGCTACTAATCTCGAGTTGTAATATTCTAACTGAGCAAGCGCACCAATCAATTCTAGGCCTACACTTCATTCATTCCCACATTCACACACATAGCAGTTCACAGTGACAAGTAATATCTACGTTTGACATATTATCAATTCCCTGTAATCAGCAGCAAATAATTTTTGTTTATTGTAATAATCCTATAATGTACCGTAAAATTAAAATTAATTAAACAACGAAATACACTACTGTACTGATTTTGAGTTGGTGTTGCATGATTAACAAGAAATTTGTCCACTGTCAAGATTGATTGAGAATTTGTTGCCAGTGTAGGTAAAATTGAAATAAGGTAAAGTAAACACATAAAAGTTTCGTTTCCGGTTTGACAATTATTAATTATTTCTAATTGCAAAATAATTGCCATTTTCTCCACTTTTTTATTTATTATCATATTAACTAAGAAAGTTAAGACTAATATCATATTAGCCTCATTGTATAAAGTTGTTCAATACTTTCTGAATACTACAAAATGACGAAAAATAAGTAATTCTAAATTAGAATTTTTGACCCGATGTATTGATAAAGCTAAAATAACCAGTTAAGGCCAGCTAGTTCCCCTACCTGTGCTTAGTCTTACTAATAACATTGTTGTCTATCCTTTATTACGTAACACATACATTTAATGCTTTTTCTTTATCACCTTTCTTTTTTAATTTGGAGAATAAGTACAGGGTCAATCCATATGAAATGATCCAATAAAAAATAATTTGGTTGCTTGACCATTTTAAATATTTTTTTATTCCCTCATGTTTTGGAAGTACAAAAATGATTTTATTAATTTTTTATCCCTTCCCATTTTTGTCTTGCAGCGCACGAAGATATTTAAGTTTGCAGATGTTAATGTAAACAAACATATCTTTTTACCTAATAATGTTACAAAAATGCAACCAAATTCATTTTGTTCAGCATTTTCCCATCTTTAATTTTGATTATTATCATAATCAGCCTAATTAGTACACATATATGGGTGAAAAAAAAAAAATTTTTTTTAAACGAGCAACGGAAACGAATAAATTTCATTTTTTGAAGCCTTTTTTTCCATGAAGGATTTGTAAATCACTGTTAATTTTTTTTATACAATTACATATACTAGTGTACTTTCTGTAGCTATAGTTATAACACTGATATATGTTTCCTTTAATTTTGGCAATTTTTTGAAAATAGAGAATTTTCTATTTTTGCAAAGTTTGGAGCTTAATATCTCTGGTGGGACATGGGATAAAAATTTGATTTTTTCACAGGATGTTCTTCTTTATAATAGGAAACTACAGTAAAAATTTTATCATTGATATTTTACTGTGGTAGAAGCTATGATTTTTTTTAAACGACAAGAAATCGCTTAGTGTTTAGTGTAGTGGCGACTTGTCTACAAGTTGAATATTCGTGAATTTTATTACTCTTATATGGAAATCCGAACTTTTTTCTTTTATTTGGCTCAAGTTTTTTTTAACTTTTATTTATTATAATAAAGAAGCAGGTTTTACCCCTAGATACGCCTATAAGACGTTTTGTGTACTTCCTAAGTTCCTAACTAGTTTAAATCTATCCCCTTGGTTATGGTTAGGACATTTTCGAAGTATATGTTTTGCAGTTTTAAAGTGTTGATTACACAATCTGCATTTCAATTTTCCTTGTTTAGTTTGTGAAGTGACGAAATTAGAAAGTTTCAGATCAAGTTGGACCCGTAACCAGTAAAGTTTTCCCATGGAGTATTTTGTTCATCGTTCCTCAATTTCTAAGTTTAGTCATCGTTTTATCCTATTTTTTGTTACGACTTTAGATGCATAAAAGTTCTGGGCCAATGAAGGATCTCTTGATCTCATTTTTTTGCCATTTTATCTGCTTTTTTGTTTCATTTATACCTTCTGTGATCTTGTATCCAGGTGAGTTTTATCTGGTTCTAGGTCGATAGCTTGTTTAAGGTTTGGTGACAATCCCACACCAGTGGTGAGTAGTGTTCGTGTGAGCTTACAGACCTTATAGCAGCCTGACTATCTGATCTGATAATGATATATTCATTGGTATATCCTTTAGCTAGACACAGTTGCGCTCATTTCTGTATTGCCAAGACTTCTGCCAATACATTTGCGTATTTTCCCAAAGCTATACTTATATTTTACCTGGTTGATTTGCAATATATTCCCACACCTGCACTGAAGTTAGTACGAGATCCGTCAGTATAGTATTCAATACTATTCTGTATTGAACTCTGTATTCTTAACTAGGTTAAGTGAACATAACAGAAGTTGGCGGTTGAACTATGCAGATTCTAGTTTTTTGAATCATCTAAAAACTCATCAAATTTCAGATTTTCATTCTAATACAGAATTTAATATTCTACATGTTAATGGTAAGGGTAAAAAGTTAACTGCACTAGATATGTTAGAAATTAGGAGAATAATCAATAAGGACTCTAGCTTAGTTATTAATGAACAATTAGATCTTAGTAATTCACCACTCTTGCAACCCCTATTTGGGCCTAAGTATCTTCCCTCTCTCCTTCCTCCTTAACCTAACAGTAATTTTAGCCAACTTTCTTTTGGCCTATTGTGTTGTAAAATTCTTGTACCCTAGTCTGTAAGCTGCTTTTGACAATGCCGTAATTGGCGAAACCTTGGTCGGCACAGCTCTTTAAAAAATATTGTGGAAGTACAAATTGCCTTTTATTTAATTACATATTTGTATGATATATTTATTATTTATAAGTATTTTAACAGCATCAAACACATTTTTCATAATTTAAATTGCCTTTTATTTAATTACATATTTGTATGATATATTTATTATTTATAAGTATTTTAACAGCATCAAA
Source organism: Aphrophora alni (assembly GCA_963513935.1). Lineage (NCBI taxonomy): Eukaryota > Metazoa > Arthropoda > Insecta > Hemiptera > Aphrophoridae > Aphrophora > Aphrophora alni. The sequence continues at coordinate 8,731,587 of OY740769.1, read as the reverse complement.
CACATTTTTCATAATTTAATATACGCTTTAATTCAAAATATTTTATTATACATATACTTTTTTTTTTTCCAGCGGGTTACATATAAAACCATATCAGAACTAAATAGCGAGCATGACTGTGTGAATACATTTGGCATTATAGTAAACATATTAAAAGAAAATAACAATATTTGTAAGGTAAGTCTTTAACATTTAATAAATAATGCACAAACTTTCTCACATACCTAACCACAAAATCAAATACAGTAGAAACCCTCTAATCCGTCACCTTCGGGACTGGGGGCATGGTCGGAACGCAAAAAAGGTCGGATTTTCCGAAAAAAGTCAATATTTATTACATATTATATAAAGAGATTTTTTTGAAGTGAAATAAGTGATATATAAACTTTTAAAAGTCTATATAATAAAGTCTATATATAAACTTTGCAAGTACTATAGCAAATCAATAGAAACAACACGAGAGATGACACCGCACTGAAGCGGGATGACACAGCACTGAAGTGGGAAAGCGATAACAAACCGGAAAGAATGGCGCCAGACAGGCCGTGAGTCATCGACAAGTCGGCACAATATCGCGAGCTCGAGCACGGTCGGATTAACCGTAGTAACGGACCACCCGAGGGCGGATTAGAGGGGTTCTACTGCCGCCAAAAAAAAAAAAAAAAAAAAAAAAAAATGTCACCATATGTCCAAAAATATTTGAAATATTACTACTATGTGAGAAAAATAGAAAAATCTAATTCTCTTTATTACTAAGTTTTCCCCATACATTTTTACGTTGAGAAAATAAATACAGAAGAGGTCCTTATCTTTCTTGTATTTTGTTTTATTTTGAAAGATGTATTTAATAGACCTTAAAGTCGTTTTACTTGTTCCATAAACTTGTATGTAGATGATACTACTGCAATTTTTAGAGTTGTGAATTTGAAAGAACCTCAAACTCAAAAATCTATGTTTGAACTTTCAAATTTATTTTGAGCAAAGGGCTTAAAAGTAAATAGTTAAAAAAAAACTCAAGAGTAGACATCCAACAGAATTAAATTTTGATTGTACAGAACTTATTTCAGTACAAATGACAGTTTATTTGGGGCTTTATATAGTATTAGGAATAGTGTGATCAGGGTTCATTAAATAATAACTCATTGGTTCAGTTAACTTTACGCTTTAATATAATCCTTTCTTATCTCTATTAATACAATTCATTATGATTTTAATGGAATTAGTGATTCAATCATTTAAAATTAATTATACTTGTTTTATTTTCTTGTCTTAATCCTGAGTGAAAACAATGTTGCGCCCAAAAATTAATTAATTTCATTCACGCTCTTCTCATATAGGCTGATCTATATGAAGTATAAATATGAGACGCGAAGTACACTCGAAGCTTGATCACCTCTATTGCTGGAGCTCAACCATATTCCTTTGTAGTCCTGGTAAACTTAACAATGCTGACTGATTCCTCTCGGGAACTCCAACCATCAATAAAGCCCTGCTGAGTTTGGTCTTCCGGCAACTCTGACCACCGACAACTGACCGTCGATAACGCTCTGCTGAATCTGACATCTATTTCCCCTCTACCTTGGGTTATATATTGTTTACCAATGTGTTGTGTATTTGGTGGTTGCAAGCTTGCGGTTTCCTAACTTTTTGCATCTTGTCTATTGTTTACACTCTGGTAGTTGTTCTGGAATTTGTACAATTAATTGTCTAAACTAATCCTAATATTTAATTCCTAACAATAGACATACATTTAAACTGGAAATCATATTTAAATATAAGATACATTAGATACTACATAAGATAACTTAAATACAGCTTGTTTCCAAATAGGCATATTAAGGAGTATAGTAGATTTTAAAACTAAATTAATAATTTATATGTGAAAAGTTCTATTACACAGAAAATATTAAATTGATATTATATTATCTGGATAGTTTATTGTGTGACTTTCCTTAAAAAAAAAAAATCAAAGATGCGTTTCAGGATCACAATTCTATCAGTTATATACTCGTTCACTTGAGGTTGTCGAGTAAACAAAAAATACACAATGCACATCCAGTATAAACATAAGTTAAAACAGATCGATGTGCACCATCATATGTCACTTCTAATACTCTTACTTTTATGGGCAATTTTTTTAAACTCCTTTGTTCTTAAAAAAAATATTGAGAGTTTTGTAGTTTTTAAGAAATTAGATTTTTTTGTTTCAAAAGACCTACTACTAGTGATTTTATTACTAGTGAAATTTAAATGATTAAGTCTTCTTTTTATACTCTCTACTGATTGAGAAAGTGAAGAGTGTTTACGAAATATTTCACAAGTTTAGTGTTTTATTGTGTGTGTTTTCCTATTTGTATACTATTAGGTAATACCAAGAATCACTTTCCAAGGTAAGCCTGTGTCTCCTATCTGTACAAAATATAAACTATATTCTTCTTCTTCATCTTCATGGTGCGTGCATCCAGCCTCAGGTAATGCCGACCACACAGTGTCTCTCATACACATAGCTAGCCAGTCTCCAGTAGGTGGGATCAGTCAGAATTCGTCCAAGAGTGCAATTAGGTTGGAGTCTTCTCCTCAGCTCATCTCTGACATCCGATCTGATGATACAATCAAGGAGGATGTGTTGTAGGGTTTCTTCTTCTATCTGACATACAAGACACAGGGGCGACTCAGCAAGTTTGAAACGAAAAAGATAGGACTGTGTTACAATATGTCCTGTTCTAGCTCTTGAGGCGAATGTTGACACGGACCTGGGCAAGTTTCTATCTATATATAAATGTAAATATCTATATAGATAAATAGGTTATTTTCAGTTGTAAGTTGTTGATTAAGAGAATGGTGACTATGGGGTGATTAACTATAATATAACACTCTGCTGTGTGGTATGAGATGTGTCTATTAAATAACAAGACTGATACAATAACTTACCTTTATTTACATGTATCATAATTTTAATGCTTGTACCTATCACTATAGGTACAGCAATTCAGTCTTGTCTTACACTAGTTGGTGTGAAGAAAATCAATTTCTGTGAGCTGTTTTAACAGATCTGACATTTTCTTTAACTCCAAAATGTGTTTCTTTAAAGCACAGATTTCATTTCAATAAAAAGAAAAAAAAGTTACATGTTGTTAAATATGTAACATGTTTCAGTGTAGAAATGTGTTTGTTGGCCATGGACAGCTTCACAGTAAGTGCAGGGTCAATGAAGAGTAAAACCATTTTTTAACAATTCTGGTTTTTTTCTTTCTGACTATTCTAGATTGGTCAATATTTCCTTATAATAATGCTGGCTTACTGTTGCGCCTTCGTCTTAAATTACACCCTTCACATAAAAAACTTAATAAGCATATCTTTAAATTTTGAACTGGCTTGAAATCTTTGTGATTTTCAGTCCATTTACTCCCATTCCGTCTCAGGATCATATTAGAAGATCCTGGTTTTGTCACAAGGTTGGGATCTGCATCAGGTTCCTGCAGAAGTCAGCACAATTATTCTTGCAATGTTTTGTTTTCTCTGATATGAGAACCCTATGAGTTCATTAAACATTTTTCATATTTAGATCCTGGTACAAAATTTTCCTTGCATTGTCTTTGTCAATATTCACGGCTTCAGCTGTCATTTGGACACTGAGTTGGTGATCTTCTCGAAAAATCTGACTAGTTTTTTGTTTGTTTTGGTTCTTAAAGTAGAAGATTGTCCAGAGATTCTATTGTGTTATACATTCTAACATCTATCAGTGAATCTTATTCCATTCAAAATATAATGTGACCAAGACAGGAAGTCTTCCCTGTAAGCCTTAGTGAACATTTCGTTTGTGTTTTGTTAAATTTTACTATAAAATTTGAATTACTGTCATGTTGCTCATATTTTTAACTTAGAGTATTTATTCTGGCACACAACAGAAAATACAACTGAACTGCCAAGAGTGTTAATGTTTGTCATACAGGTTTAGACGTGTCCAAAGCCTCTACCAAAGTGATTACAATCACACACTCACTGCTTTCTCTAAGAGGTAGAAACAAAGTCACGCTATCTAATAGACACACCTCATATTTTCCACCCGTCTGTTTTATAATTACTGTTAAACTGTAAAGTAACCTTTTCTTCTTAAGTAGTCGTATTTTATGAAGGAAAGAACTATAATAAGTTTGTCATTTCAGTGGAGAATTGCTGTTGAAATAATCGATCAAACACAAGAAAAACCACCATTGAAAATATACCTGTTCCTTCCACAAAGAGCATTGGTATCTCTTAACAATGTGATTAAAGTACATCAAGTCGTTGAATTGGTTGGATTGAAGGTAATTCTTAAATTTTGTACAAATATTTAAGTTTCTTTTAAAGTTAGCTGCAGTAGTTTATTTTCATGACAATATATTTAGAAATATGTCAGTTTAGTTTCGTTATTATAATATATTAACTTATCTTTATTTAAAGTTACTCTTACCTTCTACTTATTCTAGTTTCAGGCCATTGCCCATCATCAGGATAGTAAAAACAATTAAACATATAGTTAAACACACACAAACACAAAAAAAAAAAAAAAAAAAAAAAAAAAAAAAAAAAAAAAATGCGGAGATCGTAAAGGCTCATTTTTTATGATGTGTATGTCTCCCCAGTGAATCGACACTCGAATAGGTTACTTTGTTCTGTTGTTTATCTCCAGTCAATGGGGTAGATTTTGTGCTCCTTTGAAGATGTCAAACATCATATTCAACTGGAAAGAGCGTTGGTCATTTAATAAATACACGGAATCGCACTGGGTTGTCCTTTACATTTCATATTTTTCAAAAACGTTCATGTAGCATCCCTTTTCCGCATATTCCTTACTTTCAAATTAGTGATAAAATTTGTATATATATGAGTCACAAGTATTATTTGTTTTTAAAGTGCTCTGCGAAACTAAAACTTTGGCATTTTGTTTTTTGTTGGTGGTGCTCCTAAAAATCTTACTTGGAAGGTATATCTTGTTTGGCCTATGGACTCCATGTTCCAAAATAGATTCCAGTTTATTAGTTGTCTTGTAATTAACAACACTTGGTTTTTTGCTGTTACATTTCTCAAAGTATGATTTAGCTTACTCCCAAATTCACATGACACATATTTAGATTTACAACAGTTTGGTTTGGCAATATATTTAGTTGTTTGTAGTTCCTGGTCGTAGTTTTCAACTGATATTATAAGTCGGTGTATCTAACTATTGTATGCTATTTACTTCTGCTCAAGTGGATGATGTGAGGTTGTGTATATTGATTGATCTGTTGTGGAAGAGTACAAAAAGAGATTCTTCTTATGTTTAATATATAAATATGTTTATATGTTATTGAAGTATATGAAATGTATAGGGCAATTAAATGTGATTCCACATATTTATTAAATGATCAACTTTCCTATCAAATATTATGTTTGACGCCTTCAATGGATCATAAAGTGTCCGTACTTATCTTAATTAATAAAACACATTTATTCCGTATTTTTAAAAATACCCGTTTTTAGCAAATAACTGTATTCATAACAGAATACTGTTAACGTAATGTTAACATACTCCTACCCTTCTCTGTACAAGTACAACTTATGTAGTCTGAAGCCTTTTCAGAATTTGATCTCATCTCTCATTCTCATTGGTCGCAATCTAAAATTAAACAGTTTGGTTCTATTTTTTCTGTTGGAAGGTTTGGGGACGCTTCTCCCACGCTGAGTGAAAGTTGGTATGAAATCTGATCTAATCTGTGTATGTGTAAGAAGTGTTCACGGTATGCTTCACTTTTAACTGTGCAGAAACCATTTCATTGTTCATTTTCATGTATGCTGGATGTTGTGAAACTGTTTCGTATATATCATGGTCGAATCAGCCGTCGTCACTGTTTTATTTTCCATCATTGTCACATCAGCGGACGTGAAACCGCTACCTTCGAATGATATCGAAGTCTGGCTAAGAAAGATTAAAACCTTCTTGTATTTATTTGTTACACTACATCACAAACAGTGCCTTTGTGTAAAGTGTCCATGCTAACCTCTAACTGTACAAGTTAGACATAGAAACTTACCATATGTTTCATTATTAAAGAACAGTTATATGTGTCTATGGTAATAACTATAAATTGTGCTCTGTACTCGACCTGCCTTCCATAAGGATGCCATCTTGTCATCTCAATTTGGAAACTGTGAAACCCACGCCAACATCGACCAGAGGTAAGCACTACCTTATAATATATTATCATAGATATATCTTTCATCAATTTAATTTTTGCATTCACTTTTAATGCAGTGGTCCTCTGAACGTAAACTCAGTCAATTAAAACATTTGTACATTGTGGTCTTACAGGAACAGATCAACCATCTTTTATTTTATTTTAGATCTCATCATTCGTAACACAAAGTCTGCATTGACTGGAGATAAGAAAGAGGATGATAGAGATTATCCCATTGTCAACTTATCAGTTGGACGTGCAAATAATTGAAAGTTTGTCTTGTGCCTAAATCCATTTATGTGTGAACTATTTACAATCTTCACAGAGAGTTATATGTGTTTTTGAGTTTGAATATATGATTATTTATGTTTTTAATAGCATTGTGATGGGTGATGACCTGACAAGGCAGCAGGTACCTTAATAAGAGATAACGAAAAAAAGAATTATTTAAATTTCATGTTTATAGTATCCAAGTCACTATACAAATTGTACAGACGCAACAGTTTGTCCGTGGTGCACAGATGCAACAAAAAAACATTCATCTATGGTTCAACACTCAACACGGATCCATCCTCTGCAACCATATTATAATAATTTAGTCTTCTTTTTATACTCTCTATTGATTGAGAAAGTAAACAGTGTTTACGATATATTTTACAACTTTAGTGTTTTATTGTGCGTTTCCTATTTTTTGTACTAATAGGTAATACCAAGGACATTTTTCAAATCTATTGACTGTGTCTCCTATAGGTTATTAAATAGTTATTGCAAATTTGTTATTAGTTCATGTAAACAAATAAGTCCAAATTTTAGTGGAGAGTTCAGTATTTTATCAGTTTCACATATTATATGATGTTTATATATTTCAAATTCTTCTGTAATATTCATATTTGTTCTAAATATTTAGCAGAGGTTGAATATGTTCTATTAATGTTTTGTTTGTTTGGTAATTTATCTTTATATCTTATTTTGAATATTTTCCGAGTTCTACCAGAATTTGACGTAATAGTCATCACAAACACATGTACCTTATAGATGCCACCATTAGACAATTTTCTAGATTTTGTTTTTTGTAATTCAACGTTTTTGTCTGTTATAAATGTGTTTTGCTGAAAACTAAGCTTAATTATTTTTTTGTTTGTCCATTTTGTTTGTCAATCGATGAAATATGTCTACCGATTTAGGATCAGCTATTATAAAACTTACACATAGTAATTATAGTAATTACAGTAGGTTTTTGTTTCGTATAATTTAATATTTTAGTGTTAACTCTTTGGGTTCTAGGCCAAAATATGCTTGGTCGGATAAAAACATCATATCACTTTGTTGACAAATATGCTGTAAAATCCCAGGCCAAAAAATGTGTTATGGTAAAGGTTTGGTTGCCTTGTATTCATGTATTTTAAAGTTTGTGGTATGAAAATGTTAAAATTAATTTGTCTAAAAAACCTACTAATTTGTATGTTTAAATTCTTTTTTTTAAATACATTTTTATGTGATAAATTTTGTGTTTTTGTAAAGTGAAAAAATACGTTGTTTGTGATATTAATTTTTGAAAGAAAAGAAAACATTTTTACTGTTGGAAACATTTAAAATTGAATCCTTATACTATTTAATAAATAAAAATAATATCTGGTTTTATGTCGCGAAATCAAAAAGTAAAAATTAACATAACTTAACAAATTAATAATAATAACTATTAAAAATTAAAATAGAAGAAAATATAAATAATAATATTAGAGCCAAAAACTGTATCACTAAATAACTAAAATGTAATTTGAAAACATTTAAATTAAAAAAAACAAACTTTAACCTCACTAAATGGGCGTGGTAAACAACCTTGGTATGTTCATGATCATCCTACCAATATATTATAAATAGTGAGCGAATTTCAATATTATTATTATTTAACACTAACAACTAGATCACTAAATAACTCAAATATATATTTAAGTTCACCGAAGAACATAAAAAATGAATGTTAAATTCACCAGTAAACAAAACCCAGACAAGTGACAACTAAACTGAGCACATTATCAGCTAACATTCTTTAAATCAATTACAAAAGCCAATAACTACTTCTAATGATTAAATTAAGACTTACATTAATAGATTTATTTTGTTTTGTATACAATAATGTCCAAGTTATATGTAAAAAGTAATTTACATAATAATTATAAGACTGAAATAATTTTAGCGATGATATATCGTCGTCAAGGGATTTTACGTATACTTTGCAATTGTCGATAGATCGTCGCCCTGGTACTCATAGGGTTAAAGTTAGGATAACAGTGTTAAACTACTAATGAGTAATATATTGTTTTGATTTATTTTACAATAGGTGGGGAAGTTCAATAGAGCTATAACTGGTAGAGTTTTTGCAGCAAACCAGATCGAATTATATGACTCTATTACAGGTGGAAATATTGAATGGAGAGTATCATCTCCTAAACTAAATGAGTCAGGTTAGTTCTATGTGTGTATATTTTTTACTTGTTGGTAATAAAGGTTGACTGGTAATATTGTAACGCTTGGAGGGGGAGGTGGATGTAACAATGTGGGTGGATGCCATTCTTTACCCTTACCACTAACAAATAATAATAGATTTGTTCATATTATTGATATGGTTTAATTTAAACACTTGCCATCATTACGTCAATTGGATTATCGGGAAAAAATTAGGATGTGTTTGCTAGAAAATATAAAATACATACTGTGTTTCAATAATAAAAATACTGTAAGCTTTATTTATAGGTTTATAATTAATTACCATCCTAGTTTTACCTTCTTTCTATGTGACTAAAGAGGCAGGACATGCATAAGGTGAATTAGAAAGCGAAATTATACCTTTTTAGAGCAATTTATCAAAATGTTCTCACAAAGCTTGCAGTTTTGTGGAAGCATATTGGTATGGACAGGATATAACCTTTATGGCTATGTCCTTTATATTAATGTGATAAGTTATTAAGTTAGTTCTTCTTAGTTTTTTGTAACTGTTTTGGGGAATTTGGAGTAGTGTAGGGAATTTGGGAATTAGTGTAGTAACTTTGTCCTGTTAAGAAGATGTTAAGTTATTACCAACTGAAAAGGATGTAAATATATAATATTAATGAGAGGGAGAAACTATTCTATCAAATAATTGCCCCACAGTTGGTGCGACAATTGTAAAAATATAAAAATCTGGGGAAACTATTTTTGCTGACCAATAAAAAAATGAAAATTGAAATAAATTGCTCAGCTTTATGGGCGCCAGGTGGAATTAACTCACCAATTTAAAAAAAGTTAAACTCTAATTATTATTTGTTAATAAAATTTTCAGGGTCGTGATTCTTTTAAAAGTGTACTTTGCAGTGGTTATTTTGTAAATGAGAAGTCCTTTATTTGTTTTTCTGAAACTGAACATGCTATTTATTAGAACATATATCATTAATACATATACATCAGATTATTATTTATAATTATATCATGTTGAAAGTAAAATTGAAATATTATTTCGTCTTGAAGAGACCAAGAGTTTCTATAAATGACTCTACCTTAAAAAGTTGCAACTTGTTTATTTAGTTTTTTTTAATGAGTACCTTTGTCTCATTAATTTAAAATTGTGATTTATTATATCAAATTAGAAATTTTCTTAAAAATAATTTTTATATTGATAATTTACTTATTTTAACAAATTTTTAACATATTTTGTTTATTATTAAAGTTTCATCATTAGTACTTTTGTACAAAAAAAAGAAGATATTGTCTGTAGTTCATGTTACCATATTGTAGCAATCCCTAGGGTAGGCGTCTCATGTATCGTTGAGATCTCATCCTTAAGGTAAAGGTCGCCATTGTCATCATCATAACATCAGAGTCGATCGTCTCTGGTTTATCTGTACGATTCCTATTTACCTCACATTTTGTTTTCACTATATGCAAAGTTTCTGTTTTGTTATTCACAGTCTTTCAGTACGAAAATTCATTTAAACCGTCTAGACAAAAAACGAAGTTCAATTCTCACCATTTGTTTCAATGTTCATACACTAAAAAACCAATCGTTTCACAATGAAATATGTTGTTGTCCAATGGCTTTCTCTGGCTCACGCCATCTTTGATCTTGCTTCCCAGTAGAGACCAGGGAGGTCTCTTTCCCTCTGCTTCTCTTTATCCAGCTTTCTGCAGACCAAGAGATGGTCCTTGTTCATGACGGTGTCCGGGCTTTCACACAATGTGCAGTTGTCATAATCCAAAGTCTTCATCCTCTTCAGGTGTTCATTCAGGTAGTCGTGTCCAGTTGTAAGTCGAAAAATTGCGACAGATGTCCTCCTCTGCAAGTCCTTGATTTTCTCATACAAGTCGAATACATCTTCATAGGACTTGTTCCTTATGTCTTCTTTGACCTTTCAATGAAATATAGTCCGTCTGTTTCCGATACACTTTCTATCTGCATAACGACTGTCTCTAATTTGTATATCCAAATAATAAAATAGACCATTGTATTTTATTTAACACTTTAAAACCGTCTTATACTATAAAGCACATGTTTCTACATTGTATGGGACAACACGTCCATCTAATTTGAATGCTCCCTTCCAACTGCTTAACAACTGACTCTAAAATTCTATATTCAAATAACATATACCATTGTATTTTATTTAACACTTGAAACAAGTCAAAATGATATAAATACAAAGTTTTTAATAAATCATTTTATATCAGAAATGTAATGTAAATAAATTTTTTTGAATACGACAACGCCTAGCGGCAGACTCGCGAACTATGTTATAAATTAAGCAAGCCTAAATTAACAAATTCCCGAACGAATATGAGAAATAACTTAATACCACTACATCAAACCTAAACCTAGACTATATAAATTAAAGGCCTAAACATCTCAGTTATCTAATAAAAGTAACAAAACGGCAGTAGAAAGTCAAAAAGAAACTTTTAGAAGCAAAATTTTCCAACACAGAAATGACCGCCGCCTTAGAATAATAGCGTCAGAGAAATTGAAATAGTAATAAAACCATGATACCTACGACCAAATAAACTTGGCCTATGGAAGAAACAGTTACTTCTACATAAAATTTGTCACCTGAATTAATATCAAAAACCTCAGAATAATTAGGTATTTGCATAAATACGACAAAAGTTCGAAATTCAAAGATGGCTGCCTAGATCCGTGTTGGACACATATTTTAGAACGATCCAGTCACGTGATCAAAACAGTTTTAAAAAATAAAATAAATGATATAAGCGGGAATTTTAACCAACTTTAGATTGTGACCAAGATAAAATTGTATTTAGTTGTAAGATAACTTTAATGATAAAAAAAAAAGAAGTTATTTGGATCCCTATAGCATGTCTTCAACATCAAATTTTATTAAAAGTAGAGTCAGTAATTATTAATGAAGTTATTAACAACTTTTGTCTTGTAAATTAGGGTCATATACATTTCATTTGTGCTACAAATCCAAAACATGATCGGAAAAGAAAGTGTATAACAGTGAATCTCTTTGTAGAGCCTAACAATGGATTTTAGTTGTCAGTGAGAAACTCATATAGGCAATACCTATTTAAGTTTGGCTCGTGCCTGAAGATTTCTTTTAAATATAAAAGTATTGTTTTGATTTTTCTAAAAGTGGATGAGAGGAAGCCTAGAAGATCAGTGTTTAATAAAAATAAAAAGTTTAAAAATATACCCCAGGATAGATTGAATATTGGCCATTTTTTTACTGCTGCATAATCCAACCTGGTGAGATCGTTCAAGTTATTACTATAATATTATCTCATTCCTTTTAAACTGTTAAGCCTATGAGGCATTATTAAAAAAGAACTAAATATTCACAAGTTTAGTGTAAAAGAAAGTATAAAACTTAGAAACAATTTTATATATCAAAAGTGCAGAATGACTGCTATATAAGTCAACAGTCATCTTTTCATCTTCATCAAACGGAAAATGAGATAATCCTCATTATTTGATTTGTTATTAATTGTGTTAATATTTGTAATTACCTGACTTCCTTGATAAAAGTCAGCACCAACCCGATACCACAAGATAAAGAGACTGTGCATTAATAATTATTTTACCCCCAAGATATAGACTTTTATAATTATATAATTAATTTATGACTTTGATTGCTATGTATGTGAATTTTACTCCCCGAGATATAGACTCTTATTATTCCCCATAATCATTACCCCGAGAATAGACTCTAAAATATTCATGAATTATATATGTATTTTTTTAAATTTTTTTATTTATGTATGTACCAAATTTTTATGTTAAATTTTAAAGATCATTTGTTTTTCTTCAATTGGTGTTGCTAAATGATGTTTAACCAGCAGATGAATTTAATGAATATTAAAGAATAATAAATCATTTACATCTGTTAACAATTTTCAATTTTTTTATAAATTTAATATTATTTTAAGATTTGTTATACACTTTAAAACTGTCTTTTACTATAAAGCACATGTTTCCGCCTTGTATCCGAAAACACGTCTATCTAATTTGAATGCTCCCTTCCAACTGAACTAAGCAACTTGCATTTTCCGGATATAGCATACACCTATCACGTGATTTTTAGCCTTGCCATATTCAGAGTTCTTTTTCTTTTCACTCAGTTGAGATCAATAACACATTAAAATAAAAAATAAAAAGACACGGTCATTTATATATATATAAATTTATACATCCCTTATCGTAACGTGACACTTGGGATGAGCATCATATTCGATGTCAGTTGTTGGGATGATGCAGTTGTCCTAGGACATCGATTGATGCACATCCCAAGTGTCGCGTTGCGATAAGCAATGTATAAATTTATATATATATATATATGTAAATGTCCGTGTGTTTTTATGTTTTATTTTAATGTGTTAAAGACCTCAACTGAGTGAAAAGAAAAAGAACTCTGAAGATGGAGCAGATGCTTTGAAACGCGTTAGTGTTTTAAAAAAGAAGTCACCTGGCGGAAACCATTTAAGGTAATTTAATTGTTAGCACCATATTACTTCTGAACAAAACACGCCCAGTCTCTACTGAACGCCAAGTTGGAATGTTCTGGAATGGAACGCTCTACTGACTTCGCCTAGGTTGCATTGCAATTCCAAGAAATTTCTATTTTTTCCGTTCCAACTGGCTTTGGGCTCTGCGTGCTTGACACAAACCCGCGCCTTTTGTCAATTTCAACCTAGGGGGTATTACATTAATTCATAGTAGGCGCTTAATTTAAATTGTTTGATTTTCATTATTTATCTTTTTCTTTTTTTAAATATGTTTTGTCCAAAGTCTAACCTTTTTTAAATTTTGAATAATGCTTATTTTCTATTTCTTAATTAATTAATTATCTGACCAATTATCCTTAATATCTTAATGTATTTATTTTTTATTGGTTGGAGAATGTCCCATGCTTACAAGTTTCTAAGTTAGATTTTTTGGTGATAATACAGCAATGTAATTCCTCAATAGTTTTTATACTTTAGTTTGTTTGAAAAGATAAGATAATGGGTATAGTTGGTTATTTGTATTTTTTTTAAAATTGAAGGCGAAAAATCATTGTTATCAGTTATCACCAAAACAGCAGTAATTCTCTTTAAATATACACAATTAAATACTAATGGCAATGAAAATATTTTATATTTGGAGACAAATTAACTGAATTTGACCTAAGTTATTGTTAAGTAATTATAAATTATATAAAATTTGATTTTGTTTTCTGATTAATAATTGTTTTATTTTTTGTACAGAGTCAACTTTAGAAATTATTACAAATTTAAGGAGATGGTTTAAGGACAAACATATCCAGTCAGAAGAAAATGTTAATAAAGATCAAAAACAAAAGTTGTCTTCAAATACCTCACAAGTTGCAGAATTAGATCTTGGTGACATTGAACATATACCAAAGAGAGTGTTATCTCCCCGAAAAAAGAATTTAAATCAAGAAAAAGATAAACCATTACAGTCGAAAACGAAACAAAAATCCATTGATACAATTTCTTCATCTGTATTAAATGAGAAAAAATCATGTTTGTACAACATGTTAGATGAAATAGTGCCTAGAGAAAATATAGATGAAGTGAAGCTATTGAAAATATCCTATTTGAAATTTTATGAATTAGAAGATCTAACAGAAGACGATAAATTTAATATGGTTATAGAGGTACTAATCTTATAAATTACAGACTTATTTGTATATAATCTTCGAAGTTTGAAAAAGTTGGTTTTTGTATATATCTTTATTCGATCATTAGAAATACAAAATATGTCTATTAAAAAATGAGACCAATACAATAACATTCATTATGTTATCCACAGTTCTAATGCTTGTCCCCTTCGATATAATCCCTATTCACACTTACACACTGATTCAGTTTTGTTTTCAGCTAGTCAAAGACATAGACTAGATGGGCTCGTTAGGTGTTTTAACACTTCTGCCGTTTTCTTGTTTATTGCATCAAGCAACTCAAAATGTGTTTTTTTAAGCACAGATTTTATTTTAAGGAAGAGAAGAGTCACATGGTACCAAATCTGGTGATTATGGAGGATGTTCCAGTGTAGTAATGTTTTTTTTCTACCAAAAATTGCTTTACAGAAAGTGCCGTGTTGGGTGCATTGATTTGATGAAGAATTAAACCATTTTCAAATCACTTCACTTTTCAAAAAGATTGTCACTTTTTTCTGATTCATCTCAAATTTGCTAAAATTCCTTTTAATAATGCTGATTCACTCTATGTGCCTTCTGAAACCTATTATTTTAAAATCATGCCCTTGACAATAAAAGAAAACAAATACAAAATGATTGTGTCATTGAATTTGGTCTTGCTTCAACAAGCATTTTTTAAATTCTTGGTGATAACAATAATTTGTTGTGGAGGTGCATTAACAATTGTTTTGTCTCAGGATTTACTGGAAGATCAAGTTTTCATCATAAGTGATGTATTTGAAAAAGGTTTGTGTCAGTGTCAAGATTTTACAGCATGTCAGCACAAATTTCCTTATCAAAGTTTTTTTTTGTTCCACTGGTGTGAAAACCTTTTTTCCACTGTTTATAGTAACGGAAAACTTTCTACATTGTCAATGTCTTTAGCTATCATTAGGATAAGAGTTGGCAGTCTTCTCTAACAATGTGGTTAATATAGTCTACATATTTTATGGTTCTGGAAGTAGGAGGTCAAGACTTATTAATAAATATTAAGCTTGACTTGTGAGATAATATTTTGTAGAACAAAAACTCGAACACATGATCTCACAAAAACTATGTTTATTCAATCAAACGTGTTTCAATGACAAAGTCGCCATCCTCAGTGATACACGAGCTACAATAACAAAACTATACCTAAACCAGCACTGTGCCAACCTCCGTATTTATACAAAACTAAAGGGGGATGGCCTAAACCTACTTTCTAATATTAAGGCGTTAACAAGTCCTTAGCATCAATCTAAATGAAAGTTAACATGTAACTAATACAATATTCTTAACTAATCATATATCTAACACTACATTTTATATATTACTTTAATATAGAATTTTGTATCGGGCCTAATTCATTATTAACAGTTATATTATGGTACTTGTTAATATAAAAAGTTTCCCATGTATCTATTGTGTTTAATTTAGTAACATTTTTCAACAACACAGAGTTTTCTATTTTGAAGTAATGTTTTCCCTCTAAACAATGTTTAGCCATGGTGATTTATTAGGCCTATTATATTTGAAGTGGGCAAAGTGTTCTTTTGTTCTTATCCTGACATTTCGTTTTGTTTGGCCTATATAATTTTTCGGACATATTTCACAATTTATCAATAAATTCCTTTTTTATCTTGTTCTTTAATTTTATCTTTTGGATTTCACAAAAATTTACAAAGATTATTCTCTGTTGACATTGCTACATTCAAATTTGCATATTTTCTTAGTGATATTGAGGAGCAAATGCAGTTTTTACCAACCATTGTTGAGGCATACTGTCCATAAGTGTACTTCCCTATTCCTTAATTTTTTTAAATTTCACTTTCTTTATTATATTATCTATTGTTTCTTTTTGATAACCATTAAAAATTGCAGCACCATAAATATATTGGTTCTTTTTCATAATATTCTTTAGACAGATGTAAGTTTATTAACCGGTAAACCATAGAATTGAAAGCAGCTCTTTTATGCGCAGGAGAATGGTGTGAATCCTTAGTTATATATATATATATATATATGTGTGTGTGTGTGTGTGTGTGTGTGTGTGTGTGTGTGTGTGTGTGTGTGTAGGCTTTCTATAAACACTAAAAGATAAATGATTAATTTTTCTAAACACATTTAAAAAAAAAAAAATGGAAGATTATTATCTTTTTCAACTTCTGTCGTAAACTTTATAGCAGTAAACTTTTGTCATAAAATCCATCGATAATATCACAAAACTCTTCGAGATTTTCAAACACTGCAAAAATATCATCCACATTCCTCACCCACCTCGCGGAAAATATTTTAAAGAATTTTTAGCATTTATTGTAAACAAACTCATAAAAAAAATTAGCGATGAAACTCGATACGGGGTTACCCATAGTAGTTCCTTCATTTTGAATTTAAAACTTGTTATTAAATTGGACACTATTTATACACATTCACAATTTTATAAGTAATAAATATTCACTCACTTCACTATCATTTAAATTGCTATTAGATAACCACTCTTTTGTCATTTTTATAGTTTCAACACGTATGAGTTTGTAAAAATAGTGCAAAATATTGATTTGACCCTGAGTGAATACTTAGTTTCATTTGATGTTGTGTCTTTATATCCAAGTGTTCCAGTTGTTATTAATCTCATATATAAATTAAACACTTCTGAGTTAGGCCTATTGTGTCAGTGATAAAGTTTTAATATCTTCTAAAACTGTTTTGTTTTTAGATTGTTCCTCTTTTGGCTAACTTTTTATTATTTTAATTTTAAAAATCACATTTCGAAAATATCTCATCTTGAAAAATGTAATGAATTAACATATCAATTTTTTTTTTTTTTAATATTTATGATCTGAAAATACACAAAGAAGCGAAAATCTAAAATTTATCCTAGTAAGAATAATTTTTATATAAATTAGATAGTTTTATATAAGTCTCAAAGTTTAATCACTAGAGGTTAAATTTATATTTTGATTTTAAATTTGGGGGTGTTGTTTGTACTCGATAAAAGGAATAATAATACTCTCTCGAATAACAACGATTGTCATAAAGTATTTGTGATGATACAGCAATTTGTTTATAATTGATGGTTTTATTTTTATAAGCAATTGGATAGACATAAATTTTCAGACTTATTCTAGAACTCGTAACAAATGTTTGGTACCGGATTCATTAATAACCATCCAATAGATCCTGAGATATTAAAACCACATTAAAAAGCACATACAGTAAACACTCTCTGATCCCCGGATCTCTGATATCCGGAAACTCCGATATCCGGCCGTTTTATAAAAAATAATAAAAATACAATTTTCTATATAAAAATAATATTTTCGGGCCGAATAGTAGTGAACGATGTTTTTGAGCTAGCGTAACTTCGGCCGTCCTTTCGCTTTGTCTTAAGACTTGTTTTCGGTCTTTCTAATCTTCATTTTTCGTTTGATATTTTTAGTTAACACTGTAGACCTAATTAATTGTTGTTTGTGTACTTTATGCTGAGCCTCATTCAGCTTAAAATAAATAGAATTTTAAACATAGCTATTGTAATATTTACTTAATTAACCTAGGTACCTTTTGTTGTTTTTGGTACTTTTGTTACCGGTTACCGTACCGGCAAATTACATAATAGTACAGTTAAAACGTAACATCTATATATTACAGTCATTTCAAAAACCATAGTTAATTTTTAGAATACTGTGGTAAAGCTACAATTAATCGTAAGCTTAACGCGTTTTAGTGCTAAAAACGTAAATTTGCTACGTTTTGTTCACGTTTAAAACCACTTTAACTATATAAAAATAGCCACCCCGAGATCCGGATTTTTCGATATCCGGATCAGCTGGCGCCACATTAATCCGGATTAGAGAGTTTTTACTGTATTTGGCAACTATAACTGTTGTGAATAATATATTCTGGACATGTTTTGGATTCCAAAATAAAACTAATCACTTGTCTTAACCCCCCTCCCCTCAACAAGAAAAATATGCGTCCTTTAGTAAGCATTTTAAAATTATAATTTTACTCTACTATACATACCAGAAATAGCACAATTTTAAGGAAATAAATTACAGTTACACACTATCTAACTTAACTATATTTATAGTATTTTATTGTTTTTTCAGGTTGTTAACATTCATCGTTATGACGAGGTTAACCTTGAAGTTATCCAAGTAAGGGATGGAACACGATGTACATTACCAATGTTACATATTCCTATAGAGAAGAGTTGGTCCATAGCTAAAAAGAAAATACTGTGTAATCCTTCCTATACAAGCGATTCACCAGTAGTGGATATTTTGTGTTTCGAAAGTCAACCTTATTTGCTCACATTACAGGTTTGTAGAGTTTAAATTCAAAAGTAGAGACAGTGAAAACAGGTAGTCAGATTCTGACTGCATTGATGTGGGTTTGAGTCAGACAGTTTACAGGAATAAATTATGGTTACAGACATCAGCATCTTCAGAGCAAAAGCTTGATCAAAGTTTGGTGTTTTTCATGGTTTTGTTGATTGTTCCTTTTTAGTGGAAGTGTGAAATAATTAATTGGACACATAAAGGATAAATCAAAATTACTACTTGTCTCTTGTCAGAAGAATTCGTTGATAGAGGTTGAAGTAGTTCTTGACCAGATAATAATCAAAATTTTAATTTAAAGTTCTATCTTCATCTCAATATATATATATATATATATATATATATATATATATATATATATATATATATATATATATATAAGAAAACATGCCCCATTTAATTGAGCAATAAGATAATGATATTCCCCCAAAACTTAGCGTAACTTTTTAATTTCTTGAACACCTCCTTCCTTTTTAAAAATGTATAAACTAACAGTCTCTGAGTAAACACAGTTTCTCAACACTTCTGCCCTATGATCACTCCTGGTTATAGCAGGGAACTTATAGTCTATTTGCCTTCACAATGAAAACTCTCAGTCACAACCAAACATTTAAGCTCGAGGAATCTTTCATTGAATTAAGGTATGCCTTATGTCTTAAAATTTTATTCTGATTATATTAAATTTCAGTATGTCAGCTCATTTTTATGAATCGTGTGATGATAAAGTGATAAGATATACAAAAAATGTAAGATGATGAAGGTCTTCACAAAATTATGAGTTCGACAAGAGACAAGAAAAGAGTTTTGGTAAGTTTTTCTTTTTTGTTTTTAATAATTACAGCTTCAAATAATTTAAAAAATTTGTCTAACTTTGTTGAGACAATATCGTTAATTTAATTGAATAGCAATAAAACTTGAACAAATTAAATCTTTAATCAAATGAACGTTTAAAAATAATTTTAATATAGCTACATACATGTAAGTTTTAGGCAAGTGTCTTTATTGGGGAACAATACGACTGTTTGGTTAATTTAAAAAACACCCAAACTGAAGTCTAGCATGATATGATAGTTATTGTATAATAATAGTGAAAATTCTTTTTAACTACATCTAAATTCTTACATTTTTACAAAGAAGAACAATATAAGTTAATTGCATATCTAACTTCTACACACAAATTCTTGATTTTTACATATCCTCATGTTATACCAGAAACATATAAAACACAGCAAAAAGCCAACATACATCAAGTAAACCTAGCACAGTCTAAAATTTAAAAAAAAAAGTTCCAAACTTTGTATGAAACAAATTCACCTTCATGGTTCGATTGAACAATCTAACAGACCTGCACCCAGAACACCTATTGTAAATCCTCCTTTGATAGGCGAGAAACCAAGCTTAGCTACTTTAATTCAAGTTACTTGTACCTACTGGAAAGCCACAAAAAATACTGACACCGCCACAATGACACTACAACAATAACAACAACGATATCACTAAGAATGATAACCATGAACCTGTCACCTGCTCAAACATAGTTCATAATATTTCCAATCACACCTTCACCAATAGTGAAACTGAGTCTTCTCCAAAGGCCTCACATTTACTCCAAACCACCAGCTAGATCAATTCAAATTGGGAAGGATGTTTTTAGTTTTGCCAGACAACTCGGTTTTGCCAAGAATTGAACAATTTTTTTTCATAATCACCACCTTTTCTGAAAAAAATGAAATCCAGATCCCTGCCTCCTGGAATTCAAACTGCCATTTAACTGGGATCCCTAACCACTACCTCCTGACCACCTAATAGAACTATATATCAATTTTATAACGCAAAGTTTAACAGAACCGTCATTTTTAAATAGCCTAAAAAAAACCTAACCTCACCAGATATGAAAAAGTAGCAATACATCATGAAAACTAACGAAAACATCATGATCCTACCAGCAGACAAAGGATCAACCACAGTGGTCATGAAAAAAGCAGACTACATAAATGAAGCCAATAAGCAACTATCAGACATCAACCATGATTAGACGACCCAACACAAAAATACAATAATCTACTTTCTGAATGGCTCCAGTATGAAGCTTCTCTATAGAACATTTCAGACTTCACTCTCAAACTCCTGTACAGTGAAAACCATACAACTCCCCAATTCTATTTGTTACCTAAAATTCACAAAAACATTAATCCTCCTCACGGTAGGTATATAATCACTGGATATAATTCCGCAACAGAGAGGATTTCAGCTTTTCTAGACTAACATCTACAGCCATTAGTAAATATCTTCCCACATACATCCAATACACTAATCACTTCATAGACAGGATAGCTTCTGTGGCCCAGCCAAGGAGCCCACCAAACCAAAATCCTAATAATAATAAATTAGAATGTAATGAAAAGGGATTTTTAATTAATAAAATATGAATTGGCACTTGCGATTTTGATGAGCAGTGCAATATGACGTAGAAGAAAGGGAGGGGAGAGACGAGGAGTGGAGGCCTTGAGCTAGCGAGCCGTCCGAGAGTCTTGTTCGAGAGTCTTGTCCGAGAGCCGCTAGACGAAAGACCGCCACGGGACGAGGTCAGTCCATTTTCGGCCACGTGCTAGTAAATTCAACGATATGTTTTTCGGCCACTATTAAGGCTTTATCTTGCCGTTATGTCTTTTTTATAAATTATAATAATTCTGTAATCTAACTCGGCAGTAAAATAAAGTATAACATTTAATTTCACTTGCGTTGCGTGCGTTCATTAGCGTCCTAACCCGACTCCTTGGCCCATCCTGACAAGATTCGGCTAAGTGTACGCGGTCTCCAGCCAGCCGGAGCTTCCAGCTGGTCGAAAGAAGTGGAGACGGTCACACTTCAATACCACAACCCCTGCTTTCATACACAATTCTTGTAAATCATAGATGTTGTTAGATGCTAGATGTGCATATATGTCGTTGAGGTATATATGTGTTTCTAAACTTTTGTAGATGTAAGAAAGTTTCTACAATGTTACTTCACCATTTATTTTTCAAGTATTGTTGTTTATTTTCTTTTTTTACAGGTTGGAAAGTGCTATAGAATTTATAACTGTTTAGTTATAAAAACGCAGTTGTCTGATTCTTCTAATGGAATGGTAATTTATAGTTCAAATTAAATAACTCTTCTCTAGAACTGGGATTTTCTAAGGGTTTTCTTTAAAAAAAAAAATCAAAAAATAATATTATTATGCAAAACCTAACTTATAAGACATAATTTTTCTCAGAAAGGTGCATAGAATTTATCTGTGTAATTAAAAAAAATATTATATGTTACAGTTTTGGATAAGTATGTTAGGAATCAAAAAATTAAGTGAACATTTTACAGAAAATGCTATTTTTTTAAAAACATTTTCATGATATAAAAAGTTTTGTAATGTAATTGTAAATGTTGATAAAAAAAATCAATTTATAATATTTAAAAAATTATTTTTAGAAAATGAGCTAAAATATTTGGCCTAATTTGAAAAAATCACCAAAAATAGTAATATTATTGAAAACCCAACTTCTTACGATCATTTTTTTTTCAGAACGGAGAATAAAATTTGCCTGTGTAATGAAAAAAAAAATTAGATGAAAAAAAAATTGGACTTATTATGTTTGAAATCAAAAATTCTTACAAAAACCAAAGTCAAAATTTGACAGTGAAAGCCTATACTTTGTTCTCAATTCTTGAATTGAGTTTGTCAGTCACAACTGAAGATCGGTCCGAGCGTTCATGAATATTCTTCAGGCCAATATTAAACATGATACATTATTTTCCAAACTGAAGCTTCTTTCATCAGGTTAACATAAACCTCAATTATTTGTCTATAAATTTTGATAGGGTGGATTTTTTTTTTTCGCATTCAAATAATGTATTACACTACGAACCTCACATTTGGCGGGATTGTTAATATTGTCACACATTTTAAAGTTTCACAAATAAACAGTAAACGACTAGTGGCTTCGCTGTTGACATCAAACTGCCACAAAGGTCAATGACACAGCAGCAGGGGCATTGGAGAACTGAGCAACTCGTCAGAGCAAATCGTTCTCTACATTCTAAACAACCCTTGTATTAATATTTTTTTAAATGGATAAAAATAAATAAATTAAAAATATTTCATGTCATAATCCTTTTATTGATTACATAACTAAATATTTAGGTCTGGATATTATTATATAAAATTCACAATTTCCATCAAATAATACGGATTATATTTACATCACAAATAAATAAAGGCTTAGGACTTTATACTTTTGATACCAAATAATCAACAGTCGTGAGATACGTCTTAGACACTCACTTATAATCACTTCACAGATTAGTATCTGTAAGTATTGTATTATAGATGCAAGGGGATATGGGCCAGGAGGCAGTGAAAGAGTGTCTGCCTTGCTTTACAGAAGTACGCCTTAAAACTACTCATAATAATATCCTATGCTCATACATCACATTCAGAGTTTAAAATAAATGGTAAAGGAAAAGCTATATTTATACTTTATAATTCCATTTTTTTTCTGTTTTATAGTATTATACTAAAACTAGGTAAATATGTCTTGTAAAATAAATATATTTTGCTTTCTAATTCTTTTATTTTCAAATTCTGCCACCCCTTAAAACTTATATATTGTCAAACGTCTACAGCCATTCACAAGTTAGTGAAACCAATAAAATTGGTTTTTAGTAAAAGTTCGCTGATTCTCAAGAGTGGATCCCAATATTTCTTTAGCTAGTCAATGTATCAGTTTAAAATGTGTAAAACAGCTTTAAAAATGTTATTGTAATTATAATAAGTGTAACTAAAATAATTTTAAAAAAATGTTATTATTTTATTTTATTTCCTGTAGGATAGATGTGTGATCTGCGTTGAAGGTAAAGATTGCGAAGTGAAAAATACATCCAAAATAAAAATACCTGAGACATGTTTGAGGTAATTTACATTCTAATTTACACTTCATTTATATTCATTATGTTATATTTAAGGCAAAAATAACTTTAAATACACCCAATAGTTATAAATTATATATTAAATTTTTTTCCCCCTTTTTTTTGTGAAATGATATGAAAATGTGCTTTTTTTATATATGTTGAAAAAGCCACGTATTGAATTCTGTACACATTAACACCATTTTCTTTTTCTTTTTTTCTCCTATGGGTAGCTCTACGAATTCCAGTATTATGACTTTCAGCTTCCCAATACAAGTAACTCAAGTTTCTGTTCTTTGGGTTCAGTTTTATGCATTGAAGAAGGTGATCTTTTTTAATGTAACAGCAGATATTTCTTGTTGAAACTCCATATTCAAGAAACAACATGATGCAGCAAGGCGAAACAATTGTAGTGCATTTATATTATTAAAATAATTTTGTAACTTTAGCTTTATTGCTTTATTTAAACCTTGAAGTTGATCTTTATTCATAATGGTACCAGTGCACTATCTTTATCTTAATGTACAGGCACTTGATGACAAAATGCCAATCCTGCTGAGATGAGTCGCCAGACTGTCATGTTCTGTGTTCAATCGAAAGCTCACGAACACAGCCCCTCTTGGCCATTCTTGGCTTTTTTCTATTTTTCTCCCATTTGTCGGCTATGTTATTCATACATTGTTCATAGCATACTCCGTTATGTTTCAAATATTTTGACTAAAAATCTAGCGTAATTTATTGTTAACCTACATAAGAAGAATCTTTTTCAAAAGTTTCTTTAAAATCCATCAATAATTTCTGTACTTGTAGCCAAGTGTTTAAAATAGATATGTGCAAATTTTGAGGTTATGTAACAACTCATTGAATAGGATAATGAACTTCATATTCATCTCATTTTCTTTGTAATTCAATAATCAACAGTTTTGTTTATAAATAACTAATTTTTTCGTAGATGTTTTAGAAATGGAGATGATTTAAAAAAATTTGTACCATTTTGCAACATAAATTATTATAAATACCAAATTATGATCACCTCTTTAAGAGGGAAAAACAAATATTTTGTAAGTTTGAAATCCCTCTAAAAACATATAAGGCATAAAATCACCCTCTCCCCCATACCAAAAGTGTTGTTACATTGTATTTTTTCCTAGAATATTTATTATTAATTTTTGCAGGAATAAAGGTGAAAAGAAAGCTGCGGAATCTTCGGGTTTACCTTCTTCAGTGTTCCGGCAAAGCAAAGACTACCCTGAATCATTAAGACCATTTAAACGTGATCAAAGTGAAAAAGAGAAAGCAACCACTGTAAGTAATAAAAAAGTCTTTGTTTTCATCCAGCATAAACTTATTTTATATAGGTATGTATAATCTATCTTTATTTAGTCCTTTGTAAAAGTTAATTAAAAAGCACAAGGGAAAAAAAAAAAAAAAAAAAAAAAAAACTGATTGCCTTTGTTACTGAATTTTTTAGTTTCATATTGTTGCACTTATCGTTTTCAAAGTAGAGTAGAAAACATCTGATAATTGCTGATTGTAATGTCATTAGCCAGTAATTAATCTCGGTTGTGATCGAGAAATGTTAGCGGTTCAACTACCGTTACATCCCCTTATCGACAAAATACTGGACTTTGGATTGATGACAGATATTGGATTGATGTCAGATACTTTGGATTGCGGAACAAGATGACAGATATTCAAATCGGAATATATTAATCACTTAATAGATTATTTTATATAAAAAGGTCAGGAATGTGTGTCTAATTATAAGAACATTTTAGGTTTAAGAGCTTTAATGATACAATGAATAATATGGTCCATCTGACAACCTTGTTAGTTCGAATCATAGAAAAGAGATCTGACAACTGTTATATTTATATTGTTTCTGTGATTAAGATAAAAACGTTCTAAAAATTTCCAAATTCAAATGATGTCATCTTTTAAAAAAGTAGGAATTTCACACCTTAGAGAGAGTCGATGCAAAAGACACTTCTCTAGAAAACACCAACCTATAGAGTCTTTCTGAGTTAAGGCAGGTTATCACTAAGGATGGGTTTTTTAATTTGAGCCAAGCTTAAGTCGAGTCTCGGGTACGTCGAGCTTGACCTTTTTTATGAGATCAAACCTTTAGTGAGTTTGATCTTAAAAACCTTGACTATTCAACAAAATTCAGCGGAATTAGAAAGTAAACAAATATTATTCTTTCTCAATTTTTGGAGAATTTTGGAATTCCACAACATAAATCTTGTTTCACAAATTGTCTAAATTCAACAGTATATCATTAAATCATCAATATTCTATAATTCATTAAAGAGTATTTTAACCCTCTAACCGGTTTGCTGCTCTCAGCGAGCAGATGAACTCGCATTAAGCGAATGAAAATCACTTTTTTTTTCAATTCAACATTGAATTGGAGGGAGAGAGAGAGAGAGAGAGAGAGAGAGGAGAGCTTTATTTTGTTAAACAAGCAAAAGACGTAACTCCAAGAATTAAAGTAATGGGCTATTTACTTTGATATTAGCATATTAATTTGAAGTTAAGCATATACAAATAAAACTGCAATTACTATATTACTGAAAGAAAACACAAAAACACAAATACAATGTCATTCCAAGAGAATAAAGAAACAATCTTAGCTACTCACACGGCACTGTTTACACAATACTGCTAACACATGTTAATGTGGAGTTTAGGGCTTTTCCCAATTATCGTTATTACACTGTTTTGATATGGCCTTTTCTAATTTGGCTTTTTATTATGTAAACAAATTTTTTGGAGTTACTCCTTATTCTGCACCTTGTAGAGGCTACGAACAGCTGTTTAAATTAACAAAAACTCCAAAATCTCAAAAAATGGAGTTACAACCTTTGCTCATTAGGCCGAATATATATTTTTATCTTGCCTTTGATTTTTGAGATATCTCCTGCAGTGTATTAATTTGTCGATGAGACCCTTGAATTTTTAAAATTTAAACCTTGAAATCCTTGAATTATGCTTTAATTTTTTGAGCTTAGACCACTGGACACTCTGAATATGTGATTTCTCAAAATCAGCTCTACCATTGTATTCAAATTTTAGTGAAATATGAAAATTACAACCCAAACCATGGGCATGAGTAATAAGCAAAAACAAAAATAAACATTGACTGCTGTCATTAAAAGCGTTATAAGACTACGTCCATGGTTCATTTCAAGCTTTTGATGGACAACTATTAAACTCACATTTGTTGTTATGGTTAGTTTTAGTTCATTTTTATTTGGATTGGGAATGGGTGAGGTAAAAGTTTGTGGAATGTTATGGTGCCATTTATTTTGTATTTATTTTTTATTTTATTTTATTTTTTTCAGATTCTAATTGGAAAGAAACAAACAGCTGTGCAAGATCTTGATTCAAGAACTCCTTCTTTAATTGGAAAGAAACAAACAGCTGTGCAAGATCTTGATTCGATAACTCCTTCTTTAATTGGAAAGAAACAAACAGCTGTGCAAGATCTTGATTCGAGAACTCCTTCTTTAATTGATTTAGATGAAACTGATGGAATACATGCTGATATACCTTTTGGTATGGCTAAAGAAATTGATAGCATGATGAGGGAAGAATCTGCTTTAGGTCTGCCTGTAACGTTGTCAGAAGATATTCATTTAAAAAATTCTGGATCTGATCCAACATATTCTCAATTTGCTATACACGCAAATCAAAGGAGTAAATTATTCAAAACAAGTACTCAAACTTTTCAAAGAGAACCAATGGTCCGCACGTTGAGCACCATCAACTCAAATAGTGCTCAACATTTAGAAAGTATAGATTTGTTAAATGTTAATCCTACAGTTTTGAACGACAATATCGTTTACAGTCCTGATTCTATGGAGTCTCTTAGGCTTGAGTTAGATGACGATGAAATATCAAATAAAGGAAGGACTGATAATAACGACAACATAGACAATGACGAACTATCGAATGCTGGTTCAGAATCAATTCTAAGTCATCGTTATCGTGATAGATGTTTGATTGATCTTGATTTAACAGATCAAAATGTTATGGTGATTAATGAAAAGAAGAATGTTAATAAAGAGAAAATATTGTTGGAAAAAAAAATTAATACATCAAGCAGTAGTGATTTAGATATAGTTGAATTAGATGAGAATATTACACCAAAGAAAGATAACGGTAGTCTGTCCAACAGTAAAAATTCTTCAGCAAACAAAGGTAGTCCAAATAAATTCTTAAACAATCCTTTGAAAGAACAGCCTAAGCTATTGATCCACGCTATGTTAGAAAAAAATTTTAAATTGCCTTCACGTTGTTTTTACAAATCTGGTAATCGTGAGGAAGATTCAAGTGACAACAGTTCGGAATCTGAGGTAAGAATAGTTGTAAAATAATGTTTGTTGACAGTGATATCTGCCTATAGAAAATTTTACTTTATTTCAATACAACTTTAAAGGATATTTCCATTTATCATGTTTTCCATTTTTAGCGTAGGTAGTGTGATTACACTTTTAAAGGATTATTGTATTTTCTGGAGGCTTTATTTACTTTTTGAAACAGTATTGATAGTCCAATATCGACAGTTCTCCTTCTCTGGCTGATCCCAATTTCTCTTATCCTTCAGAATTGTCATTAGATCTTTTCTTCTCTGAACTATGTCCTCAGACTGTCTCTTGCAGAGTTTTTTACTTGGAGTTCTAATAATCGAGGTTCAGAAACTGCCTCATATCAAGTCAAATAACTGCACTTGTCAGGTTGGTATTGTTTCTGAGATTATAACGACCTGGTTCAAGTCCTTACTTCAAGTGACTAGTAATACCTTGTTTAGCCAACATGTACCTGCTCTTTCATTTACCTATCCTTTTATCTTTCAGCATCCACTTGAGATGTACATTGTTGAAAGGCGAAAGAACGAAGAGAAGAATAGAGATGTAATCTTAACTGAGCTAAGAAATTTGGCTCTTCAAGAGAATTAAAAATGAATGATTTTTACCTCTCATGACTTCACCTAATCCTCTACAGACATAAGTAGAGGTTACAACATATCTAAGCATGGATTACTATGTATAATTTACCTAATCTGTCTTTGAATTTCCCTCAGGGAGAATGGCAGTATCTTTCAATGTATACCATGGTATAACAATTTACTCCTTACTCTTTGAGCAAGTGTGCCACAACAGTTACAGTTCAAATTCTGTGCCTCTTTTAAACAACTAGCTTTGTACTAGTTTGTGTAACAAATTAAAGTGAAAAAATTGCTCCTTAAAAAGTCCAGTTTTACTTATGTACACGAAATAAAAATTATTATTTTGATTAATATTGAAACACAGCGAATCCGATTTATTTTATAAAATTGAATTATTTATTTTATAACCATTTTATAATCTAATATAATTAAGATAATATCTGTTAATGTTACAGGATGACGATGAAGGTCCAGAAGATAGTTCTTCATTTCCTTTAGATTCTCACAATTACATTACCACTGGTAAGTTTGTATATAGTAATATATACGTAATAAGTAATCACTTATTACCTTTGGGGTCGCTGGGTCACACTTATCCTTTCTCCACTGTGATGGAAAATCTGTCTTATTATTGTGGAATATTTATAGGCTTCTAATAAACGGATTTATAAAGGACAACTCTTAATTTTAGGTAAAAATATAGAACATCTATCATGTCAAAGAAATACAAAATTTTGTTAAACTCATTTAGTACGAACATTGCTTTGAACAAAATAACAGTATTTTTTAGCATAGTTCATTATTCACCTTAAAAAAAAAAAGAAAATTACTAAATAGAATTATATAGGTTATAGAAATTCTAGGGAATTCTGTCATTGAAATAACTTTAGATATTGAGTTTCTGATATTGCACAATAAAGTCTGTATCAATCCCATATGTTTAATACAAATTTTGGTTAGAATTTTACTTTGATAATATAGAAATTTTATGATGGCTATAATTTGTAAGACGCCATTATTTGTAACGGTTGCTCGGTCGTCATTTTGTGACGGTTGGTTTCAAACAAAAATTTATTTTCTATTAATAATTGTTAATTCTATAATTTAGAGTACCTGTAATTTCATACTGAAATTTCTGAGACCAGCTAGATATAAATATTCTCAATGATTTTAGCAAAACATGATTTTGTTAATTATCTGATTTATTGTACACAACCACTTTTTATTCTTACTCTTAATCTATATATATATATATATATATATATATATATATATATATATATATATATATGTTAGAATTTAATAGGGCACATAGCCTATTCGATTGGTTAGATTTTGTATGGACAGGAGACAGGCAAACACTAAAGTTTTGAAATATTTCGTAAACACTGTTCACTTTCTCAATTAGTAGAGTTAAGAAGAAGACCCATTTTCCAAGGTTAGCCTGTCTCTTGTCCATACAAAATCTAACCAATTATATATATATATATATATATATATATATATATATATATATATATATATATATATATATAGATTAAGAGTAAGAATAAAAAGTGGTTGTGTAATATATATAATAATAATAATATTTATTTCTTCACAATCAAATTACAATAAATAATAATTTTGAATGCAATAACAATAAAAATAAAAGTACAATACAAGTAAAAATAACACATTATTGATATTACACTTAAACTTGATATATCCAAAACAAAGATTTTCCTTACATTCAAATTTAAATTATGTGAAGAATAGGTAATACTTAAGCACATGTGCATCAGTAGAATTTACCATCATAATATTTAAATCTAGAATTAGAGGAAAAGGAAAGAAAGAGATCAGCCACAGCGCCATTACCTTTCAAGATATATACAAATTCAAAGGATGCCTTAACAATAAAACTAAGTAAGAAATTGGATAAAGATCAGAATTTCACACTTACATAACACACACACACACACTTATACACAAGACCTAATCTACTCTCACACATGCACATGACATATTCCCTTGAAATATTAACTTGTTCCCACTGCATCACCTCAAAACTAATTCAATATTTTCCACTGAAAATAGCCATAACTTCACGGATTTAGAAAACTGGGATAAATTGGTCCCCTTTTGAACATCTACCGGTAGTATGTTAAATATTTTCACCCCCCTATACAAAAATGAATTCTTAACTGCTGTTAATTTAGTTTTTAACAGTTGAAATACTATTTTCCTCCTTCCACAATTCCGCCTTATGTGACAATTATTCATAGAACCACTTTTTCTATAAAACTCTACTAAAACTTTAAAAACATACAAATACCTCAACGGCAGTGTGCTCATTGCTCTAAAGAGTGGTAGAGAAGAATCAGTTCTAGACCTAAACAACATGACTCTTATAATATGTTTTTGAGGAGTAATAATGGGTTTAATAGTCCTTAAATATGCTCCCCCCCCCCCCCCAACAAATTATACCATACTGCAATCGCGATTGCACTAAAGCAAAATAAATTTGTCTCATTAGTTCTGGTGAGCACAATGATCTAATACAATATATTTTACGAATAATTGAACTTATTTCACGCTGCAAATTATTTATTTGGTAATTCCATTTCATTCTTCCATCTAGTATTATTCCCAAGTACTTAACATTATTCACTTGATTAATCTTCGGGCATAAACACCCATCTATATCTTTATTTTTGCATGTTACATGATGGTATATTACATTTTCTGGCACATATTCCTTGCCATTTTTTAAATTAAAAAGAATATAACTAGTTTTAGCTTCACTTAACACCATCTTATTTTTAGAAAACCAAAGTCGTAAATGCCTCAAATCCTCAGTAATTTGGCTAAGAAGCACATCTGTTGAATTGGCCTTATATAGAAATACTGTATCGTCAGCAAAGGCTGTAATTTCTCCGTAAATTTGCTATTATATAAATAATTGACATATATAACAAACAGAACCGCTCCAAGTACAGATCCTTGTGGAACACCATACTTTATCTCTCCCCCACTTCCTGAAACACCATTTACTCTAGCCCTTTGGGTTCTTCCCCCCAGATAACTACTAAACCATTTATGAGGTAGTCCTCTCACGCCAGCAGACCACGATCTGTCTAACAGAATAGATTGGCCCACCGTATCAAATGCTTTTTGAATATCAATAAAGAGGCCAGCAACCTTCCATCCTACATTCAGAGAATGATAAATGTTATTAACAAAATATTGGAGTGCCTTCTCTGCGCTAAGTCCAGCTCTGAAGCCATATTGATTTCTACTGAAAAATTTGTTATTCTCCAGAAAATTTACCAACATTCGTTTCATTAACTTTTCTATAATTTTTGAAAAGACAGATAACAAAGCTATTGGCCTATAGTTACCTGAATCTTGTTTGTCACCCTTTTTAAATATAGGGACCACAACTGCATCCTTTAAACAATTTGGAAATGTACCAGCTCAAATTTCAAAAACTCTTTTTTTTTACTCGGTGTACGCTTACTCAAAACAAATTTTCACCAGAAAATTCTATTTTATTATTTTTGACTAGTCTGTACTAATTACATGTCACTGTAGTGTTCATAATTTATTTTAAATAAATCATTTTTAAATGAAAATATGGTAAATTTTAAAAGTTTTTTTAAAAAAAATAGATGAACTCTGTGATCAAACTAGTTGTGTAATCAGTATTAATTCAGTTCACTCTCAGTTAGTCCTTATCTACACAATAAACTGGTTAGCGTCTTAAATTGGTTCTTATCTGTAGATATATCAAGACTGCTTCTAAAACCTGAAGTACACTCACGGACATGTAGCTGAAAGAGTAAATCATATTCCGTACATCTTTTCTGCCGGTATTAACTTTCTTTAACATCCAAAGAATATGTGTATGTGTAATAAATTAAAAGTTTCTCTTTGAAATGTCGTATATTTTTAAAAGAAAAATGGCAAATTTTCAAAAAGCGTCTCAAGAAAGTTTGTCACTCCAGACAGTTTGCCTTGTGCTCTCTTCTAGTTTTCTACTTACCAGTTTTACTGGTTCAAGTTATAGAAAGGAAAATAATTATTTCTGGACTGTAGACTCGTACCTCATCGACAGATAACTTCTTTCAATATTCAAAATGTAAATAACTTTGTGAAGTGAACGATGTACAGTTGTAGATTAGTGTCATTTTTATTAATAAATAAATGTGTGTGTGCAAATATAAATTTTGGAAGATGTTAGCAAACCTTAGGCTTTTTCCCCTAAAGAGACACTTTCGAAATTTTATTATTATAATTTTTTTTAAACGTCAAAGCTGATTTTGATAAATTTTGTTTATTATTCTTTGTTGGCCAACCTTAAATTAATTTTGTTTTAAACTTTAATTTAAAAAAACATATTTTGCAGAAAATAAAAAACTATGCTGTATAAGTTAAGTAAAATTAAAGTATCTGTTTACTTTACAAATAAATACTATGTCCATATATATATATATATATATATATATATATATATATATATATATATATATAATATTTCTCTCTGTAAACTATTTGTTTATTAAGCTGTTATACTAAAAGTTCATTTTTCTGGAAAAGGCTGTAGTCTGCAGTATAAAGGTGGAGTAAGGTAAGCTGCAGTTGTACTTGAAATTTTCTAAGAATTTTCTATTACTCTTTCAGTACTTTAAAAATGAATTTTTGAATTTGGTCACTCCTTCAGTTTAGGTTTTTGAAAAGGTTTCTGCTCATGTTATCCACAGATTCCCTATAGGGGCGTCTCATCAGAAACCACAAGTTAGAAAACAAACTAATTATTATAAAAGTATTGACTAATGATGGTAATCAATTTTGTATTTATTTCTTTTCAGTGACTGACTATCCTGATATTCCAGTAATGTCTATCAGAACATTTCTTGAAATTAGAAATACTAATTCTCATTGTTACACGACAATACCACTGAAACTCTCTCCAGAATTAGAAGGTAAACAATTTATTATTTAGAACAACGGTAGAAGACTATGATTTATTATTGAAACTTACGTTTTTACTCAGAATTTTTATGTCATTTTTTTTTTCCTCTTCATTGCATCATGATGAAACAACTGTCAATGACTGATAATAGAAGGCGCTCAAATCCATAAGTTTGATTTTATCTTTGATATTTGCCATCTTATTTAAAGGTATACACTTAGTAAAAATTTTAAATATGTCTGTTTAATAGACTATTTTAACAGCTTTGAAAATCTGATAAGTTTTTGTTTTTTGATACATTGGGGAAAATAATTGTGTGCTGATAAAGCACTATTTTTTGTATGGAAAAACCTTTAAGAAAACTGAAGTAAAGCTAAAAACATATTATCAGAGACTCTGCTCCATACAGGGATGGTTCAACAAGCAAGAATGATGTTGAGTACCTTAGACATATGAATGAGGTACAAACCGAAGAGATCTTCAATAAAATCTTATCAATGTATAGCCTGAACTCTTCTAAAACTCTCAATTTTATAGGTAAAAAAATGTTTAATGAACGTACAGTGAAATTTTAATTTTAAAGTGTTGTATCAATTAAGTGCATTTTTTTTTCTTTTTCGATTTTATGCATAAAGATGAGACGGTAACTAATTTTGTGAGTTTTTTTGTGCATGGCTTCGCGAGAAAAGTGGCAAAAAACGCATTGTTGACGTTTTTCGAGTGCATCTTTTTTTTTTTTTACTTAATTAGCGATATTTAAAGGAAAAATGGTTGAAATTTTTTCTAAATTTGGGAAAACATGTATTTTTATGTCGGTAACTCATGATATAATTTTTTTTTTTTTTTTTTAATTTTTTTTCCACTCGCAATCGGCATTTTTCGGCAAAAATTGAAGTGCCCGCCATTTTTGGAAAAAGTATGGTAAAAAAAATTCATCATCTCAAAATGTAGGGTTTGATATGTACTTTTGTCTAAGGTAACCCAAAAGTTTGTTGTCATATAAAAAGTGCCCATTTTTAGGGATTAAAATTTTTTTGTTTTTTCAATTTTTATTTTTTTGGTTTTATTTTATGTATTTTTTTTTCAGAAAAATGCACTTTAGACTAATAATTTGTCCCCCCCCCTCTGTAAATAAAAAACATTTTGCTGAAAAATGTCGATTGCGAGTGGAAAAAAAAAATATATCATGAGTTACCGACATAAAAATACATGTTTTCCCAAATTTTGAAAACATTTCAACCATTTTTCCTTTAAATATCGCTAATTAAGTAAAAAAAAAAAGTGCGAGAAATGTTTTTTTTGGGGTTAGGATGAATTTTTTAAGTAATCCTACCTTATGGCTCGATAGTCTATTTCATCATGGTCATTTTCCATTTTTTTAAATTTTTCCACGACCCCTGGTGCCGGAGATATTAAATAAATAGTGAAGCGATGCATTCGAAAAACGTCAACAATGCGTTTTTTGCCACTTTTCTCGCGAAGCCATGCACAAAAAAACTCACAAAATTAGTTACCGTCTCATCTTTATGCATAAAATCGAAAAAGAAAAAAAAAAATGCACTTAATTGATACAACACTTTTCACCACCACTGAAATTTTTATTTTTATTTTTTAAGTTATGTTAAATGAAATATAACATTTTATAAATTCTACAATTTTATTGAGTATTGGTTTCAGTAGTTACAGCATTACAAAAATCAATAAGAAAAATAAAAAATGAAGCCAGTAAAATTCTATTTTTACTGTTCAGTTTCAGAGAAGCACAACTTGGAAATGGTAATGTCTTGAAGATGAGAAAATTTAAGT
This sequence comes from Aphrophora alni, assembly GCA_963513935.1. Classification (NCBI taxonomy): domain Eukaryota; kingdom Metazoa; phylum Arthropoda; class Insecta; order Hemiptera; family Aphrophoridae; genus Aphrophora; species Aphrophora alni. The sequence goes on along the minus strand of OY740769.1, from coordinate 8,696,227 downwards.
TTAAATTCGCATATCAAAAGTTTAAAATTGTGTAGTGAAAAGTTAACAATTTAGTTCATGCTCAAAAACTAAAGTTACTTTTACAAATTTTGTAAAATGGATTGGTACGACAAACTGGTTTGTAATTCTACAAATTAGATAATACACCTCGAATTTCAGACTATCTATACATGTATTTTGAGATGTATTAACACATTCAGGATTGAGTTTTTAAATGAACTTAAAAGTTATGGTTTATATTAAATGTTTAGCTTGACTTATGAGAAAAATTATACAGTATAACAAACAAACAGAACACAATTCTCACAAAAAACACACCTAAGTATCAGACGCTTTTCAACGACAAGGTCGTCCTCTTCAGTGATACATGAGCTACACCAATCAAACTATAACTATAGTTGGAACGTGTCTGATACTTAGGCGTATTTTTTGTGAGAATTGTGTTCTGTTTGTTTGTTATACTGTATAATTTTTCTCATAAGTCAAGCTAAACATTTAATATAAACCATAACTGTTAAGTTCATTTAAAAACTCAATCCAATCAAACTATAACTATAGTGTGTATCACTGAAGAGGACGACCTTGTCGTTGAAATGCGTCTGATACTTAGGCGTATTTTTTTGTGAGAATTGTGTTCTGTTTGTTTGTTATACTGTTATGGTTTATAATTAATTTTATTAATCATCTTGTAAAATAATGTTCAACTATAACGTGCTCGTGAGAGCTGTGTACAAATCTGTTTCATCTTACATATTCATAATTTAAATCTGATGTAATATAATTTTAAATCCTTTTCTTTAAATACTATTTCTTTCATTTTCTCTTAATAACAAAATCTTTTTTTCTCTGAAATTCTTTCAAAACTAGCTGTTACCTGCAGTTTTGCATACGAATATTTCAGATTCAATGTAGATTGTTAAATGTGCTACATAGTACATTATGGTGATCAAAATTATTAAGTTTTTGAGAATCTTTTTTGTACAAGTGTTGTACACATCTTTATTCAAATATATAATGATACATCAACATTTTGGCCAAAATTATGTTAACAATACTTTTCAAAATGTTACACATTGGTCTATGCTATGTTTAACCTAGCTTTGTTTTGAATTATTAAATCTGATGGACCTATTCAACTGTTTTAAGTGTGTACTATTATTGGTTGCTATAATAACTAAATTTGTATATAAAAATAAAATAAACACTTTCATGTATCACACTGGTCTATATGAAGCATAACCTTTCTTTATGTTTAAATATTAGAGCTGATTGACCAAATCAGCTGTTATAAGTATTACCAACAAAAAACAGGCCTACAGATTTATTAGTATAGAATTAAATATCTGATCAGTCTGAAATTGCAAAGAAAATTAGAAGAACTCGTATGATATTCTCGCACTGAATTTTAATGATAAAATATTTCTTTGCCACATATTAGGTTTGTTCAAACATAGAATCACAGAGTAGTTTCTACACATGCGTGAATGTTGACTGCTACAGATGTATCTTTTTTTAATAACTCAATTTCTTTTTAAGATATCAATATGAAACTAAGTCTAAAACCTTCTTAAAAAATACTACTACAGTAGGAAGCTCTTTTAACCGGCATTCTAACAACTGGCAATTTCTACTAACCGGCATCAGCCAAGCCACTCACGGTCGGTTTTTTCCGGTTATGTTTGTGCGGCTGACAGGCCTCGATTGACATTTCCCGCCAGTGCAGTGACCACGTTCGCCGTTTTCTTAGTCATCCAGTATTTGTTTGCTTCATAAGTAACACTTTATTTTCTTCATAATGTCAACATCGTTGTAAACATTTATACATACACAAACTTCAAATTCAGTAATTTCACGCACTGTGTGACACTACATCCAACTTTTGCAAATTAGTGTGCTCTATTACTGTGTCTTTAGAAAGTATTGGCATTTAACCTTTGAATATCATGTATTTACTAAAATTAGTTACTATAAAATATGTAATACACACACAAAAAAAAGAAACAAACATTTTGATTCCTAAAAAAAAACAAAAAAAAAAAAAAAAAAAAAAAAACACTGCTAGTGATACCGTTTTCATCACTGGTCCTGGTGATGACTGACCATCACCTGGTCCCGACAGTGCCGGTTAAAAGAGTTTCTACTGTATAAGCTTGCAAAGCTCATTGAGATTGGTCCAGTAGATGCTGTGGTTACCATAAACAAAGATTGAACTTTACGGCTGTCATTTCCTTCCAGGAAAAATATTTAGAAAAAAAATTTTATTGTCATAACTCAACTTCAAATTGAGAAATCAAAAAACACTTTCTTCTGAGTGGAAACTATGATGTTACCAATTCTCATTAACATCTGTTTAATAGTGTTTAAGATCTGAGAGGACTAGAGATTTTTAGTATAGGTTCATTTCTTAACTATTCATCAAATTTGTTTTTACAAATTATTAGAAATTTGTAAAATCTAACTTTGTAAATTTTCGTTTTAGTTAACAATAAAATATACTAATTTACGGAATCATTTAGAATCTATCTAATGGTGGTTAATTTTTAATTTTCACAGTTTTTACTGGTCCAAGAAAATAAATGAATAAATAAAAAATTAAGGAACAACTGTTTACTAGATCATCCATTTAAAAAACACCAATTATTATGGTTGATTTTATAACAAAATATTGTGAATGTTATGTATTTATAAAGATATATGTATATATAGGTGCAGCTAGCTAAATTTTCATCACATAGTCCCTCGAGGTCTAATACTCCAAATTAATTAACTAAACAATACATTTTTTTCTGGATGTCTATAAATATTTTTTTTGAATAAGCTTGGGATTTTTTTTCCCCTTTTAATTTTTGTTCAAACAATATTCAATTGTTAAATACTTTTCTTTGTCATTATTGTCATTGTTAAAATAAATTTATGTCAATGTTATTGATGAACTTGTCATTATATTTTTGACCATTGTGTAATTAGCACCTCAGACCTTTGAATTCATAGTATTTGTTTCGAGAAGGTACATGTACGATTTTTTTTTTTTTTTTTAATATGGGTAAGTGTTTAAAATTTTTGTTCTTATTATTTGTTCGTTTTAAGGAAAATCACTTTGAAGTGTGGAATCCTTTATCACAGTGAGTGCAACACTATATTTCTTGAATTAAACTCGTCTATTTTTTTGTATAGTTTCAAGAGAGAAAAAATGGAAACATTTTTGATATCTAAGAATATGTTTTAATTTTAATTTTACTAATTTATTTCTGACTGTTTTTAAATAAACCAATTATATTTGTTTTAATTTTGTGTAGATGGATGGGAAGAAAAGGCTGTGCATTGTATCTGTTTTAAATGTAATAAAACATATGTATTAAGTGATGTTAATAAAATCGTAAGTGAAGAAAGTGACAATTGGCCGAATCAGAAGGTCCCTGTCTGCCCTTTGGATGGATGTAAGTGATATATTTTAATATTAATGTAAAATTTCATGTTTTTTTTAAATCATATTTTTTATCATAGGTTTAAAATTACAGTAGTTTTATTAACATATTTGAAGCTTAATCTGGTACTTATTAATCAGTACAGCTTGGACATTTCTTACTCTTTGAAAAAGTCAATGAGATTGTTATAATGAATGCATTATGTTTGTAAAACACTGAATTTTAATGTTTTTTTGCTTGTTGTTTAAAGGCAAAAACCTCTCTGTCCTATATATATATATGTAAAATATTTTTAAATAAAAAAACTAAGAAAAGATTATGAAGTAAAGACAGCTAGCTCTTGAATGCTATAATAGCATCACAGTCGGAAGATAACAAGAGTTAGTTGAAAGAGGAAAAATGAAAAAGAGGGGTGTAACCCAAGACTACATGAAAATATATGTATATTCCTTGTGATAACCAAACTTGTACTGACTATAATGAGACCCTGAGGGGATTTAATGCTGTATACAAAAGTTATTGAGCCACCTTTTGTTGTAATGGTTCTAACTCTCTCCTTGGATGAAAAAGGTTCCAATTTCGATGCCCATAGGTGCTTAAAAAAGTTTCAATTGTAACCCAGCATCTTGAGGAAAAGTAGGGAGGTAGGACTAGAGATAAATAAAAATTCTTCACTTAACGAATAAATTTTAGTACAAAATATTTACACTTAATATTCTTTTGTATGATACATTAAACAGTTTGCTATGTAAATCCACAATTTGTTTCTCCAATCATTTTTTTATTAATTACTCTTTTTTTTTAACAAAAGTATACTAAAATAACACACACAGAATAAAAACAAAACCTGTTTGGAACTGCAATAAAAATTAGTTGTGTTAGTGGTAAATTCACTAACAATTATGATAGGTTGATATTTAGTTAGAGAAAATACTCGCTAAATTAGCAACATGTTGTAGAAAAGAGCAGTCTATATAAAGGAATGTTCTAATAACCCGAGACACTAATATAGGCTTGTTTATAAGACACTGTACGATTAAATATGCAGTCTTAGTTACACTCAAGCTTCAGTGTGTTTTAACCTTTCGGGATTATAACTTATTTTCGAGCATACAAATAAAAAAAAACTACAATTTGACCATTTTCAAGGGTTTTAGAAATCATAACTTTTTCATTTATTAACATACTTCACTAATTTGTATTAACATTTTGCTTTTAAATATACAGTATATAATTTCAGATAATCGTATAAATATTGTTATTAGTTTGATTTTTAACATTTTTGAAAATTATCTATCAACATTAAAAAAATTTGTGTTTATAGTGATTCAGAAAGTTAAACAAGCACAATTCAGTAAAAGTATGTTGGTATTGAAGAGCCCTTTTTTATGAACATTTTGTGTTTATAGTGATTCAGAGAGTTAGCCCAGCACAATTCTGTACAAGTATGTTGGTATTGAAGAGCCCTTTTTATGAACATTTTGAGTTTATAATGATTCAGAGAATTAGCCCAGTAAGCTTACTGAATTTCTTAAAATTCAGGCTTGTACCTACTTGAATTGTTTAAGATTCAGACATTTAACTATTTGAATTGCTTAAGATTCAAATCTGTATCTACTTGAATTGCTTAAGATTCAGGCATGTACCTACTTGAATTGTTTAAGATTCAAGCCTGTACCTACTTGAATTACTTAAGATTCAAACTTGTACCTTCTTGAATTGCTTAAGATTCAAACTTGTACCTACTTGAATTGCTTAAGATTCAAACCTGTACCTACTTGAATCGTTTAAGATTCAAACATGTACTAACTTGAATTGGTTAAGATTCAAACCTGTACCTATTTGAATTGCTTAAGTTTCAGACCTGTACCTACTTGAATGTTTTAATATTTAAACCTGTACCTACCTGAATTGCTTAAGATTAAAACTTGTACCTACTTGAATCGCTTTAGATTCAAACCTGTACCTACTTGAATTGCTTAAGATTCAAACTTGTACCTACTTGAATCACTTAAGATTCAAATCTGTACCTACTTGAATCGTTTAAGATTCAAACATGTACTAACTTGAATTGGTTAAGATTCAAACCTGTACCTACTTGAATTGCTTAAAATTCAGGCCTGTACCTACTTAAATGGTTTAAGATTCAAACCTGTACCTACTTGAATTGCTTAAGATTCAGGCCTGTACCTACTTGAATGGTTTAAGAATCAAACCTGTACCTACCTAAATTGCTTAACCCTTTCAGTGCCAGGCATTTTTTTGTATGCACTACCCAAAAGTGCCAGGCATTTTCTCCCATAGTGTATCCAAAAGTGCCGACCTGTTTTTTAGCGAATTTGTAAGGATTTTTTTAAACAGCTGTATTTTTGTTATTTAAAAAGATATTATCATGATTTTTGTTTTGTTTTTCTTCTAATAGATCTATAAATAATATCTACTACTCTAAACACATTCATAACATACCAAAAAATTTAGAAAAAATAAAATTGCTTACGTTAACAAAAATTTTTGATAAAATTTCCAGTTTTTATGAAGGAAACAGATGGAGAAAAAATATATTACTTAAAAACTTGCACATCACTTTAAGACACATTTTGTTCTATACTTGTGTTCAAAATTTTGGGCCAATATCTTGCTAAATAAAAAAGTTATGCTACTTTTTCGAAATAAGAACGTTTTAATGTTTTCTCGGAAACGCTAGCATAAGTAGTAAATAACTTTAAAAATAACTTATATTTCAAAAATATTTAGCAACTTACATCAAACAAAAATAACAAACTAGTAAAAGAATAATTATGAATTAAACCACTTAAGCACTATTTAAACTAAAATATTTATAATTGAGTTGTAAAATAAAATGTTAATTTAGCACTTATGTTCGGTAATACATTTGTCACTATCACTACCGCAGAAATATCAGACACAAAATTATCCTCAAGATATTCTTCCTCCATAAGTTTCTCACTCAAGGGCGATCTTGATTGATCCATTATTACATATATTTACACAATTTACATAAATACAAAACAATCAAACATAACCTACATACAGAATTTGAAACAAAACAAAAAAACCATTGCATCAAGACTTAAGCGCAAAGAATAATTGTGAAGCAGCTGAGTTGACAATGCACAGCCAACTCGATTGAATTATCACTCTCATTATCGATCTTTGCATTGATTTTGTATACTATACCATATGTGAAACAAAGAACTATTCTTTCTAAGCAGATTGATATAAAATATTAACAAAAAAATATCGTTTTTCGATTTTTTATGATTTGTTTAACTAACGTCCGGCGCAATCGGACGTTGGCATTTCTCGCACATTTTTAAACGTCCGGTCCAAGCGGACGCTGGCACTTCTTGCATATTTTGAAACGTCCGGTTAAACAGGACTTTGGCACTGAAAGGGTTAAGATTCAAACTTGTACCTACTTGAATCGCTTAAGATTCAAACCCGTACCTACTTGAATCGCTTAAGATTCGAAGACCTGTACCTACTTGAATTGCTTAAAATTCAAACCTGTACTAACTTGAATTGCTTAAGATTCAGGACGGTACTTATTTGAATTGTTTAAGATTTATTGATCCTATTAAACATACAGACATGTAATTAGCATGACTCAATGAATTTACAACAATTATTATTAACCTCTGTATATATCAGGAACATCCAATGGATTGACATTACGGTATTCATTGATTTAATCAAATGTTTTTCATTTCAACCAATCAAAGATTAGAGACTTAAATTTACTCTCATTGAGCAGCGTAATTAACAAGGGAGGTCTATTAAACAAATTATTTGTTGGCAGGAGTTGCTTTTTTGTGACTTTGTTAATCTTTTACATGGTGGAATTAAGTTATGCCTTTGTCTTGTATTGTAACCATGATTAACAGATTGACTTTTCAAACTCATCAGTGTTGCTTTTTACAAACTTCAAATTATGTATATAAAGAGAGAATAGTCATAATTTTAATATTCTTAACCCTTTGAGTGCCACAAGAAAATTTTCATAACTGGAAAATTCGGTAACACATCTAAAATGCACAGACTCACCCAAAAATGCCACAGGTATAAATGGTTTTTTGGAGAACTTTGTTATAATTGACACAGATTAAATTGTATACAAGATATCTTAACAAATTTAGTGTCAAAATGTTCAGTGTTACCTAGGCTACAATTATATTTGTAAATAAATTGGATTCTATATGTAAAAAAAAATTATTTATTAAAAACCAAACTTTAGATAATTTAGAAAAAAATATTTTACATTTTTTTTTTTTTACCTCACAAACCAAAAATATTTTATCTATGGGAAGTGTGCTATTTTCTATCTATATACTGTTTTCTATAAGTGACCAAATTTTTAAATTATTTGGTTGAAAACCAAACTCAAACAAAAAACTTTTATCTCAGAACTTTTAGCTCGAAAAAATGAAATAATTAGTGTATTAACACCTAATACTATGTATAAATAATATAACATCAATTTGCTTACCACAATGAATTTGAGAAGTCTGTGAAGTAGAAATAACTATTTACAGTTTGTAATATACCTACACAACTTATTTACACTATATACACTGAAAACTTAAAAGAACTTTATTTACACTTGTGTTTTGGGAAACAAGGGCCATGGCAACCTTCATTACAAACAACACACACAGTTCTTGATCTCTTTCTATTTATTTTAAATGTAGGCCCTCTCTTGGTACAAACAAAACATGTTTTTTCCTGTTTTCCGGGTAGTTTTTCTATACCAGTTCTTCGATTGCCATCACCACCTCCAAGTTCCATATTCTGTCGATAATTATTCCACTCTGTAGTGATAGATGTTATGATATTAACAACAAAATGATATCTAGATAGGGGCTTTTTGTTATGGCTAGTACAATTTTCTTTATATATTATATATGAATTTATTACCATTCTTGAAAAGAGATTAAATACCACCTTCTTCCAGTATTTCACAGTTCGTCGCTCGTCAAGATACGAGTACAACATCATGTCAAATGTGTCTATGCCTCCCATGTATTTGTTGTAGTCAACAATCATGGATGGCTTTTTTTCATTTGTAATTCGACCATGTCTTCTTTTAACATCTACAACATCTTTAATTTCTACTTTAGAAGACAATAATATTACATTTTTTTTTTGTGACTGTTTTTGTCTATAGCCAAGTGCTACTATGTTGCCCTGTTTGTAATACTTTTTTTGTCCCACTAGTAATTTTTGTTTAACTCCATCAGGTAAACCCTTTTTGTTTTTCCTAACAGTTCCAGTGAAAAAGGTTTTCATTTCATAAAGTTTATTTACAAGTGGAAGACTGGTAAAAAAATTGTCGGTAAACACGTGAAAGCCCTTGTTCAAATAATTACAGGCACATAAAAGAGCTGTAACAACTCCATAGCCTAAACCATATTTTTTATTAATTTCATCAGAATTGTTGTATTTTTTCCCTTTGTAACATATCATTGACAGACAGTAATTAGATATAGAGTCGCATAGAACCCATAGTTTAATCCCCCAGCGATGATGGTGTTTGTTAGGTAAGTATTGTGTTAAAGCGGTTTGACTTTTTGTTCCAATTAAGGATTCATCAACTGACAAATGTTGGTGTGCTGTATAAAAAAATTTAAATAGCCTATTGCAATGTTCAATCAAGGGTTTGAATTTTTGAGAAGGATCATATTCTGGTTGGTTAACTGTTGGAAGTTTGCTATTGTCAACTATATGGAAAAAACTAAGTAAGAGTTGAAATCGGTTTCTAGTAAACATTTTCGCGAACCAAAATGTTGCTTGACAATCTGTAGTAGACCAATAAGAAGAAATTGTTGGTTTTCTAATAAGACCCATATTGAGAATCACTGCGATAAATGCCCTCATCTCAATTAATCCTACTGGGATCCAGTTTTTCTTACGACTAGAAGGTGACATTTTGTCTGATAATATCGTAATAGTCTGGTTAGCATATCGATTTGTTTCTATTACAAAAATGTTCAAAAGTGCCTCTGTAAAAAACAAATTGAAATAATCTATAGGCTTAGATTCAATAGGTGGGCAATGTTTTGGTCCGGGGGTTTCATGGTAAGAAAAATCAGGTTCAAAATTATTGGATCTTTCTTCATTTATGTTTAGCCAAATTTCATTGTCAGTAGGCCTATCAGTGACATCTTCAGACTCAGAAGAACTACTACTTAACACATTCCGATTTATACGTCTACCTAAGGTAGGCCTGACATTTTGATTTGTTGTAGGCCTAGGCCTATTTTGTGTACCTGATGTACTAGGTTGATCTAAGTTTAAATCACTCTCACTAAACTGATTGTCACTATCACTTTCTGGTTCATATAATGGGTCTACATCACTGTCATCCCCAAATAAATGTTCCAAATCGTCTTCAGAGGCTAAAGAGTCATCGTCTGAATAACCTAAAAGTAATCGATCTACTTCGCTACCTCTTAGATTTTCTTCCGCCATTCCAAAGCAATATATTATCCAAAATACTACTATAAACTTATAATAACTAAAATAACAACATTCAACAAACAAATAATAAAATAACACGAACAACAAACTTCAAAAAAAAACTGATGACTGTAGCGAGAAAATAATATCAACACACAATAATATCAGTACACTTCTAACCTGCGAGTGAAAATGACAACAGCTGATTTTGTGCATCTGTGATTGTTGTCATCAGTTTAGTTAGCCAAAACAAAATTTTTTCCACCACTGAATATCACTGGATATACCACAAAGTATTTTAAAACACCGAAATACTATATATCAGATTACAAATAAATTAATTAAACTACGAAATACGCAGTGACGATGGATCGTCACCGTGGCATTTCTCGCACGAAAAAATGGTGGCGATAGATCGTCACCGTGGCACTTCTCGCACGAAAAAATGGTGACGATAGATCGTCACCGTGGCACCCAAAGGGTTAAAGCCTACAAAGTCCTTAGAAGCCATACAAATAGCTTATTTATTAAACTAGCATTTCTCCAGAGTCGTATTCCACAATGACAATTGAATGAAAAAAGCCAAAGCATAAGAACGTCTGTGCTGACACAATTTTTTAGCTTTCTCAAAAATAAATTATGTGAAATAGCCTCTTAGACATATTGGTTATTGCACTTACCATCTGAGTTATTTTCTAAATAAATTCCTAGAAGCTTAACATTTTTAGTAGCATCTTCCTTTAAAAAGTTAATGTTGAAAGAAAAATAAGCATAAAACAACTATGTAGGTAAGTAGGGATGTACAGTACCCTCAGACTAGGATTGTGTCTGGTGTAAGGGGCGTGTCTTCCCTTCTACTTGCTTCCCTAGCCTGACTTGACGGTACAACCCATTCCAAGAAAACTAGGTACACAAATTACTTCTTAGCTACATTTAATTTCTAAAGTTACAACTTCGTGGCAGACTTTTGTAAACGTTTTATTCTTATTTACACTGATAAAAGAAACGAAAGTAGGGTACGCGTTTACACAAAAGCATTTGAGGTTAACATTTGAGCAGTAACTTTCCAAACTTCCAACAGACCCCAAAAAGTAAGTTTTTTAAAAATTTGTTAAATAATTTTTTTATCATTATATTGATACCTTATATTGTGTAAGTTGAGAAATTATGACATTGTGTGAGAAAAATGTCATTTAACCACTTTTTTGATATGAAACAAACTTTTAAATATATTTTTTTATTGGGGTTGTACCGCTGAAAGTAAATGCAAGGAAGAAAGTGTCGGGACCCCTCTTTTCCTCTCCACCCCAGATACATTCCAACCTTGAGGATACTGTACCTGCTTATTATCACAGAAAGAATGTAAAGATTGAAAATTGAACAGTTTTATCATTACATATGGTGCCTGGGGCGCTACGATTCACCAAATTCCATATTATTGTTCCACATTAGAAAAGTTATTATTCCTAATTTGTGTTTTGTATGCCTTTACACTTGTAATGAAATAATAACTTTGCTTAGGGTCCCATTATAACTGTGATGTATTAGGCCAATATTGGATGTATGATTTTTGTCAAAAAGAATACAATTTTGTTTTGAATGTTCTTAATGCAACTTTTCACCTCCAAAACAACAAAACTAAGCATCACCGTAAATTTCAGTTTGATAGTTGCAATAAAAAATTTAAATGAACTACGGAGGTTGTCTTCGAAAAGTTTTAAATAAGAGTCTAAACTTGCTTTGCTTGTGCCATAAAACATGTCCTCGGCATAAATCATATTTGATTAAAATCAAGTTTTAAATTACTATGATCAAGATTCATTTTTTATTTTAACAAATTATTCCTAAACCATAATATGTTGTTAAGTGCAATGTTGCACACGGGTTTGGTTGTGCAAACCCGTGTGCAACATTTCACTAAAATTTGAATGAAATCTGTAGAGCCGATTAAAATTTTTTTAAAAATACTTTTAACTGGCATTTTTGCAAAGATGGCGACGAATACATTTTGTTAAGATTCTTAGACGTTAAATTTCAACAAAATTTTATCAGTATAGTTAGAGCTGATTTTGTGAAGCTAGCAGAAGTTTACTATGGCAGCTATTCATAAAATTTGAGTCATCAAAAATATGGAAAAAAAGTCCTTAGCTATGGCCAAAATTACCCACATACCAAATTTGATTTAAATGTGTCTGCATTTACACTGCTCATACATCGGACATTATTTTTTTTTTAATCACAGTTTTGGCCTAGTGGTCCTCAAAACGAATATATCTGCAAAAAAGTAAAAATCAATTTTTAACCCCATCTTTCTCTAGACTATGTGTGTGCTAGAAAGTACAAATACTAAAAAACTGGTTAATTAGCGTTATTGTAGTGTGTATTGTAACGTTGTTTTTCGATGTCTTACAATTTTTAGAAATAATGTAACGAAATAAAAAATTGTTTTGTCCTTAGCCAATGTTCGGAGTTCCTTTTACTTTATTTTATATAATCATGATTGTTTTCTGTTACAGGTCCTCTTAAATCTGCAACTGCAAGCTTTCATTTTGAATTTGAAATAAAATTGGTCAAGTTCAACCTCACATGTACAGCTTTATTAGTATCAAAGTCAGCAGAGACATTTCTAGGTATTTTATAGTTATTATTCCACGTATTCATGATTATATCTTAGGCCGGTCTAACACCTTACAAGACGCGATTCAATTCAGCATAACAAATTTTGTTTAATTCTGTTGTAAGTTACAACACAGAACTAATGCTACGAAACAGTTAACCACAATTTTGATAACAACAACCTGATCATAACCTGTAAGGCATAATTTGTAAAATGTTGTTGTTGGTATGGTAGCTATTCTTAAATTTTGAGTTATCAGAAAAATGAAATAAATAAATGCATTTGGGCAATAGAGCACTGTACATACGACATCTTTCCAAAAACCTTTTTTGTCCTGGGGATCTCAAAACAAATATATAAAAACAAACTCCCACATTTTTTTTACCCATCTAACCATCGCAATACTACATATATTTTTGAGAAAATGAATTATTTGCATCTTCTGGATAATCTGTTATGCCAAATTGTGTTACATCTTATGAAGTGTGTGACTGGTCTACTAGCATTTTATTATAAATTTATTTTTAATTTTATTAGTTAATATCTGATATTTAGAATTTTGTTGTTGCAAAAGCATGTTTGAACAAAATACAATTATTCCCTTCAATTATCTTTTTATAATTTAATTTCTAAAATTTTTGACATTTCTTTTCTTAATTCAGAGGAATTTATTAAAATCCTTTGCTATATTTCGACTGTAATTAAATGGCTTACCTGTGTTTCAAATTGCTACATATTTATAAAAACTTTTCTTTTTTTTCTCTCTCTCTCTCTCTTTCCTCCCTCCTACGAATATCTATTTTTTACTCTAACCCAACCATTATAGCTTTTATTTTAGTGACCAAAATTTGAAGACCTATAGAACACAGCAAATCAACTACCTTTTCTTTTTTATATACATCACAAAATAATTGAATCAGAAACATCTTATCTATACTATTAAAAACTGTATATTGTAGAATCTGTTTTTTTCTTAAAAACAAATGTTGAGTGGTCAAGAATAAATAGAGCGATAACATTTCAGTAATACCAAATTATAATAGCTATGATACCTGAAAATTTTGAATATGACTATCATTTTGTAACAAAAGAAAATTGTTGATCATGGGGGGGGGGAATTCAAAGTGAGCAATGAAAGTTCAAAGTTTGACCTGCTCTTGCTGCTTCTATTTATTGTTAATGGAAATTTATGATTAATGAGTGTGTATCTCATACTTTAGACTGATAATTTCTGAGACATCAACATTAAAGTGTAATAAAACCAATTTGCAACGAACAAGAGTATATTTAATTTGCCACGAGAATGTAAATTTCCTGATTATATCCGTTGGAAAAATTTATGATTCGAACAGCATGAGTCCTGTTAATTAGACTGTCATTTGTTGTGTTTTACCATGAAGTTACTGATGTAATCAACAACGAGGTTTGTTCAAACAGTATCTTTCTTCAAAGGCGATGATGACAGAAAATTATCTATCTTGACTTTTTCTTTTGGAAACAGTGAACTAGAGGAGGGAAGTTGGAGGTTACCTACATGCACAAGCATGAATTTTTGCCAGTGTGCAGAAAGCTTCAGTCAGCCAGGAGGGAGTGGAGTACACTTGGCATCTGTAAGATTTTCATTTGTATAGAAGTAATACATCAAACTTGGCAATATGCAAGTTGAAATCATTTGGAAGATTCAGCAGGATTTCGGCAATGATTACGAATTAATGAGTGGTGTAATCTTTTCAAAGATGGCTAAAATTTAGTGAAGAGTAACTCACGTTCTGATAGGTTTTTTTCGAAACATGACAAGGAAACAAGATGGAGGATAAGCACTGGTTTAGTACATTCTATTTTTATCATAGTTGACCTTGTAGAGTGTTCCTGAAATTCATGCCGGAACTGCTGGTAGTAACGGAGTAGAAAAACACTATCTGGAAGTCTCGCAGGACTTGCTGAACACCCAAAAACTGCAACTCCCAATTCCTGACACCTTAATCAATAAGTAGGAATATCGGATATGACCCAAAAACCAAAGTCAGATGTCACAGTTGAGACATTAAATACCTGAGACATCTTAAGTAGTTAGTTGTAACTTGTTATGTAATGACAGTAATGTTCAATTCAAAAACATTATATAAACTATAAATATTGTCGGATACTACTTCACTATTTCACAATTTCTTCATAACCAAAATGCTTGTAGTATTACTCACAGAAACAGTTTGAAAAGAATATAAAAATACTACTTTGAAAAATTAAAATAACAGACAAGCGAGACAACAAATGTTGTAGCTTAACAGACTCAAGGGTTGTATTGTAATACAGGGTGAACCAAATGAGCTGCAGCCTTCGTTTTAACATACCCCCCCCCCATTTCGACCCTAGAGGATTCATTAAAAATGTTTTCAAATCTCAAAAATGCCCCAAAAGTGCTTTTTTGATGGGTGAGGGTCGTTTTTAGATAATTTTCAAATGTAAAGGTAGGTGGAATGATACCTCATTTTAAGGTCTCTGTTTACTCATCATTTTGGAAAAAAAAGTTTTAAATTATCTTACTGCCTATTTACAGTCCAAAAAGTAGGTTTTATAGTTGGTTTTATTGTTACTACATAACATATCCTACATAAACCAAATTTTTATCCTAGATTCATGAGAAGATACCCTTTCCAAAAATGTGTTATGTTGCCCCTTATTCAAATATTTTCAATTTTTAAAAATACATACAATTTTGTTTTTAAAAAAACAGATAAAACTCAATAACTCCAAATAATAACGTTAGTCGTGAAGCACATCATTGAAAAGGTCATTCAAAATCAAGCATTTTTTGTAATGCATGAGATAATGTTTGACTTTATCTCTAATCTGTGAAAGACATTTTTTTTTAGGCTGTACCTATCTTATTGACCTTACTACTACTCAACCCTGTGAAAATCACAACTAAAAACTGTTTTTAGTCTTTTTTTTTATATACGACGGCCGTTTTGGCTATTCAGACATTATCAAGTTCATTGTTGGAGAAGGTCCTCCGTTGTCATAGAACACTCAAAACAACATAGTTAACATTAACCAAAACACAAACACTGATTTAAAATGAATATTTATTTAATTTAATTAAACCGTGACTCATGAGTCGACACGATTGTTACATGTCCCGGAACATACTGTGTGCAGGTGTGCATGATTTAATCATCGGTACTGGATAATTTCTTATCTAACTGTGTCAATACAGTGCATTAGAATTAAAGTTCAATTTTTCATTCAGCAATATGTTACTATCTGTTATATATTTCTTGTATATTTCAAACTGTTCTAATGCATTCATGAACTTTCCCTTTTTACGACGATGTAATATTATTAGAGTCTTATCTATGCAGGAGTAACTATGGTTATTTTGGATGATGTGTTTGGCAAATTTCGATTCGGTTCTTGTGAGGTTCATACTTTGTTTAGCCGAAGGGATATGTTCTTTGAACCTTTTGTTAAATGACCTTCCTGTTTGCCCTATATATATTTTCGGACAATCGTTACAAGATAACTGGTATACTCCTGTCTTCAAATTTGTTCTTCAATTTTCTTTTATTGTTTAGGTATCCCCGCAAATTATTTTTTGTTTTATATGCGACATTGAAGCCATGTTTGTTAAGGATATTCCCAAGTATGTGTTCAAAGCGGTTTGCAAAAATTAAATACTAAATATTTGTCTTTATTATGTTGTGATAGTTTTTTGATATGAAACAAACTTTTAAAAAACCCCCCAATTTTGGTAGTAACCAGTAGGAAAAATAAAGAAAATCCGTCTATACAAAGATTATCGTAGTTTTATTTTTGAAATACAAATATACATTCACGTTGTATAGGCCTACATCATGTAAAAAAGATAAGTATTTAAAATATTTATACTAACTTTAGTATGGTAGGAAGCATTTAGGCAGGCACAATGCGACATTCCCTGTACATACTTGGAGTTTCTTTTCTTTTTTGGAGCCGGATAGTTGTCCACTTACAAACAAAGCATTTCCTTCTAGGCATTTCTTTTTTTCCTGTTGCTGGTATAAATTTAAGAAGGTGTCGAACCGTCAAGCGCATTGGTACAGATTCCTTGGATCGCCGGCTGCCAGAAGGAGATGGTCTTTGTGGTGTATAGTCTTCCAACAGCTGTTTGATCAAGCTAAGCCTAATATTAGTTAGTTGCAAGTTATTTTTTCCAGTGTTTAGCTTATACAGTATGTATGAATTCAATATACTTAAATCCCAGGTGGAAGAACATTTTCTTGTACCTCTTGGTGGTTTTTCTGGCACTATCTGTAAATGAAATTTGCATGTCACTCTTGTCGAAAAGGCCATATTTAAATTGTAATCTATAACGGTTGCCGGTTTTACAATAGGCTCTCCTGTTACACGTCTTATTTTGTTGCTTCCCTTGAGTTCATTCTTATGAATAGTCAAAGTCATATTTACATCTCTTCATCAACCCATCTTTCAACCAAAATTGAGGTTGTGTGCTGACTTTGGTATTCCCCTGGTTGCAACTTAGGGAATTTAGGCATATCCTAAATATCTAGCCTAGCTAACTAAGCCTATAGCACTTGTTTTTTTTTTTTTTTTTTTTTTTTTTCAAATAGAAACTGAAATAAATTGGGACTACTGTACCAGTTGTCTACAAAAATTTTGTGTCCTAAATTAAAATACGGCTCCAAAAGAGTTGTAACTACAGACGCAGAGATGCCTAAATTGTTTGAGATGCATTGTTATCATAGTTTGCTTTCTAGTATACACTATCAATTCAAGTGTGAATCCAGTTCTCCAGTCACAAAGCTGAAATAGCTTTGCGTTGTTACTGTTAAAGGGTTAAGCAAAGCCTTTAAAAAATTACAAACACTAACCACAGGCAAAATAATATTTGATTTTCAACAAAAGTTTCTCATAACTATAAACTTTTTGTTTCTTCTGTTAATTTAACATGTAGCTTATTTTAGTCGTATAATTAAAATGTTGATACTATTGAAACATGTTCACCTTAATTGTCAAATTATACTTTTTTTATAAAATGATTTAAAAAAAATTATTTAAATTTTTGAATGAACACTAAGTTATAAAAATAATGAACACGAAGACGTGAACACGTGTTTTGTGCTATGAAAGAGAAGAATAGCCTTGTTACCTTTAAAAGACAATTGCAATTAAAACATAATTCTAAATATTAAAACAGTATGTCAATCATTTGCACTCCAACAAGAACTTGCTATTTATCTTGTTTCGGAAGGTTTACAGGTGTTCAAACTGCAGCCCATTGCAAGGTATCTACAGCTTGCAGTATTTCTTCACCACTAATTGAGTTTACAGCATCTCTAATTCGCTTCATCATGTCTTCTCTCGTTGTTGATTGTACTGTATAAACTAAGTCCTTTAATCTACCCCACAAATAAAAATCCATACAAGTTAAATCAGGCGATCTTGGTGGATAGTTTATTGGATTACCACTTCCAACCCATCTTCCAGGATATTGTTCGTCCAGACTTTGTCGCACATTTTGGGCCTAGTGAGCTGGTGCTTCATCGTGCATAAAGCACATATTTTGTATGGACCTTCAGGGAAGTCAGAATGACTAAATTAGGAAAATGATCAACCAGAAAGTAATTGTAAGTATTCAAGTTATCAAAAAAAGGGGAAAAAAAAAAAAAAAAAAAAAATGGACCAACAATACCACACCAGATATTTAAAGTCTGGTTGTTGATCTCGCATCCAGTGTGGATTTTCGAATGCCCAATACCTCATATTGTTGTGGTTCACTTCACCATTGCTCTGAAATGCAGACTCATCACACCAAAGAACGTTTAGGAAAAAGTCTTGATTTTGTTGTAATTATTGTCTGGCCCATAAAAAAAAGTTCATTAGTTGAAGGTAATCATCTCCATGTATTTCTTGATGAAGTAAAATCCTATACGGGTGCATTTTATTGTCTTATTGTGGATCCTCAACACCGAAGTTTAACTAATACCTGAATCGAGAGCTATCCTCCTGGAGGAGTCCTGGGAGTTTAGTTGATCTGCTGCCAGTACCTCCGGTGATCTATCTCTTCTTACAGGCCTAGCGAGTTCTTTACCTTTGTTGTGATCAGGTTGGACTTGTACTGTTTCACGCACTTGATTAGCGAGCCTTTGAAAAGACATGAAGGATGGACTTGTACTGTTTCACGCACTTGATTAGCGAGCCTTTGAAAAGACATGAAGGATGTTCACAGTCTGGCTATTTTCTCCATACAGATTTGCAGCAGCTGTATAATTCTGAAAACATTCTCCTAACACCGTAAGCATCTAGAATACCTTCTCATGTGTATGCCATTTTAAAGAAACATAATACTGTATGGAAACATAACTTTCACTATGGACACTTGAAAAACTAACTGATAATAGTAGACTGCAAGTTTATTCACTCCAAAAAGTATTCGCTCATCCGAAACCAAACCAATTAAGAATATAGATAAGACCGTTAAACAAAGTCATTCAAGTCCATACGCATTGAGATTGTTTAATCATGAATATCATTGTTTGCATGTATTTTACCTGTTATGTATGAGAACTTCAATTTGTATTTGCTTAAAGATAAGGAAGCTACTAAATTATTTTGAATGAAAAATTATTTGAGTAAGCGTAATGTGAATAGGAAAGACTGTTGTCAACAACCCCCTACCGCCCCACCAAAAAAAATTGGCAAATGTTATTGAGTAATAAGCGATAAAGAGTGTTGGAAAATAAGTTTCCTAGGTGCCATTTTGAAACGGTTAGAGATAAAGGCAAATTTTAAATACAAAAGATGTTTGTTATTGAAAGACCTTTTCAATGATTTACTTCATGACTAATGTTACTATTTGGAATTTTTGAGTTTTAATCAGTTTTTTTTTCCAAATTGTATGTATTTTTTTAATTCGAACATTTTTTAGTAAAGGGGAACATAAGGGCATTTTTGGAAAGAGTATCTTCTCATGAATCTAGGATAAAAATTTGGTTTGTTATTTGGTAACAATAAAACTAACTGTAAAACACTACTTTTTGACGTTTTGGAACACCCTAAACATATTTGATTGTATTATATGGTGCACATTTAACTCTCCTTGTCTGCATCTTTAGTGCAGTTTTTGACTGGGAAAGTGGACTGTTTTGAGTGTGATTGATACCTAAATGTGCAATTTTGAAACTGCATTTCATTTACAAGTTCTTTTTGGGAATGTGTTGTGATAAATTGATAATTCGTAAGTAAAACTACGAGCAGAATTAAAATTAGACCAACATAAAGAAATTGGTTGTTGACTTGGTACCAGTTTTATCTAGATAAAAACTGTATTTTCTTCTTTTATAATATTGACATTTGTTGTTTATTCAAACAAAAATAATACTTTGAATTTTAGTGAACATAAATATTGACATTTGTTTATCCAAACAAGTATATAAATATGATTTTGACTGTACACTAGATATATAGTTTAGTGACAAAAATTATATCTATCAGTCTGGACTTTGAACTTTGCCAGACTGATATTCTTAAGATTTTAAAGAATATTTTAATTGCTGATTTAATACAAAAATGAGTAAACAAAGTGACCTATGCGCTCGGTTTGCAGTAAAGAAGTAAAATCCTCTGGAAAATCTTATTGACCTGAAAAAGGCTTTTGATTGTTTCACACACTATACTTAGCAGTAAGTTTCATTTCTATGGTTTTATAAACCAAGAACTTAAATTAATTGAGTCTTACTTGAATAATAGAAAGCAGATGGTTATGTCTCTAGCTATAAGAATGTTATTGCAGGCAGGGATCTGTCTTGGGGTCGTTTCTGTTTATAATATTTGTAAATGATTTGCAATGTAACATTCCATGCCTCTCAGTTCTATATGCAGATGATACCACTTTTCTCAGCTCCTGCAGGGATATTTCGACTGTAGAAACTCAGCTTAGTGTTTCCTTGCAGCTTGCTAAAACCTGGTATGCGGTGAATGACCTAGCTATAAATGATGATAAAACAGAGCACACATATAATGCTCTTATGCTAAATAATGAAACTATGATGGTCAAGTTACTGGGAATATGCTTGGATAGCAAGCTTACATGGCAACCCCATGTATTTAATCTTTGTAAAAAATTGTCTCGTGTCATTTATTTGTTAAGAAAGCTTAAATTTTGTGTTGGTAAGGAAATATTAGTAACAGTGTATTTTGGTCTGTTTCAATCACAAGCATTATATGGTATTAGGCTCTGAGGCAACGCCACCTCAGCTCATTGTGTTTTTATGGCAAAAAAGGCAATTAGAATTAATTATAGAACATCTTTCAGATAGGCAATCTTGTAAAGAAAACTTCATTAGGCTAAAAATAATGACTGTGTGTGCCTGCCCTGAACATTTTCCGTAATTTAATTTATATAAGACATCATATTGAGGTTTTTTAATACTATAAGTTCTACCCATGCATTTAACACAAGACAAAAACTAAACCTTATTACTCCATATGCTAGATTGAGTATATCTTATAATAGTTTTATCTGTCAGCAATATAAATTATTTAATAAATTACCACTAGAAATTAGAGAGTTGTCTGAAAGTAAATTTTAAAATGTCATTTCGAGTTGGTTTAAGAGTGTGGCATTTTACTCATTAAATGAACATATGATAAAGTTAAGGGTCTCTGAATGTGTTAAGATGAGAATATGTTTTTTAATGTATGTATTTGTAATTTGATGTACTTTGTTTCTTTGACTTTTGTCCATTACATTGTAAAATGTTTACTGGCAATAAAGCACTTGTTGACTTATTGATTAAGATAAGTTAAAGCTTTTTTTCCAAAATGATCAGTGAACAGAGACCTTTAAAATGAGGTATCACTTGCGACCTATCTTTACATTTGAAAATTTTCTAAAAATGACCCCCACCATCAAAAAAACACTTTGGGGGCATTTTTGAGATTTGAAAACATTTTTACTGAATTCTCTAGGGTCGAAATAGGTGGGTAGGGGGGGGGCATAAGTTAAAATGAAGGCTGTAACTCATTTGGTTCAGTCGCTATACATTGCACACGGGTGGTCTGATTCACCCTGTCCTGTCGGAGTGGTGGGTGTAATTTGATGGATGAGTCAATTATTTGTGACAGGTGGGGTGTGACTCACTGGAACGCTTATTTTCATTCAACCTGTGGAATAATTTAGAAGTTGACACTCACAACATTTGCCCAATAGGACAATACTTCGAGTGTTTTGTACAAATATGTAGTCATTTTTACTTAAATTTTAAATGTAGTATTAATAATTTTTTTATTTAGAAGAATTGTAAGTATAATAAATTGATTTTAACTTTAACCGGCAGTCCCCTTCCCTCTCATCATGTCTGGGACTAAGAAACTTATCATTCATGTACAAAAATGAAAAAATGTTGCTTCTAATTGGCTACCTAGTTGCATCAAAATCACGCAAACTGTACTCATGATATTCAAAATGCCAATGCACTCTGGACAAACCTTATTTATTTTGTGTACTCTACACTTTATTTTATCCGAGGACCTAAAACATGAAACAATTTTCCCCCAAGTAGATTTACTAGGATGTGTCCTTGATGATTAATTACTTTAAGAATGAAAGATAGCAATAATGAGAATTAAATTTTATTATTCTTACAAGGTAAATTGTATTAATTTTTATATATTCACAAAACTCATGGATGTGTTTTCTTTCAGATTGTTCGGTAATGGAGTTTTTAAATTGTGCCAAAAAGAGAAAAGAAGTGAAATCTCGGTTGAAACATCTTTTTCATCAAAATAAGACTGAGAATGCAAACATATATATCTTTAATTTGACTCGAAAAAATATGTTTGACGTGTCTCCCAGTGCTTTTTATATTAAGGATATTCAATTAAAATAATTAAAATATTTTTATTCTGACCTATCTTTTTATATTTCATATTGAATATCTATCAATTACATTTAAAACTACAATTACTTACATTTTTGTTATTTTTACATTTATTTGATTAGTATTGATTATCATATGTTTTCAATAAGTAGTGACTTAAGCTACAAATAAAATTACGATTACAATAGTAGATATAAAATTTACTTTGTACAATATACAATTTTTACTTTTAAATCATTAAAATGTATAATTACATTGTTTATTGGTAAACCTTTAATTATTTGTCTAACTTTGTATGAAATTTAGTTGGAAAATATACATAGTTACTGATACATCATGATTATTTTATGAAAACCTCCAATTTTCTATTTTTGAAAAATCCTATTGGGTGCACATGGAAATATTCTAAGGCCAAAAAGCTAGTTTTGATTTTTGAAAGTTCCTGTAGCCTAATAGGAGTAGATTTTGATTATGAGTGAAGACGAACTATTAAAGTTTTTAATATTTTTCCATTTTAATTCAATTTTGTATGTAAATTCAACATTTTATAATACCAATGATTAGAGCCTCAAAAGATGCAGAATTGAAAAGAGAGTAAACCCTGAAAAAATCACTGAACTCTCAAATGTTTTTAAGAAAATTTATAGTTCAAAGTTTTTCCAAATAAAATCATAAATTGTTTTAAACCAATAACATGGTCGTCAAAAGATGGGAATCATCCCTGAAAAAATCGCATTGGAATCTCAAAGAATTTAGAAGATATTGCAGTATAAAGTTTATACAAAAAGGGTCAACATTCTATTTAAAAAATGATATTGTCATCACAAGACAGAGGATTGAAAGTAGAACAATCGCCGAAAAAATCACTTTGATATCTAAAGAGTTTAGGAAAAATAACAATTTATATATACCTAACATTAAAAAAAAACCTGTTTCGCCACTTGCTAGACATTTTTTTGTTTTCAATTCGAAAATATCTCTTATAGTTTCCGAGTAATTAATTCGTGAAAACAGGCAATTTTCAAACTTTGCAAAATAGTAAGGTACCCCCCTTGCAACTTTTGTAGGCAAAAAAGTGAGTTTTTGAATTTTGATTATTTTTAAAGCTTAATAGAAGCAGAATTAAATTTGGAGTCGAGTGGTGCTATTGAAATTTCAAAATTTTTAATATTTTTTCATTTTTATCTAATTTTTTGTAAAAATTTCAACATTTAACAATACCAATGATATGCACATCAATAGATACAGAATTTAATAGAGAGTAAACCATGAAAAAATGACTTTGAAATCTCAAAGGGTTTACGAGGATTGCAGTCCAAAGTTTTTTAAAAAAAGATCAAAATTTTTTTAAACCAACGATATGGGTATCAAAAGATGCAGAATTGAAAGGAGAATAAACCCTGAAAAAATCACTTTGACATCTCAAATGGTTTAGGAGTTATTGCAATTTATATGTCAATAAAAATTCCTGATTTTAACATTTCACGTTTCGCCACTTGCAATACCTTTTTAAAACGCCTGTAGCTCCCTAACTATACATCGTAATGATACGAAATTTTACATGAGGAAAGAAGAAAGTTCAAATTTTACTGTGGTGTTTTCAATTCGAAAATATCTCTTATAGTTTCCGAGTAATTAATTCGTGAAAACAGGCAATTTTCAAACTTTGCAAAATAGTAAGGTTAAAGCTTAATAGAAGCAGAATTAAATTTGGAGTCGAGTGGTGCTATTGAAATTTCAAAATTTTTAATATTTTTTCATTTTTATCTAATATTTTGTAAAAATTTCAACATTTAACAATACCAATGATATGCACATCAATAGATACAGAATTTAATAGAGAGTAAACCATGAAAAAATGACTTTGAAATCTCAAAGGGTTTACGAGGAATTGCAGTCCAAAGTTTTTTAAAAAAAGATCAAAATTTTTTTTAAACCAACGATATGGGTATCAAAAGATGCAGAATTGAAAGGAGAATAAACCCTGAAAAAATCACTTTGACATCTCAAATGGTTTAGGAGTTATTGCAATTTATATGTCAATAAAAATTCCTGATTTTAACATTTCACGTTTCGCCACTTGCAATACCTTTTTAAAACGCCTGTAGCTCCCTAACTATACATCGTAATGATACGAAATTTTACATGAGGAAAGAAGAAAGTTCAAATTTTACTGTGGTGTTTTCAATTCGAAAATATCTCTTATAGTTTCCGAGTAATTAATTCGTGAAAACAGGCAATTTTCAAACTTTGCAAAATAGTAAGGTACCCCCCTTGCAACTTTTGTAGGCAAAAAAGTGAGTTTTTGAATTTTGATTATTTTTAAAGCTTAATAGAAGCAGAATTAAATTTGGAGTCGAGTGGTGCTATTGAAATTTCAAAATTTTTAATATTTTTTCATTTTTATCTAATTTTTTGTAAAAATTTCAACATTTAACAATACCAATGATATGCACATCAATAGATACAGCATTTAATAGAGAGTAAACCATGAAAAAATGACTTTGAAATCTCAAAGGGTTTACGAGGAATTGCAGTCCAAAGTTTTTTAAAAAAGGATCAAAATTTTTTTAAACCAACGATATGGGTATCAAAAGATGCAGAATTGAAAGGAGAATAAACCCTGAAAAAATCACTTTGACATCTCAAATGGTTTAGGAGTTATTGCAATTTATATGTCAATAAAAATTCCTGATTTTAACATTTCACGTTTCGCCACTTGCAATACCTTTTTAAAACGCCTGTAGCTCCCTAACTATACATCGTAATGATACGAAATTTTACATGAGGAAAGAAGAAAGTTCAAATTTTACTGTGGTGTTTTCAATTCGAAAATATCTCTTATAGTTTCCGAGTAATTAATTCGTGAAAACAGGCAATTTTCAAACTTTGCAAAATAGTAAGGTCCCCCTTGCAACTTTTGTAGGCAAAAAAGTGAGTTTTTGAATTTTGATTATTTTTAAAGCTTAATAGAAGCAGAATTAAATTTGGAGTCGAGTGGTGCTATTGAAATTTCAAAATTTTTAATATTTTTTCATTTTTATCTAATTTTTTGTAAAAATTTCAACATTTAACAATACCAATGATATGCACATCAATAGATACAGCATTTAATAGAGAGTAAACCATGAAAAAATGACTTTGAAATCTCAAAGGGTTTACGAGGAATTGCAGTCCAAAGTTTTTTAAAAAAGGATCAAAATTTTTTTAAACCAACGATATGGGTATCAAAAGATGCAGAATTGAAAGGAGAATAAACCCTGAAAAAATCACTTTGACATCTCAAATGGTTTAGGAGTTATTGCAATTTATATGTCAATAAAAATTCCTGATTTTAACATTTCACGTTTCGCCACTTGCAATACCTTTTTAAAACGCCTGTAGCTCCCTAACTATACATCGTAATGATACGAAATTTTACATGAGGAAAGAAGAAAGTTCAAATTTTACTGTGGTGTTTTCAATTCGAAAATATCTCTTATAGTTTCCGAGTAATTAATTCGTGAAAACAGGCAATTTTCAAACTTTGCAAAATAGTAAGGTACCCCCCTTGCAACTTTTGTAGGCAAAAAAGTGAGTTTTTGAATTTTGATTATTTTTAAAGCTTAATAGAAGCAGAATTAAATTTGGAGTCGAGTGGTGCTATTGAAATTTCAAAATTTTTAATATTTTTTCATTTTTATCTAATATTTTGTAAAAATTTCAACATTTAACAATACCAATGATATGCATATCAATAGATACAGAATTTAATAGAGAGTAAACCATGAATAAATGACTTTGAAATCTCAAAGGGTTTACGAGGAATTGCAGTCCAAAGTTTTTTAAAAAAGGATCAAAATTTTTTTAAACCAACGATATGGGTATCAAAAGATGCAGAATTGAAAGGAGAATAAACCCTGAAAAAATCACTTTGACATCTCAAATGGTTTAGGAGTTATTGCAATTTATATGTCAATAAAAATTCCTGATTTTAACATTTCACGTTTCGCCACTTGCAATACCTTTTTAAAACGCCTGTAGCTCCCTAACT
Source organism: Aphrophora alni (assembly GCA_963513935.1). Lineage (NCBI taxonomy): Eukaryota > Metazoa > Arthropoda > Insecta > Hemiptera > Aphrophoridae > Aphrophora > Aphrophora alni. The sequence goes on along the minus strand of OY740769.1, from coordinate 8,669,794 downwards.
ATACATCGTAATGATACGAAATTTTACATGAGGAAAGAAGAAAGTTCAAATTTTACTGTGGTGTTTTCAATTCGAAAATATCTCTTATAGTTTCCGAGTAATTAATTCGTGAAAACAGGCAATTTTCAAACTTTGCAAAATAGTAAGGTACCCCCTTGCAACTTTTGTAGGCAAAAAAGTGAGTTTTTGAATTTTGATTATTTTTAAAGCTTAATAGAAGCAGAATTAAATTTGGAGTCGAGTGGTGCTATTGAAATTTCAAAATTTTTAATATTTTTTCATTTTTATCTAATATTTTGTAAAAATTTCAACATTTAACAATACCAATGATATGCACATCAATAGATACAGAATTTAATAGAGAGTAAACCATGAAAAAATGACTTTGAAATCTCAAAGGGTTTACGAGGAATTGCAGTCCAAAGTTTTTTAAAAAAAGATCAAAATTTTTTTAAACCAACGATATGGGTATCAAAAGATGCAGAATTGAAAGGAGAATAAACCCTGAAAAAATCACTTTGACATCTCAAATGGTTTAGGAGTTATTGCAATTTATATGTCAATAAAAATTCCTGATTTTAACATTTCACGTTTCGCCACTTGCAATACCTTTTTAAAACGCCTGTAGCTCCCTAACTATACATCGTAATGATACGAAATTTTACATGAGGAAAGAAGAAAGTTCAAATTTTACTGTGGTGTTTTCAATTCGAAAATATCTCTTATAGTTTCCGAGTAATTAATTCGTGAAAACAGGCAATTTTCAAACTTTGCAAAATAGTAAGGTACCCCCCTTGCAACTTTTGTAGGCAAAAAAGTGAGTTTTTGAATTTTGATTATTTTTAAAGCTTAATAGAAGCAGAATTAAATTTGGAGTCGAGTGGTGCTATTGAAATTTCAAAATTTTTAATATTTTTTCATTTTTATCTAATATTTTGTAAAAATTTCAACATTTAACAATACCAATGATATGCACATCAATAGATACAGAATTTAATAGAGAGTAAACCATGAAAAAATGACTTTGAAATCTCAAAGGGTTTACGAGGAATTGCAGTCCAAAGTTTTTTAAAAAAGGATCAAAATTTTTTTAAACCAACGATATGGGTATCAAAAGATGCAGAATTGAAAGGAGAACAAACCCTGAAAAAATCACTTTGACATCTCAAATGGTTTAGGAGTTATTGCAATTTATATGTCAATAAAAATTCCTGATTTTAACATTTCACGTTTCGCCACTTGCAATACCTTTTTTAAACGCCTGTAGCTCCCTAACTATACATCGTAATGATACGAAATTTTACATGAGGAAAGAAGAAAGTTCAAATTTTACTGTGGTGTTTTCAATTCGAAAATATCTCTTATTGTTTCCGAGTAATTAATTCGGGAAAACAGGCAATTTTCAAACTTTGCAAAATAGTAAGATACCCCCCTTGCAACTTTTGTAGGCAAAAAAGTGAGTTTTTGAATTTTGATTATTTTTAAAGCTTAATAGAAGCAGAATTAAATTTGGAGTCGAGTGGTGCTATTGAAATTTCAAAATTTTTAATATTTTTTCATTTTTATCTAATATTTTGTAAAAATTTCAACATTTAACAATACCAATGATATGCACATCAATAGATACAGAATTTAATAGAGAGTAAACCATGAAAAAATGACTTTGAAATCTCAAATGGTTTACGAGGAATTGCAGTCCAAAGTTTTTTAAAAAAGGATCAAAATTTTTTTAAACCAACGATATGGGTATCAAAAGATGCAGAATTGAAAGGAGAACAAACCCTGAAAAAATCACTTTGACATCTCAAATGGTTTAGGAGTTATTGCAATTTATATGTCAATAAAAATTCCTGATTTTAACATTTCACGTTTCGCCACTTGCAATACCTTTTTTAAACGCCTGTAGCTCCCTAACTATACATCGTAATGATACGAAATTTTACATGAGGAAAGAAGAAAGTTCAAATTTTACTGTGGTGTTTTCAATTCGAAAATATCTCTTATTGTTTCCGAGTAATTAATTCGTGAAAACAGGCAATTTTCAAACTTTGCAAAATAGTAAGATACCCCCCTTGCAACTTTTGTAGGCAAAAAAGTGAGTTTTTGAATTTTGATTATTTTTAAAGCTTAATAGAAGCAGAATTAAATTTGGAGTCGAGTGGTGCTATTGAAATTTCAAAATTTTTAATATTTTTTCATTTTTATCTAATTTTTTGTAAAAATTTCAACATTTAACAATACCAATGATATGCACATCAATAGATACAGCATTTAATAGAGAGTAAACCATGAAAAAATTACTTTGAAATCTCAAAGGGTTTACGAGGAATTGCAGTCCAAAGTTTTTTAAAAAAGGATCAAAATATTTTTAAACCAACGATATGGGTATCAAAAGATGCAGAATTGAAAGGAGAATAAACCCTGAAAAAATCACTTTGACATCTCAAATGGTTTAGGAGTTATTGCAATTTATATGTCAATAAAAATTCCTGATTTTAACATTTCACGTTTCGCCACTTGCAATACCTTTTTAAAACGCCTGTAGCTCCCTAACTATACATCGTAATGATACGAAATTTTACATGAGGAAAGAAGAAAGTTCAAATTTTACTGTGGTGTTTTCAATTCGAAAATATCTCTTATAGTTTCCGAGTAATTAATTCGTGAAAACAGGCAATTTTCAAACTTTGCAAAATAGTAAGGTACCCCCTTGCAACTTTTGTAGGCAAAAAAGTGAGTTTTTGAATTTTGATTATTTTTAAAGCTTAATAGAAGCAGAATTAAATTTGGAGTCGAGTGGTGCTATTGAAATTTCAAAATTTTTAATATTTTTTCATTTTTATCTAATATTTTGTAAAAATTTCAACATTTAACAATACCAATGATATGCACATCAATAGATACAGAATTTAATAGAGAGTAAACCATGAAAAAATGACTTTGAAATCTCAAAGGGTTTACGAGGAATTGCAGTCCAAAGTTTTTTAAAAAAGGATCAAAATTTTTTTAAACCAACGATATGGGTATCAAAAGATGCAGAATTGAAAGGAGAATAAACCCTGAAAAAATCACTTTGACATCTCAAATGGTTTAGGAGTTATTGCAATTTATATGTCAATAAAAATTCCTGATTTTAACATTTCACGTTTCGCCACTTGCAATACCTTTTTAAAACGCCTGTAGCTCCCTAACTATACATCGTAATGATACGAAATTTTACATGAGGAAAGAAGAAAGTTCAAATTTTACTGTGGTGTTTTCAATTCGAAAATATCTCTTATAGTTTCCGAGTAATTAATTCGTGAAAACAGGCAATTTTCAAACTTTGCAAAATAGTAAGGTACCCCCTTGCAACTTTTGTAGGCAAAAAAGTGAGTTTTTGAATTTTGATTATTTTTAAAGCTTAATAGAAGCAGAATTAAATTTGGAGTCGAGTGGTGCTATTGAAATTTCAAAATTTTTAATATTTTTTCATTTTTATCTAATATTTTGTAAAAATTTCAACATTTAACAATACCAATGATATGCACATCAATAGATACAGAATTTAATAGAGAGTAAACCATGAAAAAATGACTTTGAAATCTCAAAGGGTTTACGAGGAATTGCAGTCCAAAGTTTTTTAAAAAAGGATCAAAATTTTTTTAAACCAACGATATGGGTATCAAAAGATGCAGAATTGAAAGGAGAACAAACCCTGAAAAAATCACTTTGACATCTCAAATGGTTTAGGAGTTATTGCAATTTATATGTCAATAAAAATTCCTGATTTTAACATTTCACGTTTCGCCACTTGCAATACCTTTTTTAAACGCCTGTAGCTCCCTAACTATACATCGTAATGATACGAAATTTTACATGAGGAAAGAAGAAAGTTCAAATTTTACTGTGGTGTTTTCAATTCGAAAATATCTCTTATTGTTTCCGAGTAATTAATTCGTGAAAACAGGCAATTTTCAAACTTTGCAAAATAGTAAGATACCCCCCTTGCAACTTTTGTAGGCAAAAAAGTGAGTTTTTGAATTTTGATTATTTTTAAAGCTTAATAGAAGCAGAATTAAATTTGGAGTCGAGTGGTGCTATTGAAATTTCAAAATTTTTAATATTTTTTCATTTTTATCTAATTTTTTGTAAAAATTTCAACATTTAACAATACCAATGATATGCACATCAATAGATACAGCATTTAATAGAGAGTAAACCATGAAAAAATTACTTTGAAATCTCAAAGGGTTTACGAGGAATTGCAGTCCAAAGTTTTTTAAAAAAGGATCAAAATATTTTTAAACCAACGATATGGGTATCAAAAGATGCAGAATTGAAAGGAGAATAAACCCTGAAAAAATCACTTTGACATCTCAAATGGTTTAGGAGTTATTGCAATTTATATGTCAATAAAAATTCCTGATTTTAACATTTCACGTTTCGCCACTTGCAATACCTTTTTAAAACGCCTGTAGCTCCCTAACTATACATCGTAATGATACGAAATTTTACATGAGGAAAGAAGAAAGTTCAAATTTTACTGTGGTGTTTTCAATTCGAAAATATCTCTTATAGTTTCCGAGTAATTAATTCGTGAAAACAGGCAATTTTCAAACTTTGCAAAATAGTAAGGTACCCCCTTGCAACTTTTGTAGGCAAAAAAGTGAGTTTTTGAATTTTGATTATTTTTAAAGCTTAATAGAAGCAGAATTAAATTTGGAGTCGAGTGGTGCTATTGAAATTTCAAAATTTTTAATATTTTTTCATTTTTATCTAATATTTTGTAAAAATTTCAACATTTAACAATACCAATGATATGCACATCAATAGATACAGAATTTAATAGAGAGTAAACCATGAAAAAATGACTTTGAAATCTCAAAGGGTTTACGAGGAATTGCAGTCCAAAGTTTTTTAAAAAAGGATCAAAATTTTTTTAAACCAACGATATGGGTATCAAAAGATGCAGAATTGAAAGGAGAATAAACCCTGAAAAAATCACTTTGACATCTCAAATGGTTTAGGAGTTATTGCAATTTATATGTCAATAAAAATTCCTGATTTTAACATTTCACGTTTCGCCACTTGCAATACCTTTTTAAAACGCCTGTAGCTCCCTAACTATACATCGTAATGATACGAAATTTTACATGAGGAAAGAAGAAAGTTCAAATTTTACTGTGGTGTTTTCAATTCGAAAATATCTCTTATAGTTTCCGAGTAATTAATTCGTGAAAACAGGCAATTTTCAAACTTTGCAAAATAGTAAGGTACCCCCCTTGCAACTTTTGTAGGCAAAAAAGTGAGTTTTTGAATTTTGATTATTTTTAAAGCTTAATAGAAACAGAATTAAATTTGGAGTCGAGTGGTGCTATTGAAATTTCAAAATTTTTAATATTTTTTCATTTTTATCTAATATTTTGTAAAAATTTCAACATTTAACAATACCAATGATATGCACATCAATAGATACAGAATTTAATAGAGAGTAAACCATGAAAAAATGACTTTGAAATCTCAAAGGGTTTACGAGGAATTGCAGTCCAAAGTTTTTTAAAAAAGGATCAAAATATTTTTAAACCAACGATATGGGTATCAAAAGATGCAGAATTGAAAGGAGAATAAACCCTGAAAAAATCACTTTGACATCTCAAATGGTTTAGGAGTTATTGCAATTTATATGTCAATAAAAATTCCTGATTTTAACATTTCACGTTTCGCCACTTGCAATACCTTTTTTAAACGCCTGTAGCTCCCTAACTATACATCGTAATGATACGAAATTTTACATGAGGAAAGAAGAAAGTTCAAATTTTACTGTGGTGTTTTCAATTCGAAAATATCTCTTATTGTTTCCGAGTAATTAATTCGTGAAAACAGGCAATTTTCAAACTTTGCAAAATAGTAAGATACCCCCCTTGCAACTTTTGTAGGCAAAAAAGTGAGTTTTTGAATTTTGATTATTTTTAAAGCTTAATAGAAGCAGAATTAAATTTGGAGTCGAGTGGTGCTATTGAAATTTCAAAATTTTTAATATTTTTTCATTTTTATCTAATTTTTTGTAAAAATTTCAACATTTAACATAACCAATGATATGCACATCAATAGATACAGAATTTAATAGAGAGTAAACCATGAAAAAATGACTTTGAAATCTCAAAGGGTTTACGAGGAATTGCAGTCCAAAGTTTTTTAAAAAAAGATCAAAATTTTTTTAAACCAACGATATGGGTATCAAAAGATGCAGAATTGAAAGGAGAATAAACCCTGAAAAAATCACTTTGACATCTCAAATGGTTTAGGAGTTATTGCAATTTATATGTCAATAAAAATTCCTGATTTTAACATTTCACGTTTCGCCACTTGCAATACCTTTTTAAAACGCCTGTAGCTCCCTAACTATACATCGTAATGATACGAAATTTTACATGAGGAAAGAAGAAAGTTCAAATTTTACTGTGGTGTTTTCAATTCGAAAATATCTCTTATAGTTTCCGAGTAATTAATTCGTGAAAACAGGCAATTTTCAAACTTTGCAAAATAGTAAGGTACCCCCCCTTGCAACTTTTGTAGGCAAAAAAGTGAGTTTTTGAATTTTGATTATTTTTAAAGCTTAATAGAAACAGAATTAAATTTGGAGTCGAGTGGTGCTATTGAAATTTCAAAATTTTTAATATTTTTTCATTTTTATCTAATATTTTGTAAAAATTTCAACATTTAACAATACCAATGATATGCACATCAATAGATACAGAATTTAATAGAGAGTAAACCATGAAAAAATGACTTTGAAATCTCAAAGGGTTTACGAGGAATTGCAGTCCAAAGTTTTTTAAAAAAGGATCAAAATATTTTTAAACCAACGATATGGGTATCAAAAGATGCAGAATTGAAAGGAGAATAAACCCTGAAAAAATCACTTTGACATCTCAAATGGTTTAGGAGTTATTGCAATTTATATGTCAATAAAAATTCCTGATTTTAACATTTCACGTTTCGCCACTTGCAATACCTTTTTTAAACGCCTGTAGCTCCCTAACTATACATCGTAATGATACGAAATTTTACATGAGGAAAGAAGAAAGTTCAAATTTTACTGTGGTGTTTTCAATTCGAAAATATCTCTTATTGTTTCCGAGTAATTAATTCGTGAAAACAGGCAATTTTCAAACTTTGCAAAATAGTAAGGTACCCCCCTTGCAACTTTTGTAGGCAAAAAAGTGAGTTTTTGAATTTTGATTATTTTTAAAGCTTAATAGAAGCAGAATTAAATTTGGAGTCGAGTGGTGCTATTGAAATTTCAAAATTTTTAATATTTTTTCATTTTTATCTAATATTTTGTAAAAATTTCAACATTTAACAATACCAATGATATGCACATCAATAGATACAGAATTTAATAGAGAGTAAACCATGAAAAAATGACTTTGAAATCTCAAAGGGTTTACGAGGAATTGCAGTCCAAAGTTTTTTAAAAAAAGATCAAAATTTTTTTAAACCAACGATATGGGTATCAAAAGATGCAGAATTGAAAGGAGAATAAACCCTGAAAAAATCACTTTGACATCTCAAATGGTTTAGGAGTTATTGCAATTTATATGTCAATAAAAATTCCTGATTTTAACATTTCACGTTTCGCCACTTGCAATACCTTTTTAAAACGCCTGTAGCTCCCTAACTATACATCGTAATGATACGAAATTTTACATGAGGAAAGAAGAAAGTTCAAATTTTACTGTGGTGTTTTCAATTCGAAAATATCTCTTATAGTTTCCGAGTAATTAATTCGTGAAAACAGGCAATTTTCAAACTTTGCAAAATAGTAAGGTACCCCCCTTGCAACTTTTGTAGGCAAAAAAGTGAGTTTTTGAATTTTGATTATTTTTAAAGCTTAATAGAAGCAGAATTAAATTTGGAGTCGAGTGGTGCTATTGAAATTTCAAAATTTTTAATATTTTTTCATTTTTATCTAATATTTTGTAAAAATTTCAACATTTAACAATACCAATGATATGCACATCAATAGATACAGAATTTAATAGAGAGTAAACCATGAAAAAATGACTTTGAAATCTCAAAGGGTTTACGAGGAATTGCAGTCCAAAGTTTTTTAAAAAAGGATCAAAATTTTTTTAAACCAACGATATGGGTATCAAAAGATGCAGAATTGAAAGGAGAATAAACCCTGAAAAAATCACTTTGACATCTCAAATGGTTTAGGAGTTATTGCAATTTATATGTCAATAAAAATTCCTGATTTTAACATTTCACGTTTCGCCACTTGCAATACCTTTTTAAAACGCCTGTAGCTCCCTAACTATACATCGTAATGATACGAAATTTTACATGAGGAAAGAAGAAAGTTCAAATTTTACTGTGGTGTTTTCAATTCGAAAATATCTCTTATAGTTTCCGAGTAATTAATTCGTGAAAACAGGCAATTTTCAAACTTTGCAAAATAGTAAGGTACCCCCCTTGCAACTTTTGTAGGCAAAAAAGTGAGTTTTTGAATTTTGATTATTTTTAAAGCTTAATAGAAGCAGAATTAAATTTGGAGTCGAGTGGTGCTATTGAAATTTCAAAATTTTTAATATTTTTTCATTTTTATCTAATATTTTGTAAAAATTTCAACATTTAACAATACCAATGATATGCACATCAATAGATACAGAATTTAATAGAGAGTAAACCATGAAAAAATGACTTTGAAATCTCAAAGGGTTTACGAGGAATTGCAGTCCAAAGTTTTTTAAAAAAAGATCAAAATTTTTTTAAACCAACGATATGGGTATCAAAAGATGCAGAATTGAAAGGAGAATAAACCCTGAAAAAATCACTTTGACATCTCAAATGGTTTAGGAGTTATTGCAATTTATATGTCAATAAAAATTCCTGATTTTAACATTTCACGTTTCGCCACTTGCAATACCTTTTTAAAACGCCTGTAGCTCCCTAACTATACATCGTAATGATACGAAATTTTACATGAGGAAAGAAGAAAGTTCAAATTTTACTGTGGTGTTTTCAATTCGAAAATATCTCTTATAGTTTCCGAGTAATTAATTCGTGAAAACAGGCAATTTTCAAACTTTGCAAAATAGTAAGGTACCCCCCTTGCAACTTTTGTAGGCAAAAAAGTGAGTTTTTGAATTTTGATTATTTTTAAAGCTTAATAGAAGCAGAATTAAATTTGGAGTCGAGTGGTGCTATTGAAATTTCAAAATTTTTAATATTTTTTCATTTTTATCTAATATTTTGTAAAAATTTCAACATTTAACAATACCAATGATATGCACATCAATAGATACAGAATTTAATAGAGAGTAAACCATGAAAAAATGACTTTGAAATCTCAAAGGGTTTACGAGGAATTGCAGTCCAAAGTTTTTTAAAAAAAGATCAAAATTTTTTTAAACCAACGATATGGGTATCAAAAGATGCAGAATTGAAAGGAGAATAAACCCTGAAAAAATCACTTTGACATCTCAAATGGTTTAGGAGTTATTGCAATTTATATGTCAATAAAAATTCCTGATTTTAACATTTCACGTTTCGCCACTTGCAATACCTTTTTAAAACGCCTGTAGCTCCCTAACTATACATCGTAATGATACGAAATTTTACATGAGGAAAGAAGAAAGTTCAAATTTTACTGTGGTGTTTTCAATTCGAAAATATCTCTTATAGTTTCCGAGTAATTAATTCGTGAAAACAGGCAATTTTCAAACTTTGCAAAATAGTAAGGTACCCCCCTTGCAACTTTTGTAGGCAAAAAAGTGAGTTTTTGAATTTTGATTATTTTTAAAGCTTAATAGAAGCAGAATTAAATTTGGAGTCGAGTGGTGCTATTGAAATTTCAAAATTTTTAATATTTTTTCATTTTTATCTAATTTTTTGTAAAAATTTCAACATTTAACAATACCAATGATATGCACATCAATAGATACAGCATTTAATAGAGAGTAAACCATGAAAAAATGACTTTGAAATCTCAAAGGGTTTACGAGGAATTGCAGTCCAAAGTTTTTAAAAAAAGGATCAAAATATTTTTAAACCAACGATATGGGTATCAAAAGATGCAGAATTGAAAGGAGAATAAACCCTGAAAAAATCACTTTGACATCTCAAATGGTTTAGGAGTTATTGCAATTTATATGTCAATAAAAATTCCTGATTTTAACATTTCACGTTTCGCCACTTGCAATACCTTTTTAAAACGCCTGTAGCTCCCTAACTATACATCGTAATGATACGAAATTTTACATGAGGAAAGAAGAAAGTTCAAATTTTACTGTGGTGTTTTCAATTCGAAAATATCTCTTATAGTTTCCGAGTAATTAATTCGTGAAAACAGACAATTTTCAAACTTTGCAAAATAGTAAGGTACCCCCCTTGCAACTTTTGTAGGCAAAAAAGTGAGTTTTTGAATTTTGATTATTTTTAAAGCTTAATAGAAGCAGAATTAAATTTGGAGTCGAGTGGTGCTATTGAAATTTCAAAATTTTTAATATTTTTTCATTTTTATCTAATATTTTGTAAAAATTTCAACATTTAACAATACCAATGATATGCACATCAATAGATACAGAATTTAATAGAGAGTAAACCATGAAAAAATGACTTTGAAATCTCAAAGGGTTTACGAGGAATTGCAGTCCAAAGTTTTTTAAAAAAAGATCAAAATTTTTTTAAACCAACGATATGGGTATCAAAAGATGCAGAATTGAAAGGAGAATAAACCCTGAAAAAATCACTTTGACATCTCAAATGGTTTAGGAGTTATTGCAATTTATATGTCAATAAAAATTCCTGATTTTAACATTTCACGTTTCGCCACTTGCAATACCTTTTTAAAACGCCTGTAGCTCCCTAACTATACATCGTAATGATACGAAATTTTACATGAGCAAAGAAGAAAGTTCAAATTTTACTGTGGTGTTTTCAATTCGAAAATATCTATTATAGTTTCCGAGTAATTAATTCGTGAAAACAGACAATTTTCAAACTTTGCAAAATAGTAAGGTACCCCCCTTGCAACTTTTGTAGGCAAAAAAGTGAGTTTTTGAATTTTGATTATTTTTAAAGCTTAATAGAAGCAGAATTAAATTTGGAGTCGAGTGGTGCTATTGAAATTTCAAAATTTTTAATATTTTTTCATTTTTATCTAATATTTTGTAAAAATTTCAACATTTAACAATACCAATGATATGCACATCAATAGATACAGAATTTAATAGAGAGTAAACCATGAAAAAATGACTTTGAAATCTCAAAGGGTTTACGAGGAATTGCAGTCCAAAGTTTTTTAAAAAAAGATCAAAATTTTTTTAAACCGACGATATGGGTATCAAAAGATGCAGAATTGAAAGGAGAATAAACCCTGAAAAAATCACTTTGACATCTCAAATGGTTTAGGAGTTATTGCAATTTATATGTCAATAAAAATTCCTGATTTTAACATTTCACGTTTCGCCACTTGCAATACCTTTTTAAAACGCCTGTAGCTCCCTAACTATACATCGTAATGATACGAAATTTTACATGAGGAAAGAAGAAAGTTCAAATTTTACTCTGGTGTTTTCAATTCGAAAATATCTCTTATAGTTTCCGAGTAATTAATTCGTGAAAACAGGCAATTTTCAAACTTTGCAAAATAGTAAGGTACCCCCCTTGCAACTTTTGTAGGCAAAAAAGTGAGTTTTTGAATTTTGATTATTTTTAAAGCTTAATAGAAGCAGAATTAAATTTGGAGTCGAGTGGTGCTATTGAAATTTCAAAATTTTTAATATTTTTTCATTTTTATCTAATATTTTGTAAAAATTTCAACATTTAACAATACCAATGATATGCACATCAATAGATACAGAATTTAATAGAGAGTAAACCATGAAAAAATGACTTTGAAATCTCAAAGGGTTTACGAGGAATTGCAGTCCAAAGTTTTTTAAAAAAAGATCAAAATTTTTTTAAACCAACGATATGGGTATCAAAAGATGCAGAATTGAAAGGAGAATAAACCCTGAAAAAATCACTTTGACATCTCAAATGGTTTAGGAGTTATTGCAATTTATATGTCAATAAAAATTCCTGATTTTAACATTTCACGTTTCGCCACTTGCAATACCTTTTTAAAACGCCTGTAGCTCCCTAACTATACATCGTAATGATACGAAATTTTACATGAGGAAAGAAGAAAGTTCAAATTTTACTGTGGTGTTTTCAATTCGAAAATATCTCTTATAGTTTCCGAGTAATTAATTCGTGAAAACAGGCAATTTTCAAACTTTGCAAAATAGTAAGGTACCCCCCTTGCAACTTTTGTAGGCAAAAAAGTGAGTTTTTGAATTTTGATTATTTTTAAAGCTTAATAGAAGCAGAATTAAATTTGGAGTCGAGTGGTGCTATTGAAATTTCAAAATTTTTAATATTTTTTCATTTTTATCTAATATTTTGTAAAAATTTCAACATTTAACAATACCAATGATATGCACATCAATAGATACAGAATTTAATAGAGAGTAAACCATGAAAAAATGACTTTGAAATCTCAAAGGGTTTACGAGGAATTGCAGTCCAAAGTTTTTTAAAAAAAGATCAAAATTTTTTTAAACCAACGATATGGGTATCAAAAGATGCAGAATTGAAAGGAGAATAAACCCTGAAAAAATCACTTTGACATCTCAAATGGTTTAGGAGTTATTGCAATTTATATGTCAATAAAAATTCCTGATTTTAACATTTCACGTTTCGCCACTTGCAATACCTTTTTAAAACGCCTGTAGCTCCCTAACTATACATCGTAATGATACGAAATTTTACATGAGGAAAGAAGAAAGTTCAAATTTTACTGTGGTGTTTTCAATTCGAAAATATCTCTTATAGTTTCCGAGTAATTAATTCGTGAAAACAGGCAATTTTCAAACTTTGCAAAATAGTAAGGTACCCCCCTTGCAACTTTTGTAGGCAAAAAAGTGAGTTTTTGAATTTTGATTATTTTTAAAGCTTAATAGAAGCAGAATTAAATTTGGAGTCGAGTGGTGCTATTGAAATTTCAAAATTTTTAATATTTTTTCATTTTTATCTAATATTTTGTAAAAATTTCAACATTTAACAATACCAATGATATGCACATCAATAGATACAGAATTTAATAGAGAGTAAACCATGAAAAAATGACTTTGAAATCTCAAAGGGTTTACGAGGAATTGCAGTCCAAAGTTTTTTAAAAAAAGATCAAAATTTTTTTAAACCAACGATATGGGTATCAAAAGATGCAGAATTGAAAGGAGAATAAACCCTGAAAAAATCACTTTGACATCTTCAAATGGTTTAGGAGTTATTGCAATTTATATGTCAATAAAAATTCCTGATTTTAACATTTCACGTTTCGCCACTTGCAATACCTTTTTAAAACGCCTGTAGCTCCCTAACTATACATCGTAATGATACGAAATTTTACATGAGGAAAGAAGAAAGTCCAAATTTTACTGTGGTGTTTTCAATTCGAAAATATCTCTTATAGTTTCCGAGTAATAAATTCGTGAAAACAGGCAATTTTCAAACTTTGCAAAATAGTAAGGTACCCCCCTTGCAACTTTTGTAGGCAAAAAAGTGAGTTTTTGAATTTTGATTATTTTTAAAGCTTAATAGAAGCAGAATTAAATTTGGAGTCGAGTGGTGCTATTGAAATTTCAAAATTTTTAATATTTTTTCATTTTTATCTAATATTTTGTAAAAATTTCAACATTTAACAATACCAATGATATGCACATCAATAGATCCAGAATTTAATAGAGAGTAAACCATGAAAAAATGACTTTGAAATCTCAAAGGGTTTACGAGGAATTGCAGTCCAAAGTTTTTTAAAAAAGGATCAAAATTTTTTTAAACCAACGATATGGGTATCAAAAGATGCAGAATTGAAAGGAGAATAAACCCTGAAAAAATCACTTTGACATCTCAAATGGTTTAGGAGTTATTGCAATTTATATGTCAATAAAAATTCCTGATTTTAACATTTCACGTTTCGCCACTTGCAATACCTTTTTAAAACGCCTGTAGCTCCCTAACTATACATCGTAATGATACGAAATTTTACATGAGGAAAGAAGAAAGTTCAAATTTTACTGTGGTGTTTTCAATTCGAAAATATCTCTTATAGTTTCCGAGTAATTAATTCGTGAAAACAGGCAATTTTCAAACTTTGCAAAATAGTAAGGTACCCACCCCCCTTGCAACTTTTGTAGGCAAAAAAGTGAGTTTTTGAATTTTGATTATTTTTAAAGCTTAATAGAAGCAGAATTAAATTTGGAGTCGAGTGGTGCTATTGAAATTTCAAAATTTTTAATATTTTTTCATTTTTATCTAATATTTTGTAAAAATTTCAACATTTAACAATACCAATGATATGCACATCAATAGATACAGAATTTAATAGAGAGTAAACCATGAAAAAATGACTTTGAAATCTCAAAGGGTTTACGAGGAATTGCAGTCCAAAGTTTTTTAAAAAAGGATCAAAATTTTTTTAAACCAACGATATGGGTATCAAAAGATGCAGAATTGAAAGGAGAATAAACCCTGAAAAAATCACTTTGACATCTCAAATGGTTTAGGAGTTATTGCAATTTATATGTCAATAAAAATTCCTGATTTTAACATTTCACGTTTCGCCACTTGCAATACCTTTTTTAAACGCCTGTAGCTCCCTAACTATACATCGTAATGATACGAAATTTTACATGAGGAAAGAAGAAAGTTCAAATTTTACTGTGGTGTTTTCAATTCGAAAATATCTCTTATGGTTTCCGAGTAATTAATTCGTGAAAACAGGCAATTTTCAAACTTTGCAAAATAGTAAGATACCCCCCTTGCAACTTTTGTAGGCAAAAAAGTGAGTTTTTGAATTTTGATTATTTTTAAAGCTTAATAGAAGCAGAATTAAATTTGGAGTCGAGTGGTGCTATTGAAATTTCAAAATTTTTAATATTTTTTCATTTTTATCTAATTTTTTGTAAAAATTTCAACATTTAACAATACCAATGAGATGCACATCAATAGATACAGCATTTAATAGAGAGTAAACCATGAAAAAATGACTGAAATCTCAAAGGGTTTACGAGGAATTGCAGTCCAAAGTTTTTTAAAAAAGGATCAAAATATTTTTAAACCAACGATATGGGTATCAAAAGATGCAGAATTGAAAGGAGAATAAACCCTGAAAAAATCACTTTGACATCTCAAATGGTTTAGGAGTTATTGCAATTTATATGTCAATAAAAATTCCTGATTTTAACATTTCACGTTTCGCCACTTGCAATACCTTTTTAAAACGCCTGTAGCTCCCTAACTATACATCGTAATGATACGAAATTTTACATGAGGAAAGAAGAAAGTCCAAATTTTACTGTGGTGTTTTCAATTCGAAAATATCTCTTATAGTTTCCGAGTAATAAATTCGTGAAAACAGGCAATTTTCAAACTTTGCAAAATAGTAAGGTACCCCCCTTGCAACTTTTGTAGGCAAAAAAGTGAGTTTTTGAATTTTGATTATTTTTAAAGCTTAATAGAAGCAGAATTAAATTTGGAGTCGAGTGGTGCTATTGAAATTTCAAAATTTTTAATATTTTTTCATTTTTATCTAATATTTTGTAAAAATTTCAACATTTAACAATACCAATGATATGCACATCAATAGATCCAGAATTTAATAGAGAGTAAACCATGAAAAAATGACTTTGAAATCTCAAAGGGTTTACGAGGAATTGCAGTCCAAAGTTTTTTAAAAAAGGATCAAAATTTTTTTAAACCAACGATATGGGTATCAAAAGATGCAGAATTGAAAGGAGAATAAACCCTGAAAAAATCACTTTGACATCTCAAATGGTTTAGGAGTTATTGCAATTTATATGTCAATAAAAATTCCTGATTTTAACATTTCACGTTTCGCCACTTGCAATACCTTTTTAAAACGCCTGTAGCTCCCTAACTATACATCGTAATGATACGAAATTTTACATGAGGAAAGAAGAAAGTTCAAATTTTACTGTGGTGTTTTCAATTCGAAAATATCTCTTATAGTTTCCGAGTAATTAATTCGTGAAAACAGGCAATTTTCAAACTTTGCAAAATAGTAAGGTACCCACCCCCCTTGCAACTTTTGTAGGCAAAAAAGTGAGTTTTTGAATTTTGATTATTTTTAAAGCTTAATAGAAGCAGAATTAAATTTGGAGTCGAGTGGTGCTATTGAAATTTCAAAATTTTTAATATTTTTTCATTTTTATCTAATATTTTGTAAAAATTTCAACATTTAACAATACCAATGATATGCATATCAATAGATACAGAATTTAATAGAGAGTAAACCATGAATAAATGACTTTGAAATCTCAAAGGGTTTACGAGGAATTGCAGTCCAAAGTTTTTTAAAAAAGGATCAAAATTTTTTTAAACCAACGATATGGGTATCAAAAGATGCAGAATTGAAAGGAGAATAAACCCTGAAAAAATCACTTTGACATCTCAAATGGTTTAGGAGTTATTGCAATTTATATGTCAATAAAAATTCCTGATTTTAACATTTCACGTTTCGCCACTTGCAATACCTTTTTAAAACGCCTGTAGCTCCCTAACTATACATCGTAATGATACGAAATTTTACATGAGGAAAGAAGAAAGTTCAAATTTTACTGTGGTGTTTTCAATTCGAAAATATCTCTTATAGTTTCCGAGTAATTAATTCGTGAAAACAGGCAATTTTCAAACTTTGCAAAATAGTAAGGTACCCCCCTTGCAACTTTTGTAGGCAAAAAAGTGAGTTTTTGAATTTTGATTATTTTTAAAGCTTAATAGAAGCAGAATTAAATTTGGAGTCGAGTGGTGCTATTGAAATTTCAAAATTTTTAATATTTTTTCATTTTTATCTAATTTTTTGTAAAAATTTCAACATTTAACAATACCAATGAGATGCACATCAATAGATACAGCATTTAATAGAGAGTAAACCATGAAAAAATGACTGAAATCTCAAAGGGTTTACGAGGAATTGCAGTCCAAAGTTTTTTAAAAAAGGATCAAAATATTTTTAAACCAACGATATGGGTATCAAAAGATGCAGAATTGAAAGGAGAATAAACCCTGAAAAAATCACTTTGACATCTCAAATGGTTTAGGAGTTATTGCAATTTATATGTCAATAAAAATTCCTGATTTTAACATTTCACGTTTCGCCACTTGCAATACCTTTTTAAAACGCCTGTAGCTCCCTAACTATACATCGTAATGATACGAAATTTTACATGAGGAAAGAAGAAAGTTCAAATTTTACTGTGGTGTTTTCAATTCGAAAATATCTCTTATAGTTTCCGAGTAATTAATTCGTGAAAACAGGCAATTTTCAAACTTTGCAAAATAGTAAGGTACCCCCCTTGCAACTTTTGTAGGCAAAAAAGTGAGTTTTTGAATTTTGATTATTTTTAAAGCTTAATAGAAGCAGAATTAAATTTGGAGTCGAGTGGTGCTATTGAAATTTCAAAATTTTTAATATTTTTTCATTTTTATCTAATATTTTGTAAAAATTTCAACATTTAACAATACCAATGATATGCACATCAATAGATACAGAATTTAATAGAGAGTAAACCATGAAAAAATGACTTTGAAATCTCAAAGGGTTTACGAGGAATTGCAGTCCAAAGTTTTTTAAAAAAAGATCAAAATTTTTTTAAACCAACGATATGGGTATCAAAAGATGCAGAATTGAAAGGAGAATAAACCCTGAAAAAATCACTTTGACATCTCAAATGGTTTAGGAGTTATTGCAATTTATATGTCAATAAAAATTCCTGATTTTAACATTTCACGTTTCGCCACTTGCAATACCTTTTTAAAACGCCTGTAGCTCCCTAACTATACATCGTAATGATACGAAATTTTACATGAGGAAAGAAGAAAGTTCAAATTGTACTGTGGTGTTTTCAATTCGAAAATATCTCTTATAGTTTCCGAGTAATTAATTCGTGAAAACAGGCAATTTTCAAACTTTGCAAAATAGTAAGGTACCCCCCTTGCAACTTTTGTAGGCAAAAAAGTGAGTTTTTGAATTTTGATTATTTTTAAAGCTTAATAGAAGCAGAATTAAATTTGGAGTCGAGTGGTGCTATTGAAATTTCAAAATTTTTAATATTTTTTCATTTTTATCTAATATTTTGTAAAAATTTCAACATTTAACAATACCAATGATATGCACATCAATAGATACAGAATTTAATAGAGAGTAAACCATGAAAAAATGACTTTGAAATCTCAAAGGGTTTACGAGGAATTGCAGTCCAAAGTTTTTTAAAAAAAGATCAAAATTTTTTTAAACCGACGATATGGGTATCAAAAGATGCAGAATTGAAAGGAGAATAAACCCTGAAAAAATCACTTTGACATCTCAAATGGTTTAGGAGTTATTGCAATTTATATGTCAATAAAAATTCCTGATTTTAACATTTCACGTTTCGCCACTTGCAATACCTTTTTAAAACGCCTGTAGCTCCCTAACTATACATCGTAATGATACGAAATTTTACATGAGGAAAGAAGAAAGTTCAAATTTTACTGTGGTGTTTTCAATTCGAAAATATCTCTTATAGTTTCCGAGTAATTAATTCGTGAAAACAGGCAATTTTCAAACTTTGCAAAATAGTATGGTACCCACCCCCCTTGCAACTTTTGTAGGCAAAAAAGTGAGTTTTTGAATTTTGATTATTTTTAAAGCTTAATAGAAGCAGAATTAAATTTGGAGTCGAGTGGTGCTATTGAAATTTCAAAATTTTTAATATTTTTTCATTTTTATCTAATATTTTGTAAAAATTTCAACATTTAACAATACCAATGATATGCACATCAATAGATACAGAATTTAATAGAGAGTAAACCATGAAAAAATGACTTTGAAATCTCAAAGGGTTTACGAGGAATTGCAGTCCAAAGTTTTTTAAAAAAAGATCAAAATTTTTTTAAACCGACGATATGGGTATCAAAAGATGCAGAATTGAAAGGAGAATAAACCCTGAAAAAATCACTTTGACATCTCAAATGGTTTAGGAGTTATTGCAATTTATATGTCAATAAAAATTCCTGATTTTAACATTTCACGTTTCGCCACTTGCAATACCTTTTTAAAACGCCTGTAGCTCCCTAACTATACATCGTAATGATACGAAATTTTACATGAGGAAAGAAGAAAGTTCAAATTTTACTCTGGTGTTTTCAATTCGAAAATATCTCTTATAGTTTCCGAGTAATTAATTCGTGAAAACAGGCAATTTTCAAACTTTGCAAAATAGTAAGGTACCCCCCTTGCAACTTTTGTAGGCAAAAAAGTGAGTTTTTGAATTTTGATTATTTTTAAAGCTTAATAGAAGCAGAATTAAATTTGGAGTCGAGTGGTGCTATTGAAATTTCAAAATTTTTAATATTTTTTCATTTTTATCTAATATTTTGTAAAAATTTCAACATTTAACAATACCAATGATATGCACATCAATAGATACAGAATTTAATAGAGAGTAAACCATGAAAAAATGACTTTGAAATCTCAAAGGGTTTACGAGGAATTGCAGTCCAAAGTTTTTTAAAAAAAGATCAAAATTTTTTTAAACCAACGATATGGGTATCAAAAGATGCAGAATTGAAAGGAGAATAAACCCTGAAAAAATCACTTTGACATCTCAAATGGTTTAGGAGTTATTGCAATTTATATGTCAATAAAAATTCCTGATTTTAACATTTCACGTTTCGCCACTTGCAATACCTTTTTAAAACGCCTGTAGCTCCCTAACTATACATCGTAATGATACGAAATTTTACATGAGGAAAGAAGAAAGTTCAAATTTTACTGTGGTGTTTTCAATTCGAAAATATCTCTTATAGTTTCCGAGTAATTAATTCGTGAAAACAGGCAATTTTCAAACTTTGCAAAATAGTAAGGTACCCCCCTTGCAACTTTTGTAGGCAAAAAAGTGAGTTTTTGAATTTTGATTATTTTTAAAGCTTAATAGAAGCAGAATTAAATTTGGAGTCGAGTGGTGCTATTGAAATTTCAAAATTTTTAATATTTTTTCATTTTTATCTAATATTTTGTAAAAATTTCAACATTTAACAATACCAATGATATGCACATCAATAGATACAGAATTTAATAGAGAGTAAACCATGAAAAAATGACTTTGAAATCTCAAAGGGTTTACGAGGAATTGCAGTCCAAAGTTTTTTAAAAAAAGATCAAAATTTTTTTAAACCAACGATATGGGTATCAAAAGATGCAGAATTGAAAGGAGAATAAACCCTGAAAAAATCACTTTGACATCTCAAATGGTTTAGGAGTTATTGCAATTTATATGTCAATAAAAATTCCTGATTTTAACATTTCACGTTTCGCCACTTGCAATACCTTTTTAAAACGCCTGTAGCTCCCTAACTATACATCGTAATGATACGAAATTTTACATGAGGAAAGAAGAAAGTTCAAATTTTACTGTGGTGTTTTCAATTCGAAAATATCTCTTATAGTTTCCGAGTAATTAATTCGTGAAAACAGGCAATTTTCAAACTTTGCAAAATAGTAAGGTACCCCCCTTGCAACTTTTGTAGGCAAAAAAGTGAGTTTTTGAATTTTGATTATTTTTAAAGCTTAATAGAAGCAGAATTAAATTTGGAGTCGAGTGGTGCTATTGAAATTTCAAAATTTTTAATATTTTTTCATTTTTATCTAATATTTTGTAAAAATTTCAACATTTAACAATACCAATGATATGCACATCAATAGATACAGAATTTAATAGAGAGTAAACCATGAAAAAATGACTTTGAAATCTCAAAGGGTTTACGAGGAATTGCAGTCCAAAGTTTTTTAAAAAAAGATCAAAATTTTTTTAAACCAACGATATGGGTATCAAAAGATGCAGAATTGAAAGGAGAATAAACCCTGAAAAAATCACTTTGACATCTCAAATGGTTTAGGAGTTATTGCAATTTATATGTCAATAAAAATTCCTGATTTTAACATTTCACGTTTCGCCACTTGCAATACCTTTTTAAAACGCCTGTAGCTCCCTAACTATACATCGTAATGATACGAAATTTTACATGAGGAAAGAAGAAAGTCCAAATTTTACTGTGGTGTTTTCAATTCGAAAATATCTCTTATAGTTTCCGAGTAATAAATTCGTGAAAACAGGCAATTTTCAAACTTTGCAAAATAGTAAGGTACCCCCCTTGCAACTTTTGTAGGCAAAAAAGTGAGTTTTTGAATTTTGATTATTTTTAAAGCTTAATAGAAGCAGAATTAAATTTGGAGTCGAGTGGTGCTATTGAAATTTCAAAATTTTTAATATTTTTTCATTTTTATCTAATATTTTGTAAAAATTTCAACATTTAACAATACCAATGATATGCACATCAATAGATCCAGAATTTAATAGAGAGTAAACCATGAAAAAATGACTTTGAAATCTCAAAGGGTTTACGAGGAATTGCAGTCCAAAGTTTTTTAAAAAAGGATCAAAATTTTTTTAAACCAACGATATGGGTATCAAAAGATGCAGAATTGAAAGGAGAATAAACCCTGAAAAAATCACTTTGACATCTCAAATGGTTTAGGAGTTATTGCAATTTATATGTCAATAAAAATTCCTGATTTTAACATTTCACGTTTCGCCACTTGCAATACCTTTTTAAAACGCCTGTAGCTCCCTAACTATACATCGTAATGATACGAAATTTTACATGAGGAAAGAAGAAAGTTCAAAATTTACTGTGGTGTTTTCAATTCGAAAATATCTCTTATAGTTTCCGAGTAATTAATTCGTGAAAACAGGCAATTTTCAAACTTTGCAAAATAGTAAGGTACCCACCCCCCTTGCAACTTTTGTAGGCAAAAAAGTGAGTTTTTGAATTTTGATTATTTTTAAAGCTTAATAGAAGCAGAATTAAATTTGGAGTCGAGTGGTGCTATTGAAATTTCAAAATTTTTAATATTTTTTCATTTTTATCTAATATTTTGTAAAAATTTCAACATTTAACAATACCAATGATATGCACATCAATAGATACAGAATTTAATAGAGAGTAAACCATGAAAAAATGACTTTGAAATCTCAAAGGGTTTACGAGGAATTGCAGTCCAAAGTTTTTTAAAAAAGGATCAAAATTTTTTTAAACCAACGATATGGGTATCAAAAGATGCAGAATTGAAAGGAGAATAAACCCTGAAAAAATCACTTTGACATCTCAAATGGTTTAGGAGTTATTGCAATTTATATGTCAATAAAAATTCCTGATTTTAACATTTCACGTTTCGCCACTTGCAATACCTTTTTTAAACGCCTGTAGCTCCCTAACTATACATCGTAATGATACGAAATTTTACATGAGGAAAGAAGAAAGTTCAAATTTTACTGTGGTGTTTTCAATTCGAAAATATCTCTTATGGTTTCCGAGTAATTAATTCGTGAAAACAGGCAATTTTCAAACTTTGCAAAATAGTAAGATACCCCCCTTGCAACTTTTGTAGGCAAAAAAGTGAGTTTTTGAATTTTGATTATTTTTAAAGCTTAATAGAAGCAGAATTAAATTTGGAGTCGAGTGGTGCTATTGAAATTTCAAAATTTTTAATATTTTTTCATTTTTATCTAATTTTTTGTAAAAATTTCAACATTTAACAATACCAATGAGATGCACATCAATAGATACAGCATTTAATAGAGAGTAAACCATGAAAAAATGACTGAAATCTCAAAGGGTTTACGAGGAATTGCAGTCCAAAGTTTTTTAAAAAAGGATCAAAATATTTTTAAACCAACGATATGGGTATCAAAAGATGCAGAATTGAAAGGAGAATAAACCCTGAAA
Organism: Aphrophora alni; assembly: GCA_963513935.1. Taxonomy (NCBI): domain Eukaryota; kingdom Metazoa; phylum Arthropoda; class Insecta; order Hemiptera; family Aphrophoridae; genus Aphrophora; species Aphrophora alni. The sequence goes on along the minus strand of OY740769.1, from coordinate 8,646,910 downwards.
AAATCACTTTGACATCTCAAATGGTTTAGGAGTTATTGCAATTTATATGTCAATAAAAATTCCTGATTTTAACATTTCACGTTTCGCCACTTGCAATACCTTTTTAAAACGCCTGTAGCTCCCTAACTATACATCGTAATGATACGAAATTTTACATGAGGAAAGAAGAAAGTCCAAATTTTACTGTGGTGTTTTCAATTCGAAAATATCTCTTATAGTTTCCGAGTAATAAATTCGTGAAAACAGGCAATTTTCAAACTTTGCAAAATAGTAAGGTACCCCCCTTGCAACTTTTGTAGGCAAAAAAGTGAGTTTTTGAATTTTGATTATTTTTAAAGCTTAATAGAAGCAGAATTAAATTTGGAGTCGAGTGGTGCTATTGAAATTTCAAAATTTTTAATATTTTTTCATTTTTATCTAATATTTTGTAAAAATTTCAACATTTAACAATACCAATGATATGCACATCAATAGATCCAGAATTTAATAGAGAGTAAACCATGAAAAAATGACTTTGAAATCTCAAAGGGTTTACGAGGAATTGCAGTCCAAAGTTTTTTAAAAAAGGATCAAAATTTTTTTAAACCAACGATATGGGTATCAAAAGATGCAGAATTGAAAGGAGAATAAACCCTGAAAAAATCACTTTGACATCTCAAATGGTTTAGGAGTTATTGCAATTTATATGTCAATAAAAATTCCTGATTTTAACATTTCACGTTTCGCCACTTGCAATACCTTTTTAAAACGCCTGTAGCTCCCTAACTATACATCGTAATGATACGAAATTTTACATGAGGAAAGAAGAAAGTTCAAATTTTACTGTGGTGTTTTCAATTCGAAAATATCTCTTATAGTTTCCGAGTAATTAATTCGTGAAAACAGGCAATTTTCAAACTTTGCAAAATAGTAAGGTACCCACCCCCCTTGCAACTTTTGTAGGCAAAAAAGTGAGTTTTTGAATTTTGATTATTTTTAAAGCTTAATAGAAGCAGAATTAAATTTGGAGTCGAGTGGTGCTATTGAAATTTCAAAATTTTTAATATTTTTTCATTTTTATCTAATATTTTGTAAAAATTTCAACATTTAACAATACCAATGATATGCATATCAATAGATACAGAATTTAATAGAGAGTAAACCATGAATAAATGACTTTGAAATCTCAAAGGGTTTACGAGGAATTGCAGTCCAAAGTTTTTTAAAAAAAGATCAAAATTTTTTTAAACCAACGATATGGGTATCAAAAGATGCAGAATTGAAAGGAGAATAAACCCTGAAAAAATCACTTTGACATCTTCAAATGGTTTAGGAGTTATTGCAATTTATATGTCAATAAAAATTCCTGATTTTAACATTTCACGTTTCGCCACTTGCAATACCTTTTTAAAACGCCTGTAGCTCCCTAACTATACATCGTAATGATACGAAATTTTACATGAGGAAAGAAGAAAGTCCAAATTTTACTGTGGTGTTTTCAATTCGAAAATATCTCTTATAGTTTCCGAGTAATTAATTCGTGAAAACAGACAATTTTCAAACTTTGCAAAATAGTAAGGTACCCCCCTTGCAACTTTTGTAGGCAAAAAAGTGAGTTTTTGAATTTTGATTATTTTTAAAGCTTAATAGAAGCAGAATTAAATTTGGAGTCGAGTGGTGCTATTGAAATTTCAAAATTTTTAATATTTTTTCATTTTTATCTAATATTTTGTAAAAATTTCAACATTTAACAATACCAATGATATGCACATCAATAGATACAGAATTTAATAGAGAGTAAACCATGAAAAAATGACTTTGAAATCTCAAAGGGTTTACGAGGAATTGCAGTCCAAAGTTTTTTAAAAAAAGATCAAAATTTTTTTAAACCGACGATATGGGTATCAAAAGATGCAGAATTGAAAGGAGAATAAACCCTGAAAAAATCACTTTGACATCTCAAATGGTTTAGGAGTTATTGCAATTTATATGTCAATAAAAATTCCTGATTTTAACATTTCACGTTTCGCCACTTGCAATACCTTTTTAAAACGCCTGTAGCTCCCTAACTATACATCGTAATGATACGAAATTTTACATGAGGAAAGAAGAAAGTTCAAATTTTACTGTGGTGTTTTCAATTCGAAAATATCTCTTATAGTTTCCGAGTAATTAATTCGTGAAAACAGGCAATTTTCAAACTTTGCAAAATAGTAAGGTACCCCCCTTGCAACTTTTGTAGGCAAAAAAGTGAGTTTTTGAATTTTGATTATTTTTAAAGCTTAATAGAAGCAGAATTAAATTTGGAGTCGAGTGGTGCTATTGAAATTTCAAAATTTTTAATATTTTTTCATTTTTATCTAATATTTTGTAAAAATTTCAACATTTAACAATACCAATGATATGCACATCAATAGATACAGAATTTAATAGAGAGTAAACCATGAAAAAATGACTTTGAAATCTCAAAGGGTTTACGAGGAATTGCAGTCCAAAGTTTTTTAAAAAAAGATCAAAATTTTTTTAAACCAACGATATGGGTATCAAAAGATGCAGAATTGAAAGGAGAATAAACCCTGAAAAAATCACTTTGACATCTCAAATGGTTTAGGAGTTATTGCAATTTATATGTCAATAAAAATTCCTGATTTTAACATTTCACGTTTCGCCACTTGCAATACCTTTTTAAAACGCCTGTAGCTCCCTAACTATACATCGTAATGATACGAAATTTTACATGAGGAAAGAAGAAAGTTCAAATTTTACTGTGGTGTTTTCAATTCGAAAATATCTCTTATAGTTTCCGAGTAATTAATTCGTGAAAACAGGCAATTTTCAAACTTTGCAAAATAGTAAGGTACCCCCCTTGCAACTTTTGTAGGCAAAAAAGTGAGTTTTTGAATTTTGATTATTTTTAAAGCTTAATAGAAGCAGAATTAAATTTGGAGTCGAGTGGTGCTATTGAAATTTCAAAATTTTTAATATTTTTTCATTTTTATCTAATATTTTGTAAAAATTTCAACATTTAACAATACCAATGATATGCACATCAATAGATACAGAATTTAATAGAGAGTAAACCATGAAAAAATGACTTTGAAATCTCAAAGGGTTTACGAGGAGCAGTCCAAAGTTTTTTTAAAAAAGATCAAAATTTTTTTAAACCAACGATATGGGTATCAAAAGATGCAGAATTGAAAGGAGAATAAACCCTGAAAAAATCACTTTGACATCTCAAATGGTTTAGGAGTTATTGCAATTTATATGTCAATAAAAATTCCTGATTTTAACATTTCACGTTTCGCCACTTGCAATACCTTTTTAAAACGCCTGTAGCTCCCTAACTATACATCGTAATGATACGAAATTTTACATGAGCAAAGAAGAAAGTTCAAATTTTACTGTGGTGTTTTCAATTCGAAAATATCTCTTATAGTTTCCGAGTAATTAATTCGTGAAAACAGACAATTTTCAAACTTTGCAAAATAGTAAGGTACCCCCCTTGCAACTTTTGTAGGCAAAAAAGTGAGTTTTTGAATTTTGATTATTTTTAAAGCTTAATAGAAGCAGAATTAAATTTGGAGTCGAGTGGTGCTATTGAAATTTCAAAATTTTTAATATTTTTTCATTTTTATCTAATATTTTGTAAAAATTTCAACATTTAACAATACCAATGATATGCACATCAATAGATACAGAATTTAATAGAGAGTAAACCATGAAAAAATGACTTTGAAATCTCAAAGGGTTTACGAGGAATTGCAGTCCAAAGTTTTTTAAAAAAAGATCAAAATTTTTTTAAACCGACGATATGGGTATCAAAAGATGCAGAATTGAAAGGAGAATAAACCCTGAAAAAATCACTTTGACATCTCAAATGGTTTAGGAGTTATTGCAATTTATATGTCAATAAAAATTCCTGATTTTAACATTTCACGTTTCGCCACTTGCAATACCTTTTTAAAACGCCTGTAGCTCCCTAACTATACATCGTAATGATACGAAATTTTACATGAGGAAAGAAGAAAGTTCAAATTTTACTGTGGTGTTTTCAATTCGAAAATATCTCTTATAGTTTCCGAGTAATTAATTCGTGAAAACAGGCAATTTTCAAACTTTGCAAAATAGTAAGGTACCCCCCTTGCAACTTTTGTAGGCAAAAAAGTGAGTTTTTGAATTTTGATTATTTTTAAAGCTTAATAGAAGCAGAATTAAATTTGGAGTCGAGTGGTGCTATTGAAATTTCAAAATTTTTAATATTTTTTCATTTTTATCTAATATTTTGTAAAAATTTCAACATTTAACAATACCAATGATATGCACATCAATAGATACAGAATTTAATAGAGAGTAAACCATGAAAAAATGACTTTGAAATCTCAAAGGGTTTACGAGGAATTGCAGTCCAAAGTTTTTTAAAAAAAGATCAAAATTTTTTTAAACCAACGATATGGGTATCAAAAGATGCAGAATTGAAAGGAGAATAAACCCTGAAAAAATCACTTTGACATCTCAAATGGTTTAGGAGTTATTGCAATTTATATGTCAATAAAAATTCCTGATTTTAACATTTCACGTTTCGCCACTTGCAATACCTTTTTAAAACGCCTGTAGCTCCCTAACTATACATCGTAATGATACGAAATTTTACATGAGCAAAGAAGAAAGTTCAAATTTTACTGTGGTGTTTTCAATTCGAAAATATCTCTTATAGTTTCCGAGTAATTAATTCGTGAAAACAGGCAATTTTCAAACTTTGCAAAATAGTAAGGTACCCCCCTTGCAACTTTTGTAGGCAAAAAAGTGAGTTTTTGAATTTTGATTATTTTTAAAGCTTAATGATATGGGTATCAGAAGATGCAGAATTGAAAGGAGAATAAACCCTGAAAAAATCACTTTGACATCTCGCATGGTTTAAGAGTTATTGCAATTTATACGTTAATAAAAATACCAGATTTTAATATTTCCCGTTTCGCCACTTGCAATACCTTTTTTAATCGCCTGTGGCCATAACTATACATCGTAATGATATGAACTTATACATGATGAAAGAAGAAAGTTCAAATTTTACTATGGTTTTTTTCAAATCGAAAATATCTCCTATAGTTTTTGAGTTATTAATTCGAGAAAATAGCCAATTTTCAAAGTTCGCAAAAATCAAAAACTCACTTTTCACCCCTAAATATGTTTCTATTAATATTTAAATATTTCGTATAAATCAACTCTTGTTATCAAGTGTTAAACTTAGAGCATAAAAGTAAAACCATCAACTTGAATAGTGCAGTCATGCATGAGGTGGTTTTATCTGTCACATTTGTATTTACTTTTAGTTTTGTCTGCTCAGGCAGTTTTATGTTTGGTTTTTCTTAGGTTATAGATTTAGTTTTAGTTTACAACGTGACTCTAGACTACTAGGTCTTTTCACTTTTATGAAAAACTAACACTTATAGCTCCCCCTTCCCCATGTCCCCCTCCTCTCCTAACCTAACCTAACCATTCACAACACTTTGTAGACCGAAATACAGGAGTGTATACAGAAACAGTAAGTCACATCTTTTTGGCAAGTGACTTTATTTTATTTTATGCCATAAAATAATGTAATTACATTTTTTAAGCTATTGTATATTATAACAATGAATCATTAATAAAAAACAAAGATAGAACCATGGGGGCAGGGGGGCAATAAAGATCCCTTTTATAACATTTGATAAGAACAGTTGATTTATACTTTCCAAATATCATCTATTAGTTTTTATATACACAAATAATGGCATAAATGTCCAATTAAACCATATTAATAATATGACAATCCATTATGATCAATAACTTTAAAACCAGAATAAAAACTCCGCCTAAGTTATAGGGATGTTGATATATGTAATCTTGTTTTCAGAAAGAGTATTATTTTTTTCAGTTATCCCCCCCCCCCCCTACAAAAAAAAGCACTGGGAAGCAATTAAATTCACATCAACAACAGAACTTAAAAGCTGTAGTATAAGAATATCAATAAAATAGCAAAACAGTTGTAAAAATCTATAGAAAATTTGTACTGTGAAGTTTACTACAGATCTGAATGCCCAAAAAATTTTTTTCTATACAAGATTTTGAACACAACCTTTGAAAAGAGGAAATATAATGCAGTGATGCATCATCATGAAAACCTCACCTAAAATATTGGGAGATTTATTTAAAAAGCAGTTAATATTTTAAAATAAAGTATATATACAACACTTTATGGATAAGTATAAAAAACCAGCATTTGTAGAATTGGTTTATGTTTAGTAAAACGTATTTATTAGCATTAAGTTTTTCCTTGAACAAATTTACGTGCTCATTTATTGGAAATATGTACTACATAATATACAAATTGTAAAAAATATATTACATAAATAAATTTAGTAGTGATTAAATTATAAAGACAAACAATAACTATACACTACAATTATTTGAGTAAATATGGTTTTCCTGAATTAACTTTAATTTTGTCACCTAATACATTTTTAAGTTTAATGTCTTTCATAAATATAAAAATCCTTAATCTTAAAAAGTAAAATATAATTATCTCCCATACGGATGTATTTGAGTTGCAGCTTTAATATTAGTTTTGATCCCACTCGGAGCTTTCCCCATGGATCCCATCTGAGAATTTTGATTAGGATTCATTGGACCACTGCCTGGTGGACCTCCAGGAGCAACCATCATCCCTTGAGGTAAATTAGGTTGGACACCTTGAGGTACCATTACCTTCAAGCCTTTACCCATAGCAATTGCAGCAACTAAAGCATGAGTATCCGTGACTGATGATGTTTGTGCAGCCCCTCCTCGTGCACTGCCTTCACTTTCCCATTCTTCTCTTGCTTTACTGACAATTTCCCATACATGGCTAACTACCTTACTATATGCGGTCATTTGTTTCTGAGTGGTTTCAAAAGAAAGACTGCTTGCTTTTGTCTCTAAATGGTTTATTTTCGTTTCCACATCAGGTTCTGGTTTTGTACGTAAATAATCAGGGACCAAATCATGAGCAAATGTGGTGACTCTGTGTTCTGTCATCCGTGCCAAATCATCATCACGCTCAGGGGTAAGCAATAAAGGAAGAACTGTTAAATTTGAAAGTGGTGGTGATTTATCATGTGTTAGTCTTTTAGATAAAGCTGTCAACTGACCTGAAATCAAAGCGAAATTATCCAAAAACGCAGGCCAATTTAGTGTTTCATATTCATGTTCTAATTTAAATATCATTGCTGAAATTGCACTTTTAAGGTCATTTACTCGTTGAATAATAGCATCAAGTGCTGATTCCAACTGTTTTTCTTCCCTTGCCATCATAATGTAATTTTTACTTTTCGTCTTGACTAAATTTTAAGTAAATACACTTTTCTTGTTCACTTTTCACTGTAAGGTTCAATAATGTTCATACATTCATCAGCAAACTCAACAAAGATGGGTTCAAGCATAGCAGCTTGTAAACTAGCAGAAGGATTTGCAGACTTGTCAATAGCTACGAGGATGTCACGAACATGTGGATTACTTACAATGTTTTTTAGAGTTTTGCTATTATCTGAAAACAAAAGAAATAAAAAAAAAATAGGTTTAATATTGGAGAAAAAAGATTTTAAAACAAACTTATTACATAAAATCTCTAATATAAGTTTGAAATTATAAAATAGGTGTGGTTCACTCGTTTAAAACTACCATTTAAACAAAATTAGTGAAAGGATGGTCAGGAAGTGAAAGGATGGTCAGCTTCGTGTAACAGTGGATTGAGAAAATTATTCCAGGATATTTAAATACATCATCATAATTATTTATTGGTCTTTTCTTACAAACAATATTTTTTTGTATAAGGCAAGTCAATAAAAAATTATACAAAATGACAAAATAAATCCGTAAAAAATACATCTGACACAAAGTTAGACGATGTAGTTTAGTACGGAGACTATTACGTTATTTATAAGAATGGAATCTTCTCAATAAAAAATAACAAGCTAGACACAAAACACATTTATTTCTAGGTAATCACAAATTTGTTTCAGGAATTCACACGGATTTTTGCTACTCTAATGTTTTAGTTGTAGTGTGTCACCTTAATACTGACATACAATAATGATTCATCACTTCTCTGTTATTTGCTTAATCATTTCTTCACCGAATTCATAAATAGTACCAGTAATTAAACATTTATATGACATGTAGCAAATGATCAGTTGTGGAATGCGTGAAAACAAAGATTAAAAACATTTCACTGATTTCTTAGGACTATTCTTAATCTCTTCCACGACAGCATCAAAACTATACGGGCAATTTATTGGTTTTTCATACTATACAAAATTTTTGGGACAAGAATAAGTTGTAGTCTATAGTTTAATGGAAGGATCATTATCACACTGAGTGTGAAAATTACGCTAAACTGTTGTCATAGATTCTGTTTCATGAACCAAGTGCACTACATGCCTGTAAAAGTATCCATTTTGATCTGTACACTGGTAGATCGTGTGGTGAAAAAAAAGGTAATACTTCATTTTGCAAGTTAAATTTGATTTGTTTTACTAAAAAACAAATGACAACACACCTGATTCTGTGTGTGCTTTTAATAAATTGCTATACATTTTATTACCTTAAATAGGCCATGGATAGTCATCCTGTTCAAAATTTTGAAGTTTAACAACTTCACAACTTATCACTTTACACTTGTCCAAAACCAAATAAAGGATATTTATCTCTACAGCCCAAACAACTTGACCAATTTTCACTAATATATTTTTTGATCATGTAGTTGTGAGTTACAAAGCTTGATTTTTAAATGTAATGTCTTAAAAAATAATAAATAAAAAAACTAAATCTCCCTTTTTTTATAAGAAATAATTGAAATACTTGGTCTTAACCAGTATGGTAATTTTGTTTAAAACAGTTGTGACACAGGATTTACGAACCTCATAATTGTACGTATTACTACTTTCTTGACAATGGGTAGGTCCTAATGGGGATTGTAGATGTGTATATATTAAAGTCTCCATGTGCTTTGCTTTTCAGGACCCTAGCAGGTTTCAAGCTGTACATATGTGAAGGGGCTTTCACTTGCTACGCTCGTATCGGGAATTCGGTCCGGCTGGATCTTGTAACTATACATTTATCACATTAACTTGGGAGGTCAGGGTTCAAAACTACATATAGAATTAAAATCTGCAAATTTTTATCTACTTTCGTGTGTTTTATGTGTGTTAAACACACATAAAACACTAATAAAAAACTTTTTTAAATGGCCACCATATGGATATTTTTAATTGGATTTTTCGAATTTCAATAGGGTTCTATATGCACTCATTATAGTCAGCCATACCAAATTTCATTTTCTTAATTTTTGTGCCCACTATCACGCTTATGTACAGAAGACAACAACAGACAGATGGTATCACTTTTTTGGATTCCTGAGACCATGAAAAGTGAAGATTACAATGGAAGTTGGAATTTTTTATAATTACAGTAGAACTCCTCTTAACCTGTCTAGTCGGGACTGACACCTGGGCCGGTTGCCCGGTTAATCCGAGGTTCCCGTGAAAAATCAGTTTTCGTTCAAAGAAAGCTTATTTAATCAGGTAGCGCTAAGAATTATGCAATTAAGATGTTATTGCAACTCATTTTATTGTATATAAATGTATCGTATATATTATGTTATGTATATTATACATCAAACATGAAAAAATTAAACACTACAAACCTTTTTTACAGATTCCCCTCTGTCTAGTCTTTTGACACATTTAACCACGTCTTAAACGAAACCAACACACGCTTCCATTTTCGTAACTCGCTCATTTTTATTTACTGTATACACTGTACGTAGATCATAACCAGTCAAAGACAAGAGGAAAACTGAAAAGAAATGTTATATTTTCTATAATGTATAATAAATTGATTCGTGGAAAAAAAGCGGCCCATCAAATGTTTTTGTCAGTGTATGTCTGCTATACCGACGGGTACCAATGCCGCGGTGTTTTTATGCCGCCGACAATGGGATACCGCTATCGACAAAGTCGTTTGACTCGCCGCTACTTTGGTGTTTCAATTACAATTTATTTTCGGAAACTCTCATCCAACCAGTACACTACGATATAGGCCGGTTAATCCGAGGACCGGTTAATCCAAGGACCAGTTAATCCGAGGCCGGTTAACAGAGCTTCTACTGTACCAAACTTATTCTATACTCCGTACATTGGGTACCTTTAAATTTTCATTATGATTTATTCTAACTTTGTATTCTATAGAAGTAAGTGTAGGCATATACTTACTCAACAAAGATAATTTCTCCGGAGGTATACTATCTTCAGTTGGGTATTGATATCCAGGTAACTTTGAAGTTGAGTTCAACTCTTTAGTTGCAACTGGAGATTCACAATTTTTACTTTTATGTATCTTCCAACAATTTAAAGAACAACTGCAACAATAAAAGTTCTTATTAGTTCAAAAGAGTATTCAACATGTTCAGCTTTAGTCTTACTACGGGAACGTTAGTTTCAACGATATGGAAAAATATATTTCAAAATAAATGCATTGAACTAATACATATAATACATATTATATACACTTTTACTGAAACTTAATACTTTGGAATATATGAGGCGATGTCCCTTTTTCCACTCATGTCCACCAGACCTTGGAAATGTGCAAATACAACATTTTTGTGGAAAGATGAGACTCACAAATTGTTTTAAAATAACGTAATCCATTTTAGAGTAAAGAATTGAGGGTGATATCAATTAGGCCTATTACAAATTGTGACTATCGCCCGCTTTTTGTCGGCAGAAAACCCCCTGCTGAAAAATCAGAAGATCTCTGCTGGCTGAAGACTGCATCCACGTTAGCTGAAATACTAGAAAAGGGTTATCCCAACTAAAGGATGATCCAATTATTTCAAAATGAGGTATGTAGGCTAAAACACGATTTCAATAAATGGTAAATATGCAGTATACCTGTCGTTACGATTTAGTATTGAAAACTAGGCAAATCGTGTTGTATATACTTCCTATTGTGACCATTATTCATCCTTATAATCTGTAAACCCATTTGAAAGAGCAAAATCCATTATTTCTGTCTAAAATAAGCTGTTAAATTGTGCAAATTCCTGGCTATGTGAGGTTACGGATAATAGCGATTTATTGGACAGAATAACCTATCACTACGCTGTATGAACTCATAATGATACGAACTACTTCTCAGCACGTCACTAGGTTTATATAATATACTGACCTAACCAGACCTAGTAATTGAACTGAAAGTCTGGTAAGGTAGGGCCTATATATATATATATATATATATATATATATATATGTGTGTGTGTGTGCGTGTGTGTAGGACCTTCCCTGGATCTGTAATTCCTTTACTAGGAATCTCTCATCGAGCGATGTGAGATTCAGATTCTCCAAATAAAGATGAAACATGGAACTAGTGAACAAATAATATATAAGCTAATATAAGTTTTAGAAGGGTACAAGTAATAAAATCGATAGTTAAACATGACTAATGGGTAAGAAGGGAAACCTAGCCTTTATTGTCAGTTACAACTTATAAGTCATAAAACATGGAGTATAGCCAGTGAGTAATGGGTGCAGCAATGTACATGGCTTGCCTCTGCGGAACCATAGTTTTTGCGGAGCTGTTCTTTTAAAGAAGTTCCGGTCAAAGAACTGCTCCAAAATAGTAGTTCTGTTATTTTTGGCACATCTTTAGATTCAATAGATTGACTAAAGTTGTCATACGTTTTAAAGTAGACAGTTATCTTAACCTCACACAGCCAGGAATTCACACTTTTTAACCTCTTTTTTTTTAGAGAGATAGGCTACTGGATTTTTGTAATGCAAATGAGCTTTTAGGCTGAAATGATTATTTAATGGTACATGATTTGCATAATTTTCACTACTAAATCGCAACATGTATACTGCATATTTACCTTACCATGTGTAGGGGAATTCCGTATTTTTCATTATGGTTAAAAAATGAACTCTGCTCTTATTTATATAAGATCTAACCCTTTCTCTGTTTTGTATTGTATTTACAGTACTTCAAACATCAAGATCCACGTATCATGTGAACTATATCTGTACCTAATGGATTACAAATTACTTTAATTGTTTTTAAAGATAACTTCTACATACTTACTATGGTATGATACACTTCGGACACTTATATTTTGCAAGTGAACCTTCTACTTCACAAACATTACAATTATTAATCATAATTAGGTGTCATAAAGTTTACGATGAAATATTATGAGTTATTATTAAACTATAGAGAAATTAAGTTAACACAATAACTATATAATCAACTTAAACCACCTATTTCATCTTCTGATTCAACTACAAATAATTAATTATATGAAAGGGAAAAAAACACACGCTTTAACCTATACAGCTACAGTGAATTACCAGTATTCAGTTTCAGTATTACCAATTACCACATTCAGAGATCAGTTGAGCTGGGTGAATATAACTCAAGATAGATCCAAAAACGCATCCGTTTCTATAAGAGTATGGGCTGCGAACGGATTGCGGCTTCAAAACTCGACCTACAATGATTACATCAACATACAGAGGTTCTTGGATGATGGTTCTTGGAATGTCCTTCATTATATATATCATCTGTTGATGGAACGGACATACAAGGTTGTCCTTCATGGCATTGATGATTTGATGAAGAGACATAATCATCTGAGGTGAATACTGATTTGGAGAGCTGGGGCATTGAGTACTTAAGGTATTTCAAATGCATGGGCACTACAACAGGAAACCCCTGTCAATGTTTCTGGTAGAGGTGCCTTCTGATAAGGTTGCCAGATCTGTCCTTGAACTGAAGGAGGTATTCTGTATGAAGATACGCGCAGATGCCTATAAGCCAATACCAGGCTGGCACCCCCGATACACCTACTCAGTATTTTAGGTGCCAAAGGTTTGGCCATACGACAAGCTGTTGCAAAGCCAAACCCAGGTGTGTAAAATGTAAGCAGGAACATGGCTCAAAAGAATGTGAAGCTACAAGGGAGAACTTCACGTGCGTCCTTTGTGGGAAATCTCACATCGCAAGCTATCGTGGATGCGAAGCCGATAAACAGGCAGAACGGGGCATCAATGCCTAGAAGGAAAAGACGAATGTTGACTCCGTCAATCCAACTCCAAACACCAGGCCCTCTTCCACCCCCCAAAATACAAGGCCAAATGTTTTATATGCACAAGCATCGATTCAGAAAGTTGCTTCAACACAACAGACACCACCACTAGTTCTATCAGAGATTACGGTACCCACTGTGTCGACAGTCCCCATAGCCCCGAAGTAGAAGGCTCAGGTTTATCTAAAGGAGAAGGTACTACTTACTCTTAAAAAGCAACCAAAGCCTGCACCCAGGGAGTGGAGGACCCAGCGCACCAGACGGTTGTGACTCGGCAGTTCTGTCCATGGGCTGAAAAGCAAGCTGAGGTAACATAACCACAAACTTCCACACCCAAAACCTCTCAAGAACACTACAAGACAGCCCAATTCAGGCATACCCAACTCCAACTCGGATTCATTCCAAAAATCCATTGAAAACGTCCTAAGAATGCTAAAACCAGCTTTCACCTGGGGGCATTTCTCCCTGCTTTCCTAAAACTTCTATTATCCCTAATGACTAGCCCCAACACTACATTTTCGTCCTTCCTGACCTCCCTCCTCAACACCATTAAATCCATAAATAATAATAGACAATAATAGACTACCTGTACTTTTTTGGAGCGCTCAAGGCATTAAAAACAAAAAATTAGAATTTCTTCGCTATATGCAAAGAAATAAAATAGCTTTAATTTCAGAAACACACTTAAAGCCACACAATAAATTTACTCTTGCAAATTTTAAAATATACCGCACCGACAGAACAAACAGGGCCGGAGGTTGTATGGCCGTAATAATACATAAGCATATAAAACATGTTGAAATTTTGTTGCCCACACTAACATGCATTGAAGCTATGGCTATCAAGTTTGAGCTCAATGGCAGCCACACTATAATTATTTCAGCGTACAATCCCCCGGGTAATATAGACACCTGTGATATAGATAAACTCCTGTTAACTTCTAACAAAGTTGTCATCGCTGGGGACTTAAATTCAAAACACACAGGCTGGGGCTGCGTGTTCAAGTGGGGGGATTCCTTTACCGCTATATCGAATCAAACAAGACTACTGGCTCCCACTGAACCAACACAACTTAGCACTTACAACACAGAGGATATCCTTGATTTGGCTGTTGCTAAGGGTTTGACGAAATCACCGCAGCTGCACGTAGATAGGGATCTGAATTCAGATCACTATCCCATCATAATGGCGGTAGCCGGCAATCCTATTAGCAAGGAGCCAAGACAGGTGCTGAACTACAGAGTTGTTGATTGGGAGATGTTCCGTCAGCGAGTGGATGGCTCATTACCTAACTCTGATGAGGTTCTGTCTCCTCAGGTCATTGACAATGCTGTTTATAAACTAACGGCAGCCATACAGGACGGGACGAAAGCCGCAGTCCCGATTAAATGCCAGCCTCGGCACCACACGTTCATACCAAGACACATACTTGCTCTCATCAAGCGCCGCAAGGGCATTACAGCAGGGAGTAAATAGATGTACACCACATACACAACTAAACCGTCTCAAGAGACAAATTAAGATAGAATTAACTGAATTTCGAGCTGAAGGCTTCCAAGTTGAATTGGGTCAGTCTAGATGTCAGTGAGAAACCCGTATGGCTACTTGTAAAATAATTTACACATGCACCTATGTGCTATCCCCCACTAATAGGCACTCATGGACAGGTTGAGGACCCGGATGATAAGGTAAATCTATTTTTGCAGACACTCTGGAACAAGCGTTTCAACCAAATACTCATTTTTCACCCAAAAAACTGACCCAGTTTTCACTGAAAAGGTTGAAAATAACACTTTATAATTCGCCTACTCTCCTCACCAACACTCTATACACAAAACAACCCTCACAGAAATTAAGTGGGCGATATCACATACAAAGGCCAGAAAGCTCCTGGGCCAGACACTATTGGAAATGCAACACTCAAAAACTTATTAGAGAAAGCACTCAGGTTCTTCACTAACATATGTAATGCAATTCTCCGCACTCAACATTTCCCTGCTGCTTGGAAAGAAGTTAAAATATTAGTTTTTTCCAAGCTGGGGAAGGACAAGCATAGGCCTGAATCCTACAGACACATTAGTTTGTTGAATTCAATGAGCTAGGTCTTTGAGAAGATCCTGCTCAAACATATATATACACACACACACACACAACATTTTAAGGCCGCAGCAATTCGGTTTCAGAACCAAACACTCCACAACACTTCAACTGCTGAGAGTCGTTGAATACGTTACCAGGGGTTTTTATGATAATCAATCGACCGGGTCAGTCTTCCTGGACATTGAGAAGGCCTTTGATAAGGTTTGGCACTCATCGGGCCCGTATTGTTCAATATCTACATCAACGTCATTCAAATACTTGATAACACCAATGTGGCTATATATGCTGACAACACCATGATATCCGCACAGTCATGGCAACCATGTATGATCTACAGTAGATTACAAACTTCACGAAACAATATAGAGCCTGGAGAGTAAAGGTAAATGTGTCCAGGTGCCAGGCGCTTTTGCTCTCTAAAAGAAACTTACACACCATTATAAGCCCTTACGCTTATTCAACAAAGACATACACTGGTAGGGTCAGGTCAAGTACTTCGGGGTCATCCTAGATAGGAAACTGACTTGGTTCGCCCATATATACGACACAATTAAATGAGCACACATGACACTGTCACAACTATATCCATTGATCAATAAAACAAGTTCTCTTGAATTGTGAACAGACACCACAATCTATTTTAATGTTCATTTAGTCGACATCAATCACTCATACACTGATTTCAAAACAAACATGACACCACTCCACATCCAAAAAAAGGGACGAATGATGAATGCAATTGAAGAGTTTGAAATATACAAGGCTTTTAAACAGTCACTTGACAACATATTAAATGAAAAATTATCTTTCCAGTCCAACTCATTATATGAAACAACGCTAAGATAAAATAGACTGATAAAGCCATCAATAAATAAATAAATAAATACTTAAGTATTCTCAACCATTGACCCACCGCAGCAATCAGTAGTCCGCGGACCGTACAGCAATGCGCACTATACACATTATGTCAGTAACCGTGTATACATGTGTATGTGAATTTTGTGTGTGTGTAATGTTATATATTTGTGTCTTCTTAAATGTTTTAATGTTTTGACGACTTCTACTACAGAGATATAACTGAAGATGGAGTCCCGACTCCGAAACGCGTCTTGAGAAAACAAGGCAAATAAAGTCACATGACGGAACAAATGAGGTAATTTATTACTACATTAATTGACAATCTATTTATCTGTACTTAGAAGCGTCATGACATATGTTGCACCTGTCTTAGGATACACATATGTGCAGGCTACAGATATTCCAAAACAATGTTTTGACAATAATCACTAAAGCATCAATGTGCACCAGAGTTAGGACCTTACATAAAGATTTAAATGTGCCGTTCATCAAACAACACATTCAATGATTATCAGCTAATCTCTACAAGGGGGCCCAAGCACACCCAACATCAACACTAATCTCTTCACTAGGTAGATATGACACAACATTTGACAAACACAGACGGCTGCTGTCTTTATTCACACGAACGATCTCTCATTTGGGCCCATAAAGCCATGCATAGCCTACTAAATACCCAAATTTCACCTCTTTGCTTTCTAGCTCTGTATCAGACCAAAGGGTGCACCACAGCGGCATGAGCCAAGCTGTCGCCACCAGGATGCAGTCTAATCTTGCACGTTTAATTCAAGTAGGCAGCAGAAGAAGATGTAGCTTGTAGCTCCTCCAATAAATTCACTAACAAGGTATTTGTAAGGTAACTCCCACCCTTCACGTCACATCTACGAAACCTGAGCTCCTGCATGACCTGTCGCGAGGTTTTACCTGACTGGACTCTGTGTCCCAGCCAGTTCTTTACCTCACCTTTTACGCGGATACATTATGTTCTGCTTTCTTCCACATTTACAATCTCGTTATGCCCATGGAAAGTGCTTCTCAGCTTGGTAGATGGAAAACCTTTCCTGTTTCCTTGTCCCATGTGATAGGAGTACTAAGAGGAAGGAATTTGGTTTTTAATGAGTAAGAATCTAACACTGTTGGAAGAGCAGATTTCTCCCTTTGTCTTTTGAAGATTTTCCACCTATCCTGCAAAATAAATAAATCATGTCAAGAAAGTGCTGCACTCTATGTTCACACTTTTGTACTAGGCTTAACTCTATCCATTCAGTATTGTCCTTGATATCCATGACATAGATTTCAGAGTAGTTTAACTGTCTTTTTTGTCAAACTTACAAAGACATTCGATTTGACTGAATTTCCGTTTTCATTTTCTTTGTTCAGTTTAATTATCAGCAGTGTTTTCATTTTTATAATTTATCACTCTTTTGTACTGTATATTAATATTGTTTAGCATTACAGTACAGAGGACTAAACATACTACAAAAAGCAATGCATTTCTAAGTAACATATTGTCACCACTCCCCAGCAATACCACCACAGCCATTATTAGAACAGAGGAATATTTGTAGGAAATAATTACTGTACATGTCTTTTTCTGTTCTCTTTCCTGAGCTTAATTAAAAGTTCCAAAGATGATCTTCTTTGCTTTAGAAAGCTTATCTGATTTATGAAATAAAGAAAATAATCACATTGAAATCTCAAAGAATTTAGAAAATAGTGCAGTATAAAGTTTTTTCAAAAAGTCAACTTTCTCTAAAAAAAAAAAAAAAAACGATATTGGTAGGTATCACAAGATAGAGGATTGAAAGTAAAACAATCCTCGAAAATATCACTTTGATATTTGGAAGAGTTGAGGAGAAATAACAATTTTTATATATCTGACTTTAAATAAAACATGTTTTGCCACTTGCAAGCACTTATTTAGATGCTTGTAGCTCAGTAACTATTCAACCGATTGATATGAAAATTTTCACGTAGAAAGTCGAAAGTCAAAATTTTCATATGGTTTCATCAAATTTTAAATATCTTGACTAGTTTCCTAGAAATTAATTGGAGAATACTACCATTTTGAAAGTTTTGCTAAATCATAAAAGTTCTTGTGAATAATTTAAACGCACATTATTTATCTTAATAAGAGCAGCATTCAATTTGCAATTGTGGTGTACGGTTAGAATTCAAAATTTTAAATAAATATTTTGTTTTTTAGCCAGTTTGGACAAAAATTACAAAATTTTAATATGTATGTCAAAAGATGCAGAATTGAAAGAAGATCATCCCTGAAAAAAAAAATCACTTGAAAATCTCAAACAGTTTACGAGAAAATACAGTTTACATTTTTTCAATGACATGGTTTTCTTTTAAACCAATGATATGGACCAAAAAAGATTCAAAACTAAAAAGAGAATAAACCCTGAAAAAATTATTTCGACATTTCAAATGGATTACGAGTAATTCCAGTTTATATGTAAATAAAAATAACAGAATTTAACATTTCACCACTTGCAATCCTTTTTTAAAACACATGCAACTCCCTAACTATTCATACTAAATGATATTAACATTTAAATGAGGAAAGAAGAAAATTAAAATTTTTGTGTGGTTTTTAAAAATTTAAAATATCTCTTATAGTTTCCGAGAAATTAATTTTAGAAAAGTCAATTTTTAACTTTTGCAAAAATTTTAAGGTAACTTTGAAATATTTTAATGGCAAAAAATGAGTTTTTGATTTTTGAATGTTTGTATAATCTAACAGTAACAGAATTAAATTTGAAGTAAAATAATTTTTAATATTTTTCTATTTTTTACCTTGAAAAATCACTTTGAAATCTCAAACAGTTTACGAGAAATTGTTGGTTAATTTTTTAAATTGGAAATACTGCCAACTTTCAAGATTTGCAAAATCATCAGGGTTCTTGACATTTCTACATCAAAAAAGTGAGTTTTATATTTGCCTATATATGTTTATATAGGAGCAGTATTAAATTTGGTATTTTAGTGTACCTGAACAAATCATACTGAAATATCAATATTTTTCATTATCCATTCGAAATTTCATATTTATTTGGCTGTTTATTTACCGATGTGCATTTATTTGAAAAAGTCTGATGTTGACAAAAAGTGAAATGTTAACTGTAATTTATTTTCATTACAATATCCCCTAAGCCCCTTTGTCATATCAACATCATTTTTGCTGGAATTGTTCTCTCTTCAATGTTGGATACATATTATAGGTGTTAAAAGATGTTGATTTTTTGTAAAATTTGTGTGGACATGGTGTTAATTTAATCAATTTTAGTTTTACAATGTGTGTGTGTATATCTCTTAAAAGGACCACATTTAAATTTGAAATCTTTGAGTGCTTTTAGAATTATGATGTTGTTAATAATTTGTAGTGTTTTCTATTTTCAGTCAATAATTTTACAAAATGTAAAAATTTAATATTAAAATATGGAAAAAGATATATAATTTAAAAAGAATAAATAACCTTTAAAAAAGTCGAAGACAAACTATAATTGACAGTTTTGTCAATTTGGAAACCCTTTTATTTAATGTACCGTATGTAACTATGTACATATTCTTGAATTATATAAAATTTTGATGAATAAAGAAGATATTTCATATTTTCATGTGTGTGCTGTTTTTGTTTGTTTTGGTCTTAAAATTATGAAATTCGTTTTTATTTGCTCCAAATTTCATATAATTTATATGAATTCATACAGAATTATATATTCAATACATATTTTTAACATAGATTTACAAATGACAAAACTTGCATGTTTTATACTTTGAAACAATATTTTTTTTTTTACACAACTTTAAGAATCAAAACTATAAAGTATATAGTTGACAGCATTATCTGTAAGGAGTGTTTTGACCAGGAATACTAATTATATGGTTAGAAATAAAAGAACACACAAAATTATGTTTAAAATCTATTTCTAGATAAAATTGATTTTGGCATTTTCTGATATCATTTTGAAAATCTTACAGTAAACAAAGTAGACTTTTGTCATAAATACCACACAAACTCAAACCATTTATAGTATCTTCAGAATAGCTGTACATAGTTAACATTGAGTATCCAAAGTACATTGAGTGTTTGGAGAATAAAAAAAGAATAATATTTTAAAGAAAAATAAATACAATTTTTTTTAACACCATTTAAAAAATATTAATCACAATAAAAAATTAAATCTTTTAATTTGGTAACTTGTTGGTTAGAACTACAAATCTGAGAGAATGTATCAGGTCAACTCTCAGTATTAACTAAAACACAATAAATAATATATTTAGCAAACAAATACATTAACATACAATGGAACATCCTCTTACCATATACAATATGTTTCCTTTATTGTGCTAATATAAAAGTTTCATGTTAAAATGAATGTCTGTACTAAATGCTGGGGAAATGTAAGATTGTTTTAGAAAAAAATATCTACAACATTAAAATAACGTTTTGATGATTTCTAAAAATAATAGAAAAGTACATACATTTATTGAACATATTAGGTTTGATTTATTAGGTAGTTTTGTTTTAACTAGAAAAGTGAAATTGAATTGTAAGCATTTTATTGTTTAATTATATAATGCTTCTTAAAAAGTAATGAAAAAATCACTGCAAAACTAATTCATTATAATACCCTGTAATGTTCCACTCTTCTTTTATTTACAACATTCTTGCAATAACTTTACAAAATATATACAAAGGTTGTTTGACAATATGTTTAAATTATGTTCAACCTACTGATAAAGTCAACAATACTGAAACTATCAAGATGAAATTTAAACTGTTGAAATTTTAAATAGAATTTCTCTAAAATAACCTTACATTTACAGCCAGCATTTTTTAACATTAAAAGAATGTATTAAATTGTGTAACTTCTCTTCTTTGTTATCACTTCAATAAGTGATTACTTGATTCAATCACTTTACATTGTATAATATTAGTATCATGTCAATTTTAAAATACATGTTTATTTTTAGCAAACTCATTTCAGATTATTTCCATCTTCAGAAACAGTTATAATACTTCACATATACGAAATGAATGAAAACACAATTTTTAGTACTGACACAGAACCAGTAGAGTATGTGTGTGCATGTAACAAACAACAGAGGATAATTATTAGTTATTGAAATGTCATTTAATTTTGTATTGCAAAAAACACATTTTTTTTTGTGGAAGATTGTGTTTTAATTCATTTGATGATTGAAATTTCCACGAGTGTAGCGCATTACAGTTGATATTTCATACAGTAGGGATCCGTCTATAAAACTGAAATGTCAAATTAAAATAAAGGTAAAACTAGTGGTTAACACACACTGTGGAAAAAATAAAATATGTATATTCAAACTGTAACAATGGAATGATCAGTGTATAAGATAATAATTGTAGATATAATTTGTGATACAGCTACTAAACTGGGATTGGTTCTGGTAAAAGAAGCTAGATTCCATCACTGAATGGGGTAATTTAACTCAAGAGGGGATGTGACAAAAGAGATACCAGGGTAACTAACTATATTTTATCCAGGACACGGACTCTGCTTGGCATCCCATCCCAAAAGTTATGAACACATTTGTTTTTAATACATTTTTTAGCTATCATCAAAATATTTAAATTTACAAATTGATACACTTGATTATCATTATTACAAATAAATTTCCTAGAATTTTATAAAAATCTATGCATTATTTGTTGAGATATCTCAAATAAATCTACAAATAAATTTTTTGTTTAGGCTTGTAATATATATGGTTACCTATATATTTTTTAGAACTTTATAATGGAGAAATTATAACGTTTTTCTCCTAGACTTGATAAAAGAACCAGAGATATTTAAGAAAACATCAAACAAAGACACCATTTTTATTAAATATAATAAAACACAATTATTAATTTATTTTGTACTATCCACTTTTTATTAGTCTAGCCGACCAATGGTTTCGCCTGCTTAGGCAGTGACGAGATATCTATCTAGACTAATAAAAAGTGAATAGTACAAAATAAAAAATTGTGTTTTATTATCTTTAAACATGGAATTCGACCAAGAACCATCGGTCTCAACAGTAATGACCATTTTTATTTTTAGAAGTCAAAAACAAATTGGCATTTGTTCGTTGCTCATGGTATAAAATGTTGTTTTTGTATACCGTATTCTCTCCAGAATTAGTTAAAACAATAATATCGCTAGGTACTTCTAACTATTTATTTATTATTTTAATAATATTACTTACTATGAGAATCTTTAGCCAAATGCACACCACATTTTTACTACGTAAGTTACCTAGTTTCATAAGAATAACTTAATAACATTTTTCATCATACTGCTTTGAAAATGTCATCACTAGTGTGGGATTGTCACCGAACCTTAACCAACCTTTTGACCTAAAATCAGGTAAAACTCAGTTGGATACCAGGTCACAGAGGATACGAAGGAAACGAAAAGACAGATAAACTGGTAAAAAATGGGACCAAGCCTTACTGAATTGTTTAGTAATTATTAATTATCTTCAGGTGATGGTGTCAAACAATCCTTATTTTTACATAATTGTTTTTTTCCCCATGTAAAAAAAGAAACAAAAAGTGTGAAACTAAGGATTGATTGACAGCAACCTGAAAGGTAGGTGACACATTTCTTGCAGGACTTTTTTTAAATTTTGAACGAAAGATAAGTTGGACGACTTTATACTTCTCCTAATAAATTGACAGTATACCTCCATCTTTCAATATAGATTTGACAGTAACACTGTAATAAGCCATTCTCATCTTTATAATAGATTGGGAAGGAAAGAGTAACGACTTCCGGTTCATAAAAAACCTTGGTTTATTTGCTTTCAAATTTTTCCAGCTAGAAGATCTCATGCTTAGTGTTAACTTACAGGTGAAAACTGGTCAACTATTTAAAAGGTGGAAGTGGAAGAATTGCTAACAGTAGAAAGGATGGAAGAGCCTAGATGAGTAAATCTCAAATGAAAATTATACATGGTAAATGCGGCAGCCTCAACAACTGTTTAATACTCATTTACATGTCCAAGGGAATTTTAATTTAAACAAACTTCAATTTATCCTATAGATTTTATAATTTAACTTATTCAAGATTGATTACATAGTTTGGTAATTAACAAAATTATGTTAAAATTTCAATATTTATAAAAACCCAACTATGTTTCTTTACATCATTGAGGTTTTAAATAATATAGTTTACTTTTTGTTAGAATATTTAATTTAATTTTTAAAAAAACTCACTACAAAGTTAATAGGGTGATGTCATAGGACACAAATGACTAAACAAGCTTGTTCTGGTCACCTGAACAAAAACAACTTACTTAGTCAGCTATTAATATAGGTCTACCATGGTTTCCTTATTTGCAAAGGTAGTATGGGGGGGGGGGAGTGAACATTTTTTGATTGATAACCTCATTTAATATATATACAGATTGCAAATATACTCAAAATAATTTTCTATAGGTAAAAAGTTGTTCCATAAAAATGTTCCGAACATATATTTTGAAATTTACAGACATTTACTTTTGAATGATAAACTTAACTGGTCAATCTACATGATGAAATTAACTAAAGGAATAGACAGTAAAATAATATACAGTCAGGGAGAAAATTCACTTTTTTATGAAGGCTATAAAAATTTAGATAATGAACTGTTATAGTTTTAGGATCAACAGCAATAAAAAGTGATGAAAATTTTATAACCCATCGGTGATATATTTGGTTAACAACAATCTCCAACATTTTGTATCACTAAGTAAGCCTATATAGAAAGGTAAAAAAAAAATTGTCTAAAGAATAAAAACACAACATATTTTACACCTGTAATCTAAAAATGACTAAGTTATACATAAGTGATGATGTGATTACATAAGTTAAGAGTGTGATAGATGGAGATTTGATAGTCATTGGGATCAAAGTCAAAGAGAGAAATCACAATAGAATACTTCAAGTAGTTAGTAAATAATCTGAAATTGCTAATTTGTTAGTCTAGAATTCAACAATTCCTCAAAATAATACTTAAAACTTCCATTATGTAATTGACAACAAATTTGGTACCATAAGATAATAAATGTCTGCTAGCATACATTAAACAAAAATTTAATCCTTTCTTAAAGTGAAAAATAGAAATACAAAATGTAGAAATAATATTCCTGGAAAATAAGAAGGGAATCATATTGCAATGTTGGTTTTACAATTTGTGAACAATTACAGCAACATAATAATATACATAAAAAATATATATAACAAAAAGTGAATTTCTGCGTTAGTATATTGAATTTTGTTTACAAAAATATAACATTGAACATTTATAGACTTTTTCATTTCTTTCAATTTAATCAGCAGAGTTCAGTACAACATTTCATAGTTTAATATAATTTAAACAAGCACAATTATTTTTAAGAAATTGTGAGAATTAAAATTGATGATCATTTCTTTTAATATAGACTAAGTTGCATGTTAACACTATTTTATTAGGTAAGTTTATTAGTGAATAAAATAAGGTCATATTGTTATGTATTAAACTTTCATTATCATTATTTTGACTGAAAATTATCTTTTAGTTACTAATTTTATGTCAATTTAAAATGGACAATTGTGAAAAAATAGAATAAAAACAGTTGCTCACTTTTGTCAAGTTTTTTAACTGGTACTGTCCTTAAAAGTAAATGTTTACCAGAATACAATTTAAAATATTGACAATAATTTCTAAGGCTCAAGTTGCATGTGTAAGGCGAAGAAACAACTTAGCTAGGAGAAAATGGAGAGTTTTAATGATGACGCAATGGCAGGATAACAAGAAGGAGATGGACTGCTAGGCTTATTGAAAACCTAGCCGAATATCATGGCAGAAGGTATGTCAAAGTCAACTTCTATTTGACTCAGCTACAGTTTGGATATATCCACACAGAATTGAAAAAATGCACACAGAACTGTAAGCCAAGCCCAAAATGCATATACTGCAATGGCGGCAAAAACAAATGGAAGAAAGTGAGACAACGAGTGACAAGCATCGTGGGAGAGATCAAGGCAAGGATTATTGTCAACAATTGTTGGAAAACGAGGAGAACTGTGGGATAGTAATTTGGTTTGCAAAGACGGTCCTTTGACAGAAGAAAACATTGCGGAAGATGAACTAGAGAGGGTTAATCACAGATAAGAGCAGAAAACCTGTGCAAACAAAAAGGCCACAGACATAAGAATTTAAAAGTAGAATGCTTAGGGCAGGTCAAAGTGATGACACTAGAAGTAATGTGAAAACTGTTCTGTGTTGGATTTTGCCTAGAAAATAGTAGATTTAATGGATATACCAGGAAAGGTTAGGTGCATAGAGGATTTCCCTCTTTAAAAAAATTAAAATTGCTACAATTTATGTATTTTTATGTAAAACAGTGAAAAGTAATTAAATATAGTTTGAATAGTTTAGACCCAATTATAACCACTTCTCTTCCTGTCATTTTATAATTAGTTTTTAAAATTGTATTATAAATTTAAATTTTTTAAAAAATAGTGTTAACAGCTGATGAATATTTTATTTTGTCATTGATTTACAATATACCTTGAATATTGCAATACTTAAGCACATTAATAACAATATTGTTGATGATGAACTCTAATATATGAGAAACCTGTCAAATGTAGAGAATGTACCATTAAACTAAATATTGTCAAAAATCTTAACATAAAAAGATATCACTTTATACACATTAAATCAAACTAGAATCTATACAAAAACTAACAAATCTTTTGAAATATATAACACATTATTTTTGTCTCGTACAAATTTACATTTCTTTTATCAAACTCTAAAAATGGATTATTTTTAAAAAAAGCGTTTAATTTGTTGTTGAAAAATAGACTATTAATATATTTTAAAAGCAATATGATAAATACATGCTTTAAATTTATGTCGTCTTATAATTTGATAAAAGAAATTATAATGTGTTAAAATTTCAAAATAGAAACTTGCACAGTATAAAACATACTATATACAATAGAAATATAATATCTTACAACAGTAAATTTCATAAAATTGTAATAAATTAAGTTAAAAAGAAAATTGAAAAATATAATTAGACATCACATTAATTAGTTTATGTAAATATTATGTTTAAAAATACAAATAACAAATATTTCAAACATCAGTTTTAGTTACAAAATTATATCCATCTACGCTAAATGTTTAAGGAAATTAATAGGTAAATTTATTGGAACAATTTAGTAGATTTGGCAAACAGGAATCGCTAAAAGAGTAAAAGCCTAAATGTAGTTACTTTTTTGTTAAGGCACGAAATAAATAAAACAAATAATTGTCTTTTATAGCAATAAAAAATATAATTAGAACATATAATTTAATAATTAATTGTATATGCATTATTGTTTAAAAAAAAACCCTTTAATTAAAAAAAGAAAACTTACAGAAGCAAAATGAATTTAGCTTAAAAGGAATATAGGATATTTATTGACCTCTTAAGTATTATGTTTAAAATGTAGTCTTTTAATCATCAT
Organism: Aphrophora alni; assembly: GCA_963513935.1. NCBI lineage: Eukaryota > Metazoa > Arthropoda > Insecta > Hemiptera > Aphrophoridae > Aphrophora > Aphrophora alni. The sequence goes on along the minus strand of OY740769.1, from coordinate 8,620,298 downwards.
CTGTTAATACAAAGAGAGTAACATTTTGATGTAATTCCAGTTTAAGAGAAGATATTTAGTTAGTTTTTAAATTAAAAACAAAACAATTGATAGCCTTTGACTGCCTACTATTTTAATATAAATAAAAATCAATATGGTCCCGTACAGTCAATAATTAATGCTATCAATCGATTGTGGATTCTATTGAATTATTACTTTAATACAAGTAATAATATTTTTTAAACAAATTAAACTTAATTGGATAGTTTTGAAAGTGTGTTACACTACTTAACAGCCAAGGAGTGTTTTATTTACATTCAAATTTAGCATTATTAGAGACAAAATGGTTGGTATAATATTATATTGATTATTTAAAACAACCTAAAAGTACTAATCGTAAATGTCTAGATAATAGTTTACCAAAAATTAGAATTTCTCAGGAATATAATACAGAGTGAACAAATATTATTAAACCGTTTTAAATCAAACAAAATTAAACAAAAAACGGTTTTGTTTGATATTCAAATAAACAATGTAAACATGGTTGTCTTTTTACTCTTAAAATTAAAAAGAAAGTTTAGGTTAGGAAGTCTTTCAGTTTAATATTTAAATACAAATAAAAAATAATACAAATTATGGTCTGTCATTATCATTTGTTGAATTTCAATATACAATTTAACTTAAATTGTAAATAAGTCCCCATGCAAGATATTTTAATTAGTCTTTTATCATTTCTAAAAATTTTAACAAAATTATGCAACTTCCGAGTATCAGGATTCAGTAACCCATTAAAACTCACTCATCAATTTACTATAAAAAAGAATTTAAGTAGCATAATCTACTTAGTATTAAATTATACTAATACATATGAATAGGCTATGAATAATTTGCTTTAAATATTAATAAAAAAGGGTTGGCTTTTTTAAGAACAAATATTAATAATATTATGTGAAACTTATCAATTGAATTATTTGTACCGTACAGGGTTTTATTAAGATAATGATTTTAAAAGTTCCAGCTAAATACTGCCGGATGTTTCTAATTTTATATCACAGAATAAATAGTTCAGCATCAAGTAACATTTTAAAGCAAGATACGGAAATGATTTTCGGTCCTGTTTGCCAAAAATAAAATAAATGTTAAAGAATGTTTTTGGTTACACTTACTCCATTGAACGTTTTGCCAACACAATTAGTTTAAAATAAAATCCTAAATTGTCAATAAATTACCAAATATAATTAAAAAAATCTAATTTATTTCAATTACTCAGTTTAAAAGTCATAAACAATTACCACCTTAAAAAGTTTCTCTAATAACACTATTACCATATCAGGAAGGGATAACACATTTACAACTATTTCTGTATAAGTCTTATAATATATGTTAAATATAAACTTATAGTAATAAATCGCCATTCACTCATCAAGGTCACATTCACTCGCTCTGAACAAAATAAAACAAAAAAACACTGACATAGGCCCAGACAAAATATTCTATGTATTTTTTTTTTCCTTTTTATACATTTCTCTTTAAATAGTAATATTTTATATACATAAGCTCTAAAAAATCATCACTCGGTATAAAACATTTTTTTTATTTTTTCATTCATACTCACATAATTCTTATGACATAAAGTCAGTGTTTCTTATTTTTTAAACTTTTTTGTTTCTTTACAGTTTTAATTTGTGTCATAAATTCAGGGATTCGATTAGACATATGTTTACAACAAGTTTTTTTTTGTTTGTTGTTAAACAAATGCAGCAACACAAATTTAGTTTTTGGAAACTTTAGGAAAATCCAATCATTAAATTTTTAACAGTATTTTACATTTTTTAATATCTCTCAATTAAATGGATTAGAGCATGCAGTTTTAGCCTAGGTATTAGAATATAACATTGGTAAAAATCCTAATGTAAGCTTTTTCTTTCCCCCCCTATAATTTGGACCCTCAGGGAATAGGGGCTTGACAATCCCAAGGGTTCTCAGCTAGATAGATCTACATCTTTATTCATCTTGTCTTGGGTTAGATTTTCTTTCTAATCAAGGTTCTCTTGACCAACTCTTGTTCCCTTCTGACCCTGACATATTTATAGTATATGAGGGCTAGGGGTCTTTATTTATATTCTTTTGTTATTTTAATTTTTATAAGGCAACGACAACCGAGAGGTTTTTCACCTTTAAAAAACAAGGGGAAAAACTCTTAATTTGGCTCACATGGCTGATAAATAAAAATTAAGCTCTCTTAGCACAAATGTCTTCATTTCACTCTTTAATTTTTTGAATAAAACATCTATGGGATGTTACATACAAATTTAGTTATAGCAACCAATATAATAAGCTTTAATAATTCAACACAAGTGTGGTTTAGACCTTGCCTCAACTATGTGAAAAATTCTGTAGTTATACTGGATTTTGGCTTAAAATATTTTTACTTTTCATTAATCTAATTCAATGATACTTCTGAAATATCATATTGATCTTTACTCTTTTATTGATTATGTGAAAATGTAATGTAATCACCAAATCAACTGTATTTATAAAGTTTGTAAACTGTGTATAATAGCTGACAGATCAAATCAAATTGAGTTTGTTATCTTCAATATCTGTTTTTAATGCGTAGGATTCCTACACACGTACCAGCTCATTTAAATTACAACCCACAAAAAAACTCTTTTGATGTTTATGCTCTTCAACTGCCAAAAGATAGATTTGTGTAAAATAATCTAATATTATTATTAAATTTTAAAATAGATTATTTCCATTCCATATCTTGCATTTTAATAAAATATTAGTTTACAACAAATGATTTAAATTTATTATATTGTATAGGCCAACTTATATTCAAATTTTGAAATCAGATCAATACATATATTGCTTCAAGAAACAGATTAATCAATATTCTATGGTAGGCTATGTATTTCCATCCTTGATAGTCAAGTGAGTATAAAGTAAATTTCTCGTACTATGACATCCAGTAATGGTAATCGTACAACGTCTCTTAAGCCATTGAGGCCCTTTCCCGAAACATATATAATAGGTCACCCACTGAAATATTGAATGGAGGCCATAAAACAGTTTTATTATAAACACTTTCAAAACCTGTATCAATCGCATAAAATTCTGATTTTATCAATATAAAGAACTTAACTTGAAGTAATAGTAATATAATTCAGTTTTGACTTACTCCGACTTAACACCTGGTGGAACAGGAATCAAATATTTTAAACCAATCTCAGAGACACTTTGACAAGTGAGTTATCAACAGGGAACTGTGCGTTTCTTAGAAGCATGTTCCAAAACCTTTTCTTTATCTGGTTTGAGCACTGGATAGTTCATTCTATTGGTTCTTCTCTAACTGTCATAAATAAATAGGTTAGAATTTAATAGGGCACATAGCCTATTAGATTGGTTAGATTTTGTATGGACAGGAGACAGGCTTACCTTGGAAAGTGGTCCTTGGTAATACCTAATAGTACACAAGTAAGAAAACACACAAAAAACACTAAAGTTCTGAAATATTTCATAAACACTGTTCACTTTCTCAATCAGTGGAGTTAAGAAGAAGATTCAGACTTGTGTACTATTAGGTAATACCAAGGACCACTTTCCAAGGTAAGCCTGTCTCCTGTCCATACAAAATCTAACCTGTCATAAATAAATAGTAAGGTATAAACCAGATATTTGAAACATGAAACAAATAATAAAATAGGAAAAGAAACTCATAATCAATATCAAATTATTTTATAGTAAATGTGTAGTTAGCTATGAAGATTTTTTTTTTATCACCAACTATTATTATTATTATTATTACATGTATGTGTGGGTTTTGTGAGATGCCTTATCGCTGTTACTGTCTCTTAAACTTTGGCAGCCAGTTTTCAAAATATAGAGTTTTTAAGGAGCACGGAGCGTGTAATTTGGTTAAAATCAAAGTTTTAGTAACAAATTTTATATTTATTAGGTAAACTTTAAAATTGGGCAAAAAATCAATTTTAAAGTAGTTTTTTTTCCTTTTCTGTTTTGCCATTAGTTACTGCATTTGTTTGCACAAGTTTATAAAAGATGGAAGGCGGACATTGAATACATTGTGTTTGACATACATAGTATCCCATACTGACTTAATATTATTCTTATACCTAATCAAGATTCAGACAACAGTAAGTTCAAAAAACAGCACCAATTTATCAATTAGGTTATACAATTTTAAGGGTTACAATTTGTTTACTACTAAAAATATCCAAACATGTATTTATACACACAAAATTGTTATAAATGAAGGTTAATTTATGATAAATTAATCAATGAAAAACAAAGTATTGACAATGTAAAATAAATTTTTTTTAAAGTTTTGGATCTCCAGAAATACCAGAGAAGAAAAATAATCTATAATTACATATGGAAATAAGGAAATAATAGTTACACTGCAAACTTTTGTCCCTTTAAATCTGGTAGTAATATACAACGTTAAAACTAAATAAAATGCAGATAATTAAAATTGCATTTGTTTAAAATATCTTTTAATTTGTTTTTGCATACATGTTTAAAAATGTATAATATCGAATAAACATATTTATGCAAAATGCATAATATTTTGTCGTAATTATTTATTGTGAAAATGTATTATACAATTTTGAAAGTCATGTATTAAAATATTGTACGGTATAACTCACCTGTTATTAATAGATTACATTTTTTAATGTTTCATATACAAAATTTATTAAAAAACAAAATAAATTTTGTAACCGGGATAAAAGTTTGTTTATAACACACTTAAAAAATGTTGGTTTAGAATATAAAATTGAACAATTATGAAATAAAACTAAATGAATGAAACAATAACAATAAAACATATCTCTCAACATAGCACCATAAATTTAAAAAGAAATACTTTTTGCTCTGCTGTTGTCTGTATCTTATGGACTGCTACATTTCTACCCTGTATACTATCGTTGGTTCTGTGTTTTCTTAATAAATCTAATGTTATATGGATCTTCTGCAAGTTCTGGGTATTTTTCTACATCACGTATGTATTCTCCGTCATAGCCGTTAGCTGCTCCTAATTTTAATATTTCATCCGCTTCTTGCTGTGTCCAATCACGCGAAGCAGGAACATTATTTCTTAATGAATCTCTCTCTCTGTGCCATGCTTTCCTTAACGCACTTGTCCGACAGTGGTGTAATAACCTCTGTCTTTCTCGTGCTAATGTTGTCCCATAACGTAGATTTATTATTGCATTTGGCCGGTGGATTCTCACATCTAGTACCTTAAAAAATAAGTTTTATTAATAAATAACCCAATTAAACAAAGATATTAACATATTTTAAATATGATCAAAGTTTACTTAACATACTTAACTAAATAATTAGTGGCTGACAAAAATTGTAATTAAAAAAAAAAGTATGGCATGAAACCAAAGTTATTACAAACACAGGGATGAGGCAAAAGACCTTCAGGTCGACGTCGGTGACAGAGGTCATCACAGCCAAAAAAAAAAAAAAAAAAAACACAAGGATAATATAAATTGTTAACAGACCTGTCCAATATTTGATTATTCATTTTTTTCTTTTGAAAGATGAAACTGTTGCAATAACCTTTTATACATATATGGAGGTACAATTACAAAAAGTGTAGTATTTTTGTATTCAAAAAAATCGTATGTTTTGGTCAAAATACTAGTCAATGTTTCTTTCCATTTTAAGTTATTTAGTTCCAAACGCTAACTTTATATTTTTATTATGTCATATTAAAATAGTAATTGCTACTCCATGATATCAATATAATTGTCTTAAATTTCAATCTTAGGAAAAAGTAAACATTTGTTACACTTGAGCCATTTCTTTATCCATAGTTTATCTCCAAAGTAAAGTATGAACTGGGTAACCAGATTTCTATGAGAATCATGCCAAGCATCAGGGCATAGATTGAATTACGCTTTTGAAGAAGGGTATGTTTACTTAACTAAGTACAAGTTAAAATATTAAAGAAACCGAAGCATTGAAACATTTTTTAAACATTCAACAATAAGTAAACATATTTGACTGTGCAAGACTTACCTTGCCAGAGCCGACTTCCCCTTCCTTTTCATGGAATGTTGTATTAAACTGTGATCCAAATCTTTTTAATTGCGCTCTATCCTCCTGCGCTCGCCAAGCTTCTTCCTTCACAAAGAAAAATGCATCTTGTAACACTCCATGAGTTATTAGTGTAAAAGGCAAAAGGAATGTATTGTTGAACACTGATGTTAGAACATCACGATAGATTGAATTTGCAGTTGGAACACTGTGTATGACTGCACGATTACCACTAGATCTGGAGACAAGAATCCCTCGACCAAAAGGTGGATCTGAAGAAGAACCTGGACGGATGGCCCAATTCTGATGATGATCTAGAGTCATTTCCCTATAACAAAAATAATAATATTAATTAATAGTTTTGAAAATTACATCAGTGTAAGTGGAATGAAATAAATAATTAAGAGTAAACATGAGTTTACTGTAAAGAATTTATATATCTGATAATTTACTACCAATATTACATCTCTGGTAGGTACGACTGATTAAACAGATCATAAAAGTGCATGTTTTCGATATTTCTTTTTACAAATTATGTCAGGTGTTTTAATTTTAATTTTTTTTTTTAAATCTCCTGACAAATAACCAAGAGTTAAGTGAGACAATGAGGGCATTTTATAATACTTTTTAAAGTTTTTGATACAGAAAACGTATATTCACTTAAATAAAAAATATACAGATAAAAGTAAAGACTAATTTTTATGATTTATACTAAATCGTAGGTACTTGGTAGAACTCCATGTTAAAAGAAAAGTGCATGTAATTTTTGTAAAATTTTACAATTAATTGAATGTTGCCGACCATGGTTTCACCAGTTACAACATTTACACAGACTTAACATGTCTTAACACAAACTAAGGACAAATATTAGAAACCAAAACAACTTATACATTATAGGAACATAATTTACAATATTTTATAAATGTGTATAAATTGTTTGCTTTTTAATAATTGTATTTAGTTTGGGTTAAACTGTTTTGTAAATGCTGTAACTGTAAACCATGGTCGGGAAGATTCAATAAAATCTAGAATTTATAAAATATATGTTTATGTTTCATTAAACTAATTTCTTCATTTCCAGTACTCTTATAATTCAAATTAAGCCCTGCCTATACACTCAAAGGTCACATCTCTTAAAACTACAAACCTTATTGGATCATGCTCCAGTTCTCTAGATGGGGATGGATAAGGATTCAAAGGATCTAATCTCATGATAGAACCAGGTACATTGAGTGAAGTTAATCCTTGCGTCATCATCCTTTGAGATAACTGGCTCAGGAATCCAGATGCTACTCGGAACTTGTTGTTAGGTCCAGAGCTATCTGAAGGTCGGTTTAACTGTGGAGCTAGACTTGACAAATCATACCCTAAGCGTTTCAACCAGGTTCCTTCATCTGAAATAAAAAACAAGTGCACTGATTGTATGAAATATTATAGAGTAGATATAAATATAATCAAAATTTTAGTTTAATTGTGAGTTTTTACAATGTTAGTATGAGAATGTCACCTTGGATAAGTTCTTAACTTTCAACCAGGTAGAATTAAGTTTGGTGTCTATCATAAAAAATTTAAAGGGACAGAGAAGATTGATGAACTGGCAAAAAAAGGAACCCATACCCCACACTTTGGCTTAGAATCTGCTTGTGGGAAAAGCAAAGCTGTAGCAAGAAGCATTATGAGAAAATGGGTTAAATTAGAGACACTTAACGGGAGAGATGCAACTAGAGGCAGTTCTATTAGCCATTGTAATAACCCAATAAATAACTCTTCAGCTTTGTAGGGTGAGATGACAAGGGTGTAAATCCCTCTTCCTCCATAAAAAAAAAATATAAAGAGTTTATTTAGCAAACATTTTAAATACTAAATGTGGGAAGATATGAGTTACAATATAGTGGGAAAAACTAACTTATTCAATTTATGTTCTTAATTCATGTAAAGAAATCCTATGAAATTAGAGAATGCCAATTTTTACCTATTTGACCACATAACAGAGAAATATTACTCTGATACAAAATCATTCATTCTACATATTGACCAACAAAAATTACAGCGCCTAACTGCCGTTTATTTTCTTTAAGAAGAAATACTCAATACTCAAATACTGTTAAGAGGCGAGCTTGGTCTCACATTGAATTGTATTCATAAATGTCACAGTCTAAACAATAATAAAACATGACCTGCAGGAGTAGATGTAGGCTATCAATAAACTTTTTGTGTCATAGCTGACACCTGTGCAGTGTTAAAAACTTTCTTTCGATGCATTTTTACCTACACTTGCTCTATTTTTGTTGCCAACTAAATTTCTGAGACTATTCGTTAATTTTATTTATCCACAAAACAGAAATGGTTTATTATCTTCACACAATTTCTACTTTGGATGTTATAGATAAATAAATTCTATATTAAACATTATTCATTGTCAATATGAACACTCAATTTTAAACATAATAACTAAAATTGATTTCAGTTATTGTAGCATAATGTTCAGTTTTCTGAGATTCTTTAGTGAAATGTATTAAAAGAAAAATATTAGGACACATATCAAATGCCTAAATAATGAATATTTTAGTAAAAAGAATACTACTAAACACGCTTGTTTCGTAATAAAGCAAAATTTATTATATTTATGAAAAATTCATCATATCTATTGAACTTATTATACAATTGACTACATTAATGCTAATATTTAAAAACTCTTGCCTGCAAGATTCATGTTTCCTTGGCCTGCATTGATAGGATCATTTCCATTGAATCTATAAAGATGCAGTTGTCTTGGATTTGTCACTCTGTTCAGTATATCACTCCATAAAGGAGACATCCATTGACCAATAAGAGGATCATAAACCTTCCCTCCAGACATGTGAACCAATGATGTCACCTAGAATAAATGAAGATGTTTAATAATAAAGGATACAGATCGTTGAGTTATATCGGTTTTAACTAAAATTTATACCATGTTTAACAACAGTCTCCCCCCCTTCTAAATTTTATAATAATTGATGTCAATTTAATATATAAAACAACATTTTAGTGAAAAATTAGTCTCAAGGAGAGTCATTTTGGACATGTACAATTTCGCCCCCTTACAAATATAAGGGAAATGTAAGGGCCCCCTACTCCAAATGGGTAGGAGTAGGGGGCCCATTTCAATTGAATTGAGTTTGATTAGAAAGAAAGCAGCCATATTTTAGAAAACGTTAATTAAAAATTAAGCCTTTCTCAACAAAACCTACAGCAAAATAACAATTTTTGACATTTTCAAATGATATTTAAGAAAATTAATTTATTGTTGCACCTCATTGCAAAGATTATTTTATAGGAAAAAAAAAGCAAACCTGATTAGTGAGAGTAATGATTAAAATAGTAGTGTCAATATTACACTATAAGCCAACATTTTGAATTAGAGCTACAACACGAAATCGGGTTTTTATGTTAAATCATCATTTCACTCAGGTGCTACACAACACATTTAAAAAAAAAATCCGTTTAAATCTATTTTCATCCTTGTAAATAATTATATCCCTGAAGGCTACGATTCTCTAGAAAGTTTTGTTGGCAAAGCCTACTTTGTTAACCTAAGAACAAAATTAGCTTCTTTAGGGCTATAAAGTTTCTCAATAGTGAGTTTCTTTAAATATTCCATCACTAAATATTTAGAAGGCATGAAACAATTTAAATCTTAGCTGGTGTTACTTATATTTAATGAAGTTGGGCGTCACTTTGTAATGTTTATTAGAAAGAAAAGAATAAAAATTATTACAAAGAAATACTCTTGAAGAGAGCATAAAAAGTTGTTCTGAGGTCGCAAGTTCTTTAAAACAGTGTACTTTGGAGAATTTTAAATAAAATACAGAATCCTTTTTTTTCTGAAACGTACATTTAATTATTATTAAACATTTCATAATAAATTTCATACAAAATCAAAGTATTACTGAAAAGACAAAATTACACAAAAAACATCCTACACTTTATATTAATCCAAAATTATAATTCGTTAATACTTTATTTATTATTAATCAAATGGTTGCAATCTAATTTCAAAATAAAATTTATCATTATTCAAAATGTAATATTTTGATATTACACAATATCTTTTATAAAATATTTATTTTTTATTAGTTTTAAAACATCTAATTTAACAAGTCAAACAATGAATATCTTTGAATTATAAAGTACTTTAATCATTATCTTCAAATAATTTTTTTTTCTTTATTGAAAAACATATGATAATTTTGCATACATATTATCCAAGTTTCATTAGTGAATTAACAACATTTCTAGTTATTTTTATGTTTAATCTTTTATAGAATATAATTTAAGCATGTTATACCAAGCATGCATTTATACACAGAAGTTAAATTGTACATTTTACATAAAACTTTCAATTTATTCACACTACTTCCTTGTCCAATCCACATGGAAGTGTCCCATCTCTTTTTAGAAAATAACTTGTTCAGATTTACATTTCACTTGTCTAATAATCACAATTGTCTACTTTTGTCTTTTATTCAAAACATACTTGTTAACTCACATAATTTTTCTTAAAACACAAATACTTGTCCTCTTTTGAATATGTTTGTCCTTTATAAAAACAATTTCTTTCTTCCATGGTTTGGCTTTGTCTCTACAAACATTTTTATTACTTTCTACCGCTTACCTCTCAGAAAGTCTAGATCCAACTGGATTCAACCCGGTTGGCAACAGTGTTCCCATCCTGACTCACAATGCTGATTTCCTATTTTTCTAATAACTAAAATTATATCCGTTCTAATTATTAACATACTTTTAACAAATTCCTCTGATCATTTTATACTAATTACTTTCTTTATTTATTTTATTAAAAAAAACAGAATACACTTCCTGTTTATTGCTTTGAGTCAAACTTATTTTCCATTCAAACCAAGATTACCAAACTGAAAATGTACACTATTACAGGCAGAAAGGTGGAACTTACGAGACACCTGATATATAATCAAATTCACGAATGAAATCTTACCTGATCTAAAAGACCACCACAGAAGTCGACTGGAAGATATAAATATGGATTAGAATCGTAGACTATATGACCATATGGAGATCTCATAATTTCTCGTATTCCTTCTCCATATTGGTTAAATATCATGACAGGAGTACCACATTGGTCTGTTGCTACATAGTATTTATGACGGTACACTTGAGCAAAGACCAAATGTCCTCTATCGTCATACACAAGGGACATAAGTTTTCCATCTCGTGGGCTATATATCTGCGACACCTGTCAAATTAAGTATTGTTTTATTTGTCTATTTTGTAAATTTGTTTATTTGTAGTTGTTTTGGTGAAGAACTAGTGATTTAAAGATCCAATTTTTAAAATAGTACGCCAGAATATATTGGATTAGACATGATAATAACTTTCTAGGTATATTAATAACATTAAAACAAAGTTTAAAAAAAATTACTGCAATTTTTATTAATGGTTTAAATAATACTTTACTAAAATTCTTCATGACCTCTTAATTTTACGTTGAATAAACTTGATTTTTTGAAATAAAACTATCTACATTTTTAATGATTAAATTTTTATAAAATATTTCACTTTAAATACTTATTTTGCATATGATTTGGATTTCTGTTACTGTCTATTGGCTTTTAAGACAAAAAATAAAAAATGGACAAGATTTAAACAAAATAACAATTGTGGACTATGGTCTATGATAATTGAAAACAAGACGTACAGTAGCACAAATACTTATTATAAATTTAAAACATTTTTATATACATCACTTAGATAAGATGAACATTTGCATATGATAAAATATGATATATGGTATAATTTATTTAGACATTTGCCATCATTTGTATATAAAAATTAATACACAGCATTTCAAGACAACTTTAATTATCAAGAGTTACTTGATAAACCAAGAATATATAAACACGAAAAAGGCCAACTAAAATAAGAACTAGTAACCTAAGAAATGAATAATTCATAGCTGAAGACTATAAAAATGTATTATAGTTCATTTCAATTTTAGTTAATATTTATTTAGGTTAACAAAATAAAGAAATACTAAAATTACCTCATTTGGACGGTGATAGTTTGTGTAAAAGAACTGAGTAACATTTCCATAGTTGTCTTTTCTTGTTGCTAACCTATTCAGATGGTCATAAAAGTAACGCACATCAAATCTACCTCGTTTTGTTGCTCGTATCTTGAATCACACCCAAAATATCATAATAATTTTATATATATTTTCAAAACATATATACTAATAACAAGCATGGTATAGGTTAGTCTGAAATATAATCTAACAAGTACCTAATACATATTAAAAATGGCACAATTTTTTTTTTAGTTGAGAATAAATTCATCTCCAACATAAATTGTCTTATTCCAATATCAGCATTTAAATTACATGTACTTAGTTACAAGTTACAACAAAATTCTAAAATATTGTTTCAAGGATGACTCTATTCATAAAAATGTTAACTTTGTTATGTATGTTACATTAAAAAAAATACTACATCCAGAAAAGATTTAGAAAAAAGAATGAATTAAGTCCTAAGTAGTGAGTATTTTCAAAACTTGTGTAGAAAATAAAGACATATTTACAAACTCAGAACAATAGTTACACATTTTGAAATTTTTTAGAAATATATACTTTTTTATTTGATAGAATTGAAACATTTTATAATTGCGATGAGACAAATATAAAAGAAAATACAATTAAGATTTAAAATAGCTATTTATAGGTTTTCAGCCAAACTGTTTAATATTTTGTTATCAGTTATTATCTTGGGTATAATTACCAAAACTGTCTTTATAAATCAGGGTTCTGTAAATTGAACTGTGCTGATTGGCACTGCTTGATTTGATGGGCCTTAAGACTGCCTATTTTCCTAACTGTGAAGGAATCTTTGATGATAGGATCCTTGGATTTGTAAAGGTATAAAATGAGGGACTTACTGTGAATAATTAGAGGATTATCAACAAAAAGCTATAGTTGGAGTGACCCTATCTGTTAACCATGTCAGCAAAGAATATCAAAGGAATGGGATTCCATACTAGATTTTAATTTGAAAATGTTCCAGTAGAAGCGATAACTCTCAATGAGCAGGCGGGACTAAAAATGAGGCTTCTACTACAGAACAGAGACAATTATTAACATTTTCTGTGTATGTGAAAGGTGTTTGTTGGTTCAGTGTATTTGGCTAGGATTTCGTATTTAAAGATACTAATTGTAATGTCCTTATGGGTTTCTTAGAACCTAAAGGTAATCTGCCAATATTCTAATTGGATCATATATTTTCCTCAACAGATTCATTTTGGGTTTTAGTGAAAAAAGACTCCTGTGGACTCAGTGGCGGCTCTAGCGGGTAGGCCCGGGCCTACCCAACCTATTTGGTTTTCGGCCGGTGACACGCCTAAATGTACATATTACCATTTTAAGGTGTATTAATGAGCTGTATGGTTTACTTTGATTTAAATATTATTTCTCAACAACTACTTTTGTGACACTTATAGGCAATAAAATATATTATAAAATAACAAAAATATTTTTATTTTTCATAGTTGACCTGGGCTCCATAGTTTTAAAATTAACAGTGTGGTGTATGCTTTTATCTTCAATAAGCAGTCCCCCCTTATCCTAGGGGGTATTTACCCAGGTCCCCCGCCATAGTCATGACACCCCTAAACTGTGCCTACCCAAAAAATAAATCCTGAAGCCACCCCTGTGTGGACTACTGTAAAGGAGGAAAAAGTTATCAATTATTTCAAATGTTAAAAAAAAAAAAAAAAAAACTGTTAAAGAAAATGCTAATTAGCTACTTACTTTCACAACCTAGAGTTTTGTTTTCATCCACAAACTTCTAGTTCTTGGATTCTGTTAGGGCAATGAGAAAATGTCCATCATAGACTGTCTTCTGTTTTAAATAGTGTACAAGAAACATTGATTGATGCATATCCATTGAGGAAATATCCCCCTCAATTACAAAACTCTAGGTTGTGCAAGTAAGTAGCTAGTTAGCATATTATATGATGTATTAGTAGAAATGTGAACTAATTTATACAATATTGTTTGTTATAGAACAAGCGACTCTATTTAATTTCTAACAGTTTATAAAAATCAAGTCCTAGAGGTTTTGATAACAAAATTTAAGCAAGAAATTAAAGATTACATTGTTAAAAAGATACATTTATACAGAAAGTCTCAAAAAACCCCTGTGCAAACAAGAGTACATAGAAATTTACTAGGCGGTGACATATGAACAAAGTCATTGGTACTTCTAGATCAATACATAAACAGATATAATTCACTTTAATGTTTTAAAAGAAAGTGGATTTTATAGGAAATGGGTATTTTTGCATTTAATATTTAGTTTAGTTGGAATAGAAATGGAAATTTTAATAAGTTTTTTTATATTACTCTAATTTAGTTTATCATATTCACTTACCAATAGTCCCTTAGTGTTATAGTGAAACTTCTCTTCCCTGGCATTTTGTACCACTAGTCCACGGTTATCATAGCGATAAAGACCTTCTCCAAATTTCACTATACGATCCATGACATTGTATTCCATGGGAATTGTATTTCCTCTGAAATTGTTACATTTCAGAATTTAAAGTATACTACAATATAAGTATAAAATTGGGTGAATGCATGTTAAAATCATTTCGTTGACAAGCTAGTTACAAATTCTTTTTAATAAAACCTTTGTAAAGTTGTTTCAAATTAAATTTGATAAAATAACAATACAGAGTAAGGTAATGTTACTTAATAATAATACTTCTGTTATTTAACATGATTATTATTAATTTTAAAGTGTGTTATATATAAATACAAAGGAAACTAGGTAGGAGAGCCTAAATAGATGGATAAGTTTACTATCGTAGCATTACCAGATGAAAGGCTTTATGGTTTATGAAATGTGAGCGAGGTAAGGAGAATGGTTTTAGTGATGAAATTGTAGTGCAATGACAGACAGAAAATATAGTGATAGATGGTATGGATTAGATAAATGAAATAAAGAATGAATATAATACATGAATTGTAGATATAATAAACAATAGAAAGGTATGTTTTTCTTCGAGATAAAATATAGGTATTTAAAAAATATTTTAAGAATAAATATATGTTCCAGAAATGCGTGTAAATAAATTAATTCATCCGGAAGTGATGAATTAAAGTAATTATCAGAAACAGTTGGAGTCTAGAAATGATAGAGACAGGATGTTTTCACTGAATAGATGTGATATTTAGAATTGAATAGTGTTGAAAAAATGTATAGATTAGAGTTATTTCTTGATAGAACAAAGTCGGAACTATGGAAAAAAATCAGAGTTTGAATTAAAAGTAAAATTGGGAAGTGACAGGTGGAAAATGTGATTGTGAAAGATGTGCTACGCTTGAAATAGAAGCACAGTTTGGTATACTGGGCATTCGGTGATAAGTTATTTAATATGAATTGTTGATATTTGAGCGCGAAAGAGTAGAGTTATTTTTTCTTGTATGTAGAATTAAATAATAGAAGTTTTGAATACAAAATGAAAAATAAGAGACATAGGTGAGAAGAAGGTCATCACATGACTATAGATTTGCTTATTTAAAATATCATTAGTACCCTAAATACTTAAAAAATTTAATAACAAGAAACCTGATTAGCTGTTTCAAGTACAGTAATAAGAAATAACAGACTTTTGTATAATTCCGTTTTCGATCAAATTAAATGAATGAACTTAACAATCCATTCTACATAATGAAAATGTGCTTTTTATTTATATGTTTTAATATGTTTGTGTCCGCCTTTATTTTTGATTAATTGTATGTATAAATCTTTGATATAAGTCTATATGTTGCTTTATAGGAGTTAATTTTGTATAAGAGATAACTAGAATAAATATGGATTTTTCAAAAGTTACATTTTTAGCTCTTAGTACACTTTTATAAAGAATTCATGACTCTAAGAAAAATAAGTAAAATTTGAATCTAGGTTTCATCTGCCTTATAGATAATGGCACCCAAGGAAATACATAATAAAATGAATTATATTAATTTTGAATTACAAGAGTAAGAAACTATTTCAAATATAAACACTAAATTAATCATGTGGTAAAAATTATCAAATAATAATTTATATTGTTTATTAATAATGATCAGTAATGTAATGAAAATCCCTGCACCCCGAGACAATAAATATTCACAGATTTCATTTATCCATTATGAAAAATATAGTACCATTTTTCGGCTCACTCTGTATATACATTTGATGTGGTCTATAAGATGATAAAGTTATAAATCTATCAAGATGGGAAATCTCTATAAAAATATTTTCATACACATGATATATGTCCATAGATATTACGATTGATGGAAATATATCTTTCATCTAAGTATTTGGCAGTGAGCAATCACTGCTCATTTATATTTCACAAACAAACCAAAGGAAATCTATAAATTTACCTGTATGTAAGTGAAAGCATATTCCCGTTTGCATCATATTTAAATCCCCATGGTTCTTGAGCTTCCACTGCTGCCAACTGTCCATCTGCATCCCATGTTAGATTCTTCACATTGGTGTAAGTATTAACGCCTACATTGCGTGTGTATGTTCGTGTTTGACTTATACGACTGTAAATTAAATCAAAAGAATTATAAACAATTTGATATGGGTGCTATTAACAATTATTTATATCATACTAAATGATGTATTCACAATGCAGATATGTATATAAATATTGGAGAATTTAAAACGATTTTTTAGCACTAATAATATTCTATGGCTTATCACCTTAATACACTTTTTCTCAAAAACTGAATATAAAAAACATTTTTTGAAAATAAATTTGGAGATAGAAAAAGGGTTAAGAAAATAATATAACAAAATTGAAACTATTAAGAGCTAAATAAATTTCAGATAAAAAAATTAACAAATTACTTGGTCGTGAACCATTTTCATTTTAGTTTTCAGAGGAGAGTTTTACTGTAATTTGGAGCCACATTGTTTTCTATTTTTTAATATGAATGGTCGTGTTCTTACAATTTTTAAAGTTGTATTTTCAATGACTTTATTATCAAATAAAATCTTATTATTTTGTTAGATCATAATTTTCTTAAAAATTAAAAAAAAAAAAACTTTTATAAAACCAATTTGAACATATTTAATTTAAAATAAATACAGTAGAACTTCAATTATCCGGACCCCAATTATCCGGATCAGATTGAGAAAAATTAAAAAATCGGGTTTTTAAAGTCTCATCGTCCTGCAAGCATTGAATATGTAGGAATCACGCACAGTAGTTGGACTCTTCTAACTGCGAACATAGTGTAGCGATAGCGGAGGGCGTGGGGGGAGGGGGAGCGATGTCTCACACTGCCTCGCCACCCTGCTAATGTCACTCACTACAGTCTATTAATAGTCAGTCGGCCAGTGCTTCTTCAAACTGCCAGGTGAATTGATATGTTGATTTTTTTATGTTCCTTAGTGTTTTGATTATCGTGTGCAATACTACGATGAGTTCTAAGAGGAAACGTGTGGTGTTATCGTTGGCCGATAAAATTAAAATTATCGAATAGTTGGACAAAGGTGTCTCGGGTAAACATTTAGCTGAAGTGTACAAAGTGGGAACATCAACAATATCGGACATTAAAAAAAAAAAAAAAAAATTGTAATGTAAACATTGTCATTGATATTGTTTTTATTAATAAATACCGTAAATGTTCTCTATTGTGTTTTGTTTACGTTTTTTCCCCTATAAACGGCTTTTTTCGAGAAAAATCCAATTACTGTGTCCGGATTTTTGATTATCCGGATCGAGTCCGGTCACAATTAATCCGGATAATTGGAGTTCTACTGTATATCAATTGTAATCTTACTGCATTAATTGTATATTCCCAGCCAGAGCTTCAACTACAGGAAATGGAAGGAGGGTTAAGAATCTTTGTCTCACATTTAATTATTATTTGGTTAGGTTTGATATTAAAATATATTAAATTCATTTAATACTTGTGATTAATGTAGAATATTTTATTTACATAAAAGATCAACTTACTTTCTCGAATCATATCCAAATTCCATTTTGAAGACTTCCATCCGATGTATTGTCACAGACACTTCTGACACTTGGAAGTATTTGTTGGTTATTCTACTGAACACTGCAGTACCATCTGATAACGAAGTTTCATTTGCTTGTGGCCAACTCACCTATAATGTTATTCAGTACAATTTATAATCTGCTATGTCCATGCTCAAATTGAGTTTATAAGTAAGTTATCGAAAACTTTAAACATAAGAGTAATAAACAAAATTTTGAAAAATCTGAATATTACATTACTAATTTAAAGGAAACTGAAAATCATTAATATCTATTCTTTTATTTATTGGTTGAGTATTTAAGAAAATACTTTTAAGTCAAGTGGAATGTTTCAGCCCTGTAAATAATTGGTGGGAATGTCTCTCTGTGAGCCTCAGCGGTTATAGATTCGATAGATGTTTCTGGAGTGGAATATAGGGTTGGTAGTAAGACTTTATATGAATCGCATGCCAAGTTACTGAACTCTAGAAATCAGGGTACATCAAATTAACTGCATATAGAAATGGAATTTCAACTTCAGTTCTGCTTTGCTCTAGATTAATATTTCTCTATAGTCATTTTGTCTTTCATGGAATTTGAGTATAAAAACCTTATGTGGTTTGAGTGCAACTAGACTTATCACTTCCTCTTAAACTATGCTTTAATCAATTGAATATTTTTGTAAAGGCTAAACAATTTAGATCCAGTCCACCATTTCCAGGCTTTTGAATTGTGTAATTAATAAGTTTGAAAATGTACATTTTTACATATAAAGAATATGTTAGAATTTAAGTGAATAACAAAGTATTTAACAGTGACGGGTGATTTCAAAATTTTGTTTCTATGAAATAGTTAGACATATTTTTTATTGACTTATAAGCTCGGTAAATGTTTACTGTAAGGTAACTTATAAAATAAATAGTGTTTTCCTTGTTTATTTTTCAAATAGTGATCACTATTTTTCACTGAAAAATCACAATCTAAAAAGTATCAAATCGATGGGTTTACATGTTAGACATAATGGCAAATGTTCACATTTATGTCTCATATGTTACTAAAGATATTTCAATCTATATATCCATGATCACAGATCACGTGATATGCTGTGAATCCTCCATATTAATAATCTAATTTCAAATAATTAACTTCAATAAACTTAGGAAAGGTTTGGCCAGGTGGTTATATATGTATGTATGATATATAATTATACCGCAAAGTAAGCAAATTATTAAGTTCAATAAATGTACGAAACGTTTAGCCAGGTTTTATATATATATATATATATATATATATATATATATAGCTGCCTGGCCAAACCTGTCGTGACATGAAATAGCGATCTAGCTTAGTCATTGTGTAATGCGCATGCGTCAAACCATACGATATTCTTATTTCTATTATGTCTGCTCCGTCGATTTGATATTTTTTAGATTGTGATTTTTCAGTGAAAAATAGTGATCTGTGCAAGGAAAACATTATTTATTCTTAAGAAGTAAGGTATGTAGTAGACGTTAAAAAAAAAACACTCCGAAAATTACAAGTTACCTTATAATAAACATTTACTATAAGCTCAAAACCATACAACATCTATTAAATCAAATTTACTTACAGTAAACTGTCCAAGCTGTTGTTTTGCTCCAGTTTTAGAACTGTACTGTAACGCATGCTCCGGTAAACTTTGTCCACCGATTCGCCCTTGAACCGAGATAACTCTAAAGTTATCATCATACTGATAGGTTAGTTTAGCATTACTTAATCCTGTCTTGGGTCCATAGTCAAGTCTTTCTTCTGTGAGCAGACCTCCGGAGTACTGATAGTCCCAACGGTATTCAAAGTCTTTTTCAGAATGCAACACTTGACTTGGTAAACCTGTTGTTGAAAGTTGTTTAATCTGTGTGACTCCGTCTCCATATACAATCTAGAAAATAAACATTATATTCTGTTATGAATTGCAATAACTTTAAATATAATTTAGTATTGTGAGCTAAATTATAGAGTAAAATGAAAGAAAAGATATAGGTTATGTTCATGCCCTGGATTGAATTTTTGAGAAAGAAGTATACAATGCTTTTTTATGTTTTTTTTTTTTTTTTAAATATTGAACATCCTAAGATTTATAGTAGATATCAGTACTTTGTTTTCCCCTTTTTAAATAATAATTTTTAATAATAGTAAGCACTGTACATTAAAAATATATATATCATGTCAACGGACAAAAGTTTCATATATATATATATATATATATATATATATATATTAAACTTGAATAAATTTGAATGAATATTTTGACCATTCTAAACTGTATATTCTTGTAAATAGAAATAAAAACTGGATGTTTTGAGTTTAAAAATAATACACTATTATCATTTACACTTATTTCTAACTCAATGTAAAAATCGTTTTTAAAAATTTTATTATTAATTTTTTTGTTTGTTTATTATTAAATGTTATTGTTTTAAAAATAATGTTCCAATTTTAGGCTAGTCAAATTGAAAACATTGATTTAAATCGAAAAATTCTCAAAGAAATTTAATTCTATAAATTAAAGTTTATTGAGATTATTTTCAAGTATTGGTTGTACAATAATTTGATTACTTTAGAATGTCTCAAATAATAAACTGTATCAATTAATTTGTAAATATGTCTAGTTTATTAGCAAAAACAAATAATAAAATTTTTTTTTTTTTTAATATTCCCTCATAAGGATGTAATTAGATTCCTTTTTATTTTAGTCTAGGTGAAAATTTTAGAAATCCCATTCAGACTGTGTGTAATGACAATGTGTTTTAACAAAAAATCATATTAAAAATAACCCCCCCCCCACACAATTGTGAGAATAAATTCAAAGAAAGGGCTTCAATAATACACAACCATACCACAAAAAATGTCATGAAAATCTTACATGTCCAGACACCAACAATATTTTTAATGAATTTGTTTTAACCACGATTTGAAGCCAAAATAAAGTACCAAGTTTCATAAAAAATTATTCATATTACGAAATGGAAATACAGTATAAGGAGTTAAAGCAATTTCTTTTAGCCACACTTACAAAATAAAATTAATACAACTGTATGTACAAGTTGTCTTTAATGCGCTTTAATTTAATGTTGTAAAATAAGGAGATATTAACAATTAATATTTTATGTTCAAGTTATGGTGCATATTGTTAGTGTATTGTATAATGACATAACAAAATAAATATTTAAATAACTGAAATATATAACACTAAAATTTGAATACATTTATGTATACAAAATCAAAATTGAACAAGTTTCAATTGAAATCACATATATTTAAAACAACAAATACTACATGTTAAAAAAAAAAATACCTCAGCTAGATGACCAGTAGTGTGATATCTATATAAAATACGACCTCCGTCTCCAGGATAGACCGTCTGCAACAGTTTACCAGAATGAGTATAATGTTGAAGATAAGATCTAGTAGAACCAGGAGGTGTGTATGTGTATCGAACGAATCCAAGTGAAGGTTGAGCAGAGAATGAATGGCGAGTTCCAGAAGGTAATGTTACATGACGGAGTCCTCCTTGTTCATCATAAACCAAACCAAACTTCCTTTTACTTGGTAAAGAGATGTGTGATAGCTTTAATACAAAACAAACAAAACAATTATGTAATAAATTTTAGTTAATAATTAATATATGTACAGATGTACTTTTATATCAAAATTAGTATTAATTAAACAAAATTAATTTGAGTACATTGCTCTGCCACTCTTAACTTCTGCCTACGTATTTTGGATTAACTTAAATTTTTAACTATTTACATGTTCTATCCTTTAATGTAATCTTGTATATCCCGAGTAATCTCCTCTTTACTCTACCTGTAGGCTCAGTCTTCTTCTATGATCGATGGACACCATACAATTGTTGATTCAGTTAAATTTTACGCAATAACATTAGATTATTAAACTGATTATTTATTTACTCATTTAAATTATTTTGTCTTTTCAATTTTTCTTTGATTTTTGTTACAGTAGTGTAATAATTTTATATAATCTTTAAATTCTTTTGCGATGTGCTCTTCTTCTAAGACAGTTTACATAAGACATAGGATTAGACAAATGTTAATAATGTCAGAAAAATGTCCTCGAATCAGTTCTAGGAGAAATATAGATTTTCATAATAATTAAACAAAGATTTACAATTTTACAAAAAAGCAACTAATCTAAGGTGCTTGGATCCTCTCCATCAATTTTTCAAACTAAAGTTACCGCTATACACCTCAGAGTCCGAGAGATCCTTTATAAGAGATATAGATGTGTAAAAATGTATATACTTTCAGACAGCCAAAGAGCGTTTAAAGGATTAATACAGTATAACAAACACACAGAACACAATTCTCATAAAAAATACGCCTAAGTATCAGACGCGTTTCAACGACAAGGTCGTTGAAACGCGTCTGATACTTAGGCGTATTTTTTTATGAGAATTGTGTTCTGTGTGTTTGTTATACTGTATAGTTTCTCATAAGTCAAGCTCAACATTTAATAAAGGATTAATAGTTTATCTATTTACCAATCTAGACCTGGTTTGGAAATGGAGAAGGACCATGCAAAAGGCAATGATGTGATCATAAAATGGATGGTTGGTCATGCGGGTATTAAAGAGAACGAGGCTGCTGATTGGTTAATCCAAAGTGGTTGATTTATAGCTAAGAACATGTATGTGGACAACCAAAACATCAAAGAAATGCAGTTGAGTTGTGGATTGATGTGGCTTAACCTCTTGATGCCCACGCCCGTATATATGCGAGCAGACGACTGCCCTGCCAGCAGCCCACGCCCGCATATATGCGAGTTGGCGTCAGCTGTTTTATATCTCATTTTTTTGCGTGTTAGCGGTTATACTGCTATGACGTATTTGGTATTGAACTGTTCAGCAGAATGTAGGGAAATGAGAGGTAATTTTTGTTTTAGTGCGTCTTAGTCTGCATCACTGCAATATCCGGTTCACTTTCGTTATTTCGCCAGCTGTCACTGTATAGCTATGGTAGCTTCTTTTGTTGTTGTGTCTTGATAAACAAACAAAATGTCTAATTTGCGTGAATGTGAAAATTATGGAGTATTTATCTCGTGATGATTTTAGTGATTTTTTAGACAGTGATAGTGATAATGACGAGATAATACGTAGTGTAGTGACGTGTTCAAATCGTGTAGTTGAAAATGTTCCTGGACCTTCAGGCGATGCACCGACGCATTCTAACCTATATGACAATCCAATTCCCGGCCCAAGTGTTGTAAATAGTGAAATATATAATTGTAATAAATTTAAGAGTACTGAAAATCATGTACCAAAAACATATATAGCTTGTATATTTGTTCTTTTTAAATTTAATGTAAAAGCTACAATAAACAGTGTGAAAATCTGCATTTTTTACTTTTACGTTTGTTTACATTTTTGCATATAAGTTATAATATTTTTTATGATATATGTATATATATATATATTTGTGTAGGGAATTAAATTTCCTACAAAATGTATGTAACGATTTTACAATAAAAAAAAAAAAAAAATTATAACTTTACTTTTGAAATTTCAATATAAAATTAAAAAAAATAAAAATAAAGTAAAAAATAATAATAATTTGGCCTAGATAATGTAACTTTTTATACCATTTTCATATTCCCCTGTTCTTTCTGAACAAAAAAAATTACATTGATAGGTTTGTTTCATATTTAGATTTTATATGAATTTTCATAATAATGTCTGCAAATTTGCGAAAAATACCCGGGCTGGAGCTTGTATTATACTGATCATAAGTCGGGCATCAAAAGGTTAAACTGAAAGAAGACTATTGGACCTAGACAGGGTTTATCTTATTATCCAAGCTAAAACAATAAAGTCTGCTAAATGGACATTGCCCGGTAAATTACCATCTGAAAATAATGGCATTGTTAGAACAAGACATCTGTCAGTTCTGGTTCTCTAATTAGAGACATTTGTAAATTTTTGGATCTAGTGGATCAAAAAATAAATTAAAAAAAAAAGTTTATAAACATTCAAATGTTTATATAAAAAACATGTACGTATAACTGAAAGGTATAATCATATATTATTTTTGAAAACAATTTAATTATAATTTTTCGTGTATAATTTCTATATTACACTTAGATACTAAAGTTTAAGTTTCTAAAAATATTAAGGCCTACTAGACAGAATAGTACTCTTCATAACAAAAGTGATAAGATACAAATTTTCCGGTCAGTTGACGTACACAACTTAAGAAATACTAAATATTTGAGAACTATATTTGAAAATAAACTATATAATCATAAAATAAATGCTCACCATATTCCAGTCATTGTAAGTGTACCAAGTGCTGCCATCTTCTTTGGATTTGATTTCCGCCAGAAGTCCATGTCTATCATAACTATATGTCTCGGACTGTGTACCCCATGTATATCCTTCTACACGATTAAATCTATGCAGAGAGATTAATGTTATTTAAAAAAATATAAAATCAAATCATCAATTATTTTTAATATATTGTTCTGGGTCCTGGGGATAAAGTTAAACTGCATTTTCTGCATGGGTTAATAGATTCTGCTTAAAACTATTTATTGGGCTTTATTTACACCTTGGTGATTCACCTAAAAAGAGAACCAATCTAAGAATTGTGGTGGAGTTGTTAATTGTACTTTCTTATTTCCTCAATTGTGAGGAGAACTTCATAGAGGATTATTTGATACATCAAGGTAAAAAAACTGGATTCACCAATGTGGATTTGTGGAGGATTATTAGAATGAAATATAGTATCTCACACGGAGTAATCAAGGACTTACTGAACAATAGGTTCATTATCTGGACACTGCCCAGATAACCTCTATATATGGAATAGTTATAACTAGTTTCAACTAAAAGACATTATAAATCATTTTAAAGAATTATTTAAAACTAAATTATTGGTGAAACAATATTTTCTTTTTAAATACTTAATGCATGATTGTGGTTAGCTAAAATAAATACATTTACCAATCTTCGAAATTATCTTGGGCTGAAATTACTGAAGAAAAATAAATTATCACGAATGTTTTTGTGTTTCAGAGGCAGCCATTAAAATGAGATAAACTCAACATTATTTCCATTGGTAAAAATTTGATTTATTCCCTTCCCATTTTAAAACATATTACTAAATATCTTTAAATTTAGGAAAGCTTTTAAGTTCTCTAGACTGAAAAAAATATTGATTATAAATCGTTAAAACTTGCATTAATTGGCTAAACAATCTACTTCTGGATTTAATGATGTGTTCAAGGGAATTTAAAACCCAATGTGTGTATTAAATTAAAAAAAATATATATATCCACTAGAGCATGTTATAAACAACATGCTTATATGTTATATGTTAAAGCATGTTATAAACATGCTTTAAACATATAGATTTAAATTAGTAAGAGTTTTAGTGCATTTTTGTACTGCTAAATTGTACTTTAACTCACCTGTCATAAGATATATTAACAGGTAATGACCGACTTCCTGGTTGCCATGACAACGGAAGTCCTGCAGGATCATAACTAACTCGTAACAGTGGTTCTTTATCTTTATTAGAAACTGTTTCTTTCCCAACATTTTGTTCGTATACAATCCCAAGCACTCTAGAATTGTTAACCTGTAATAAAAGTGATATTTTAATTGATTCAAAAAACAAAGTAGGAGTGGTAATTCAAGGCTTATATTATCCAGTAGAAATAGAAAAATTGAGAAATTAAGGACAAATATTTGTTCAGAATTAACGTAATTATGGGAATAGCAAACTAATAATAATATAGTAAATGATTATAATAAGTGAACTATCAAGGAAAAAAGGAGTGTGAAGAGAGATTTAACAATTAAAGTTTTGTAAAGTAAAAAACTACAAGCTTACCCATAATTGCCTGTGAAGTGTTTGTTGGCTTGTTCCTGCATCTCCCACTAACGTGTATGACCATGCCATCGAGTTGGTAATATCTCCTCTGGTAGTTACTTGTCTGCTCCATAGAGGGAACATTTCTGCTTCAACAGGAAGTGATAGTTCAAGGAGTGGATGTTTGGCTTCGGCAGAGACAAGTGTCGAGCTTCCACAACGTCGGTGAAGTCTAAAAGTTCCATTTCGGAAACTCACAGCTTCAGAAATTCCAGAAAGACCTGTAGAGTAAAAATTACAAAATGAATGGTGTTATTGCTCATGTAAATAATATATATATATTTATATGTACATAACTTTAAATACAATATAGAAATAGAAATAAGAATATTTAGGTTATACCATTTCTTCATGGCAATTACATTTTTCTCAATACCTGGACCTACACTATTTGTTTTACAGACTATATACAGGTCTGACATAATAACTTCTATTTGAAATGTTTTTATTAACTGATTAAGCTACATGTTAATAAGCTATGCATTTTGTGCTTAATATTTATACTAAATGCCCGTTACATAAATGAGGAAGTAACACACGCACACACACACACAAAGTAACACCATCAACTGAGCTGAAACATGCGTAATCTTGACTGTTCAATGATTTGAACTGCAGCAAAATAACCCCACAGTTTATCAACGAAACTATGCTGCTCTCCTGGGAAAAATACTGAAAACAATCACAAGTGACAGTTAATTTTTTAGAATTAAAAAAAAACTCATTCAGGTCTGATATGGAACATGATCAGATATAGAACATAAAATGGTTAGGTAATGAAGACTTTAAACAAATATTAGGTGTGTAACAAGTAACATTTTGCCCAAGACAGAAATAACAATTAACTACTCTACAATTAAAAAACTAAAATGCATACAATTATTTTGATATACAGTTCTACAGTCCTCAATCAGAAGTATATGCGCTGTTATAGTGTTCACAGCTAAATAAACTCAGTGTAAGTGGAGTAAGTAAGTAAGGTGGTGATGTTGATGTTCTGATAGTTAGGGAACTCTGAAACCTTTAAAGTCTGTACGGATTGGAAACTTTCTTACAAATAAGTATAAACAGGCTCTCTACAGATTAATGGGAAGGGTGATGATGACTCTGGTGCGAACTCTGGACCACTCTAGAATTTAAAGGAACAAGGATGTAGATGAATTAACAAAGTTGGGTGTATGACTATGGGAGTTATTTGTAATGTTATAAAGAGCATCAAGGTCACAACTGATGAGAACTGGCTGTCTCATCTTGCTATAGGTAAGGTGAAATTGAGACAAAGTAGCTATTGCAGGAGTGTTCCAACTGTGAACGCATTCTGTTGGATGTGTTTAGAATTGTCAAAATGATGTAAAAGGGTCTTTAGAGAATAGAAATCCTGGACCTTGTGAGATTTGTGAGGATTGTTTCTTTGTGGACTATTTCAGGAAGATGCAAGTGCCTATTAGTATGTAGCTAGAATGGATCCATAGTGGTCTAGCTGTCTGGTGCTTTGTACAAAGTAATAACAAAATATAAAGTTGATCAAACTAACTTTACATGGGTCAGAATTGGTGCACGTTTTATGATCTGGCAAAATACTGAAATGGGAAATTCGCTTTAGTTTATTATTAGTTTTTCTTACCATCTCTGATTGTCATTTTCTTGTCACTCTGACCTTCCATCTTAATGTTCACTATATGGATGTTGGAATCTGCTGTAATCGAAGCCTGAACATGGTTAGAAATCTGCACCTCAAGTTCATCATCAGGCGTTAAATGAGAAGATAAGTTGATAGTTTCGCCTGTAGGAAGCACTACATGACTTATGCGGCCTAGACTGTCGTACTGGTAGAGGTATGTTGAGCCACCCTGTATCCAAGAGGTAGATAATAGATAT
The DNA here is from genome assembly GCA_963513935.1 of Aphrophora alni. Taxonomy (NCBI): domain Eukaryota; kingdom Metazoa; phylum Arthropoda; class Insecta; order Hemiptera; family Aphrophoridae; genus Aphrophora; species Aphrophora alni. Next base: position 8,592,387 of record OY740769.1, on the reverse strand, counting down.
AATGGATATACAAAATTTTAAAAATAAGTTTTTTATTAATGGATATTACAAAAATTAATGAATATGTAATGAGGTAAATAAAAAAAGGCCTTGGTATATAACACTATTTATATATAGCCTTACATATAAACAATATATTATAGTTTTTAACAATCTGAAAAATTTATCTTCAAGAGTAAAACATTACCGTAAATAATAGAGTATTTTGAAATTTTATATCACAAACAACATAAACATATTACTTCAACATGTATTTTTCCAAGTAATATTCAAATTTGAATTTTCATACTCATAAAAAGATTTCTAAAATTTTTTACGGTTTTTATTTCTATGTATAAAACAGGGTTGATTTGTGTAATTACTTTTATGCCTGTTAGAATATGTATATGTAACATATGGAAAAATGTAATTACAACAATTGAATTCTAACCTGTGCCGGTTGACTAGTATGAATAGAGGGCAAGATAAGAGCACTTCCTGCTAACTGAACTACACTGCTCCTCTGTATAAAATATGTAGGCATTATATAACCCTACATTGATAAGTTTGTATACTACCACATTAATGAAATAACACAATGTTGTGGCACTCCACGGCGTAGTGTCTACAAAATTGTTTACAAACACTTACTTCTGGCAATCTTACTTTTAATTTTAGAAACAATAATAATTGAAGAAATCTCCAATTTATAATGTTTAAAATTCAGAAATACATTATGACAATATGACATTTTCAACTATTTCAGTTTAAAGTAATATTTTCAATTCTATTCATACATACACATAATTTTATATTGACAATTTAAAATTATTGTTTTCTAAAAGTGATAGTTCGGATATTTATGAACAAATCTCTGCAGATTACATCAGTTAATCTTTACACTTGAATAAGAATATGTAAAGACAGTGGCATGGATCATTTTCATCCCGGTACACCCACTCTTAACCTTTTTGAAAATAGGTTTTGATATCTCTGTATATTAAAAAAATTATCGCTCCTAAAACATTTATAAATATACTAGTAAGTAATACTATTCTATGGTCATGCGAACTCTTTACAACTAAATAGGCTGGATTTTTTAGATCTATGGAATATTGTACCAGCCCTAATTTGCCCGAAACACAAAATATGAAATATTCTGTCGGCACATATTTATAATGATAGCAATAAGAATAGTTTGTAAATTAGTCGCTTAGAGAGTAGCACAACACAGAAATGGAAATAGGCGAAGACTAGGAACCTTTTTATGAATTTAGTTATAACACAATTGATCAAAATTATTGTGTTCCCTTGGTAATCAGCTGTCTTTGCAATATCTCCGAACGTTCTAAGCTGAATATTCTATAGACACACTAGTTCTGAGTAGCATAAGGGAGTTGACCTGTTGTATAAGATTAATGTATATTACTTCTATTTTATTTGTTAATTTTTCATTTCATTTATTTAATAAAATTAATATGTAATTATAACAAAACAGTAGTAGATTAAAAAAAAACATGTTTATAACTGAAAAATTTAATATTTCAAAAATAAATATTATGAATATTATATATATATATATATATATATATATATATATATATATATATATATATATATATATATATATACAGTAGAACCCCTCAAACTCGACATAATGTGGACTTTAAGGTTGTCGAGTTTGGGGGTTGTCGAGTTTTAGGGAACTTTGGTATTTAATAGTTAGGTTTGCAACAAATACTCAAAAATTTTAAATAACTGTACATTTATTGATTATCAATGATTAAACGTTTATTGCAAAAAAGTCCCTGCCTGACAACAAAAAATAGTGTGTTCAATCACACATTAAAATTAAATTTATCGATCGGTCAAATGAGATTTAAAAAGTTTTGGCCTTGTACAATAGGTTTAGTAAACTAAAAAGACCTATCCTAATATGCTGTAATAAAATTTACAGTAAATAACAGACAGTCCATTAAATATTTTTAAAGATTAAAACAATTTTAGATAAAAAAAACATTAGAGCAAAGTTAGCATTGTTTGAAAAAAACTTTTGATTGATATTTGTTTTTCATTTTCAACTGGACGTCTGGCAGCTTCATCTCGAAGTCGCCGAAGAAAAAGAATGTCCATACCAAACACGGTCCAATACAAATGCTATAAATTGAACTGCTGATCGCATATAATTAAGAGTCGGGTCATTTTTCTCACATGGTTAAGACCTTTATTACAAAACTTGAATCATAGTTCTACGACGCTTCGTTGAATTGTTATGACAAAAGACTTGCCGCTTACTTTAATGGAATCGGTGCTAATGACCGGTAGCATCCGGTTGGTTAGGCGCTTGGGTTCACAACAATATGAATGTTTTGACAACAAATATTTAGGGCTGTCCCGGTCTACCTGCACCCTTTATCTTTAACTTTGGCCTCTACTATACAGTAGGATTAGAAAGTGGCTAGACAAAGGAGCATCCCTCACACATGTATAAACAAAAGTAACAAGCCTCAACCTCCGGGCATCTGGCAGGCGCACATGGCGTAAAACAATGCAGTGAATGACCTTGGAAATCCCATGCTCCTTGTCACTGGCCCTGTCGAGTTTGACGGAATGTCGAGTTTGAGGGGGTCGAGTTTGAGGGGTTCTACTGTAATATAATATATATATTATATTATATATATATATAATAATATATTATATATATATATATTTTTTACTTTTTCCTAGCATAAATAAAGCAAAATAATCTAAGAAAAATTTTTTTTGCCCCCCCCCTTTTTTTAATGGAAATTAAATGCTATGGGCAATTTAGCTGAAGCTGTGGCTATGCTGAAACTGTGGCTAAGCACTAAGGGTGAATTTTGATGACATTAAAGAATCCATGTTTAGTTTTAAGATTTCAACAGAATTCTGCACAATTGTTTTGTGTAAAATATAAAGTATTTTTTCATTATTAATTTTATATTACATCATTCATAACTTGTTTGTATTTAAAACTGTAAAAACCAAATAGTGGTCTTGTAATCCACCCAACAATGCCTCAAAGAGTGGCGTCCATTTATCGTTTATTGTGAAGCCAGCATTATTCCTACATAGTTCAGACTATGTAAAAAATTTACAAACATCTCACCCATGGTATCTGTAAACTTATCTTCTGGAATTTTTTGCTGAGGTGTGTGGCTTTTTGTGACAATTGTGTTTTTCATTAGCACTGGACAATTAGTATTTACTATTTCTTCAGCACTCAATATGTTAAACTAACTAAATTAAAGTATTTGCTAATTTAGTTTTAACTCTCCAACATTTCATTTTAATAAATTCTCATTATTTAAAAATTAAAATAATTATGTTAAGAAAATTTACCCCAGCCATAAAATCAGCTCTACTTGTAAGAAGGCCTGAGTTTGAGTCATAATCAAGAACAACTTCAGAACGTCCTTTTTCTGAAAACTTTGTGAGGAAACCAACACCGGAGATGTTCAGCTCACATTTGTGATCTTGGGTATTTTCTATTGCGCTTACCTAAAACAATCAATAATAATAACAATTTTACAAAAAAAACAGAAATAAGAAGAAAATTATTTTTGCTTAATATATTTGATTGATATAACATAACATACCACATTGCTATAGTCACGAAGGAAAAGGATCTTATTTCCAGCATTATCGGTGACTGTGGAGAGTTTTCCAAAGCTTGTATTTTTACTGTATATGAAAGTATATCGTGGTTTACCCGTAGTAATATCTCTTGTAGCTATATGTTGACCATACCTGTTGAATACATATTCTTCTCCTGTCGCTGTGTATGGAATACGAAATTCTCCGTTCTCATCATGTGTAGCTAGATAGTGCTCCAAAGCTAGAATATGTAGATTACCCTGAACAGAAGAAAAATCCAGTATTAACTTTAGCATATTTTATTTTATTGAGTATATTTATATATGTAAAAATATATAACTTATAAATCTAATTTGGTTACAACTTATGAATTATTAATATCTAAACAATTTTCTTTACTGGTCTAAGTTTTTTTATCGGTTCGGAAAGATTATATAACATTAGTTTGGGTTATTTTAGGTTTTTATTTTAGATTTGACTCAGTTTACATAGGCCTGAAGTATAAGAAACTAAAGGAATAGGAAGAAAACTAAAAAAGAAAACCACATAATTTTATTAAAATAGTTCAATATTGTATCTGCAACCCAAATAGTTAAAAAGATATTCATGTTGTTAATAATCTCTATCTTATTACATTATTTATCTAATAAACTTATAAATATATTATTATAATACATTTATCTATTAATTTTCATGATTACAGAGACCCAGGACAAATATTTAGTATTAAATTACATATTAATCTTTGTATTTCTGATAAAAAAATATAGTTACATCATTAGTACTTGAATTGTACTCTTTTCTTGTTTTATGAAAAGTTACAGACACATAAAACTAATTTGATTTTCCTACAATTCCGCATAACAAAAGGTGTACTTACAGAGTAATTTTGTTTAGAACAAATAAGAACACATTTTGAAAACTAATAAAATGCATTAAATTAAACATACCTGATCAGCAACATTGACCACACCATCAGGGGAGACAGCTATCGCAGATATTGATGTAAATCTAGCTGTTGTTGACATGAGAGTTTCTCTGGAATTGACACTGGATTCAGTCCAACATTGACAAGGCACTGAACTGCTATTAGTCAAGCAGTCACAATCTCTGCAATTAAGCACAAAACATTTGTAGGTTTATTTGAACACACGTTCAAATTATACGTGATATATCAGTAACAACAAAATGTTAAAGATAATCTAAGGGTAGTGAAAAGCTGTTCCACTATATAATAAACCGTAAGTTTACTACTTTTTATTGTAGTGCTTGTGTGAAATGTGCTGCAAGTTGGCAATGACAATGAGGATATTCATCTTGGGGTTTTCTGAGACCCAAATTACTTCTCTGATAGAAGTTATTGAAATATAGCAGCCAGGTTTCTGAAAGACCAAACCAAACAGTCGAAGGAGTAAGTAATGAAATGTTGAAGGAGAGTACACTAGGTAAGACGAACAGAATAATAGCAATGACTACATAAATACTATAAGACACGACATAGGATAGGGAAATAGTCTACGCTTTATGGGTGCTGTTCGTCCCAAGTTTGACACACAGCTATCAGAAAGCGCTAGCAGCAGGTGCTTGACTGTACGCATCCCACTTGGTTGAGACTGTACAACTGTACAACTGTTGACCTCTCTCTCACAAACCTTCTCACTTACTTCCGTCAGCATAGTCAGTGTTGTCAGTTCGTGCGCTGAGATAAGCGATTCTCGACCTTCCCTCGCATCTCTGGTCCCATATGTGGCATCAGTGCGTTTTCTCTTACCCGCCTGAAACATTGTTTGACCGTAGAGCCACCTAGCGCCAGTCACATCAACTTCAGATTCTCTAGCAGAGCGACAGCTCCACACCCTAGCGGGTATTGGTCAACTCAAGAATAAGCGTAGAATATTTAACATGGCCATGTCGTGTCTTATAGTATTTATGTAGTCATTGATAATAGTGTGAACCTACTCTGGATTTGTTTTTCTCTTGGATAAGACCATTCCTTCCTTATCTCAACTTCTAAATTCTTTTTTCCATGACAACTGATTTGTAACAGTGCAACTAGAAAATTTCCTTTCTCCTGAACAATGAAAATTTATTCAATGTATGAACACTTTCATTGTGTATCTTCTTAATAAAAAAATGTAATAAATCAGACCTTTTTCAGAATTTCAATTCCATGATTTTCTATTTTTTTTTAAATCAAATACCTTTCATTTGTCATAAAATTATGTTCTTAATTCTTGGTTTAGTAAGAATTATCACAAATAGGTTAGGTTAGGTGGTTATATATAACCGTGCATATCTGTGGATAAGCGATAAGGTAAGTCAATGTGCATATAAAGTGTGATAATATAATGTAAATAAATATGCAGATAACATGCATAACAACTTTGTACTTTGTTTACTTCTTATTTATTTATTTCCTCATTCTATAACCATTCTATATACTTAAAAATGCTAATAAGAAGTCAAATTAAACACTGTAAAAGCATCTAATGTATTGTAAAATATGGAATCAGCAAAATTAATATTTTTTGGTTATTCTTCTGTAATTTTTTGATTCTTAAAATAAAATTGGGAATATCATTTTATGACAAATGAAAGGGATTCAATTAATAAAAAAATTGAAAAAGGTGGGGTTGAAATTCCCGAAAAGATCCAATAAATCGACAAAATTCAAGTATTATCTATCATTCAACTCCAATATACTTCCATTTGCTTTTAAATATTTTTAAATGTTTGAAAAATGTGTATCCCTTGTGGGAAAGTTTAAAAAGAGCATTTTATAGAATTAGACTTAATTCGAAAGAAAAAACTTGTTTGACCAAATTTTTCCAAAAAATACACAAATTGTTACAATAATTTTCATGATATTTGTTTTAACTCACCTCTTATCTATCGATTGACCTCTCCCTGCAAAATCGGACATTCTACCTGCCGAATCAACAACTCGGATAGCATTTACTTTTCGTGAATCACTGTCAGCAATAAATAATTGACCATTGGGACTAAACGCCAGAGCCAAGACAGATCCCAAAGAACTGGAAGAGCTATCGTCAATACTCTGTGAAAATTCAGTTACAAAATTTGAACACAATATTTTTTTTATACATATCTGTAATGGTTAAACAATCTTACTTTATTATTATTTTTCTTAATTAACCCATGAAAGGTGTAAGAAAAGAACACATTTGTTGACAAGAAGTTTGCAATTAGAAAATGCCATAATCTGTAAAATACTTTAGCCTACACAATAAAAATAATAATTAACTGCTGAAAGTAAGGTATATAACAAAAGTAATTTAAGTTGAATCAGAAGTTATTATCACAATGATGTTAATAATTTAAGAGTAGTTATTAAAAATTAAAATGGTCAAACTAGAACAAACTGTGCTTACCATAACAAAAAAAAACTTAACTGTATATGAAACATGGGCACAAAAACGTAATGTACACCACACAATTGTTCAAATAACTTACACTTTAATGTGTACTAAAAACAAAATGAGTAAATGTTGACCAAATAAGTGTTTGGAAGTAATATTGCTAATTATTTGATGAAGACGTATTTAAATGTCCATAAAAGGTTTATTACAGTAAAGAATTTCCGAACTTCAGAAAAACTTTAATTTCACTGAAATAAAAACATAACTAATGGAATCTTTGTTTTAATAATATTATTGTATTTTATGAGTGTATGATATATCGGCATCTTTTGTAATTTCTAATGTGCTATTCCTTTATTTTGAATTTTTTGTTCAATTAATAAATTCATTGCAGCTAAAAAAAAAAACAATTTTACTAATAAAAATGAAAAATGAAATTTGTAAAGTAAAACATTATTCTCTAAACATGTAAAACAATTTTAATATATATTTTTTACATGAATAACCTAAATGTTTCAATAAAAAGCATGAACAATTTTACCTGATCACTTGGACCATTCTCAGGACTAACAGTGGTCTTTGATTGTTCATCTTTATGTGCATGGCAATGTAACGGTATACCTGCTATTACTTTAACCTTAAGATCAGCTGTAAGTTTTAGAACAAGACGATCATCAATGAAATGCAAACTTCCATCTAAGGGACTTAATGACAATCCTGTAGGCCACTGCAGTTGTGCCTATAAAAATATATAAGGCTTAGTAATATCAATAAATTACTTTAACAAAAATGTTAACTATTAATCAATAATATAGTTATTTTTTATCATCAAATATAAAGTCTATAAATACAGTGGTTTTTTTTTTTTTTTTTTTTTTTTTTTAATAACAAAAATAATAAATAATCTATTAACATTTGTTATTCTGTTAAGATAAGATAATACAGCAATATAGAATTGTAGAGGCGATGATAAATGTTAAAGAACTGAGTCTGATACCAATTTTCATGATATAAACCATTTAAAATACATTGTTGTGCCACTAAGCTATTAGCCAACATTAAAAAAAAAGTTTTACTTGTCACAGATAACTAAGTTATTGTAACAAAGTCGTTATTCATATTCTACCTTAATATTCTTACTTCTTAGTACGTGTTTCCAGCACTAAATGATGCCAATGCCACAATGTGTTCTGTATAGATGAGCAGCAAGGGGCAGTAGTGATGGTGTGGCAAGGATCTTTAAAATTGGCTCTTCATTGTCAATGTTGGTTTTTTGTATTTTTTCTTTTAGTGTATTGTTTCCTTCTCTGCATTCAAGAATGATGTGTCTCAAGTTTTCAACATTTTATTTGCACCTTCTACAAAATTGATGAGTGTGACATTTTGAATGGTGAAGGTACAGTGAAGGTATTCTTGATTAACTATGTGGCCAATGTTTGAGCGAGATACAAAAGTTTGAGTTTTTTATCTAATGCTTTATAAATTTGCAGGCTGATTAGTTCCATTAAAAGATTGAAACGTTCTCCCAGTAGGGTTGTTTTTCCACTGGTCAGCCACAGACTTCTGAAAACTTGTTTTGCCTTTCCATAACTGGTTTTTAAAGAACCATTTTGAAAAAGTTTTCACTTTTCCATTTTGAAAAAGTTTGGGTAGAGGTTAAAAGCAACTATTACAATTTCATCTACTTTTTCATTTATTGACAAGTTGCAATGTCCAGGGCTCCATTGCAGGTGAATGGTTTACGATCAATGATGCTCTAGAATATACTTTGTATGGTGTTTATGCAGCAGACGTATGAAGTTGGTTTGTATGTAGCAATCACCAAAAGATATGATTTAGAGTTGGTGAGGATGCATATCTTCTCTGCAGTTAATTCTGTACAATGTTGCAGAGCTGCCAATATGGCCACGAGCTCTGCTTCCATGCTTGATCCACCATAACAGGAGATGTAAAACTAATAATTTGTTCCAGTGATCCAGATATTTGATTGCGATTAACATTCTCGGGTTAAAAGATCCCACCAGTGTATATGATTAGGAAATTCTGATATCCATTTTGTTTTAATAATAACGACAATGTATTATTGCGTAATTAACTCGTAATAATTTGAATAGTATATATTAAAAAAAATTATACTTTCTTTTTTTTAGTAACGGCTATATAGTGTTTGGATGATGATTCTCCTTGTGTAGATTCCTTTTAATTTTTTAAATATTTGTTTTTTCAGATAATCTTTTTATTAGTAAAACTTAAGACTTTTATTATATTAACAGATTGATTTCTGTTCTACTCAGTTTGCAGTTGTCTCTCACTTTAAAACATAAAAAGAAAAATTTACTCTTTTGTTACTAAACCAAAAAACTGAATATTCGAAACAAATTTCAACTATAAAAGAAATAAACTTACAAATAAAACCCTTATTGCTAAAAGTAATAAATTGTCAGATTGATGTATTTTTGTGTGGTAATGTTCTACTAAACCACCTATTTTCCAAAAATATAAAAAATGTTTTAACACCCTTACAATTGATGGATCCATAATTCAAGACCATTGCTATTACTTTAAATTTTACATTAATTCTTTATTCAATTTTCCTAGATTAGAATATTCATATTTAAGTTTAAAATAATAAAGTTTAAAAAATAAGGCACCAAAAAAAGAAGGCAAAAAACTAACAATAAAATATACATACATAAGATATATTATTGTCAACTGCAATACTTGATTTGAATGGACAAAAATAATGGTTGTATCAACAAAAATACGTTTGTTCATTTGAAAAGTAAATTCCTTAGAAATATTTGTTTAGCATTAGGCTATTGTTTTACTGATGGTACATAATATTTAACTTACTTGCTGAGCAGGAATAGCTCCTTTACATGGAATCGGTTGCCAGACATTATGATGCCTATGATGTCCTATTAGTGTATGAATAATGCCTTCAGGATCTACAGATCTAATATTTGTTCCATCAGCAATGTACATGGTTTTATCTGCTGCTATTGCAAGACCTACAATCAACATGTGGCATCATTAGTATGTTGAAAATTATGTCAAACATATACTGACATGATTCAAATTCAAATATAAATTTTCTAGTTAATACAATCTCCCCCATTGAAATAATAATACACAAATTGGCTACTGATTGTATTCGTAGGAGTTGTAATAATGTGAAAAGTTAGATTCCAATATTAACTAATTTAAAAGACGCGGTTAGACTTGAGAGATAAGAATTCAAATAATAATTGTATTTAATAAATTCATTCAAAGGAACAAAATAGATTTTCAAGACGAAAAAATAAATAACTATGTTTAATATTAGTATAATATAAGAATTACAAGTGTTTATTTTTCTTTACATGTATTTAATAATTTGTGTGAAAAGGTAGGGGTGTGTGAACTATTATAACAGTAAAAATGTGACCGGAAAGAACACTTTCGGAAATGAGACATCTCGTGGCGAGGTTTGATGATTTAGTCGAGATCAGAGCTTGGCGTAGTAAGGTTGTGTTTCTGAAGTGATCAGATGTATTTTGATAGAGAGAAACTTTTTCAAAAATGTAACGAAAATTGTTAATGTAGAGTCCTATTATGACATTTGAGTCAGTGAGAGACGTTTTTCTTTTGTTTAAAAGAAGTTTTAGAACATTGATAGTGATGATTTAACGAGGTTAGAGACAGTTTTTAACGTGGTAGGACGTAGTTAGAGTTTGAAAAGAGTATTGGACAATATCGTTTAATAAAGTGATGAATTTATTGTACAACATTGTGTACTTGAAAGGACAATTGAGCATCGATTATATAAATTGAGTCTACAAGGTGATTGCAACACAAGATGAGAGAATCCCACCACGAGGACATTTTCAACCTACAGGATCGGTTATGCGGTAACAAAGAATCATAGACATTTTTATATAAAAAGAACTTTTTCTATGAACCTTTTTAAATTGTTCTAATGAATAATTTTTGTATAACAATTAGTAAATTTAAAGTATTTAATTTCATTTTAATATAATCATAATCTTTACTATGTGAGAATAGAAAACACTCACTATAAAAATTATTTTGTTTTGAGTTGCAACTATTAATATAAAGTCTTAAGAAAGATTTTAAGCCTCTTCAAGGCAAAATATATTGAAAAATTTAAAAACAGAGATTTTAAATATAAGTGGCAGGAAATGTGTCATGAATATGTATGTATAATTTTAATTTAATAAATTATGTTCGATTTCAGCTACAAATGTTTTCATTTCAAGGAACCAAAGTCACTGTGAGTACACTTTTAAAAGAGCTTACGACCCCTGAGATTAATAAATTCATTAAATTCATTTTTTCTATGTTAAATAACGACAATAAGTCTGGCGCCCAATATTAATCAATTAACAATAATTAAATTCAATTTCAATATAAAATAAATAACGTAGGAACTCTTCAAGTTCAAAATAATTCTTTTTTCTTTCTTTTTCTTTTTGAATTACTTCAGAGTATATATATATGTAAAAACAAAACATGTTCAAAATATTTTTATTACAAAAAGTAATGTCCAAGGATAAAATAAAGCAATAAAGCTTAAAGTTTCAAAATATTTTAATAATATAAATGAGCTACAATTGTTTCGCCTTGCGGCATCATCGGGCAATTGCTCATTTATTGTAGAAACAATTGTAGCTCTATTATATTATTAAAATATTTTGAAAATTTAAGCTTTATTGCTTTATTTTATCCTTGAATATGGAGTTTAAACAAGAAATATCGGCTGTTACATTCAAATTTTTTAAACATTAAAAAAAAGTAATGTATTTAAAGAAAAAAAAAGTACAAGTTACTCAGGTTTTTGTAGAAAACATTATGAAATTTTTTTTTATGATTAAGCTCTTTTCTTTTTTTAACAGTAACTTTGTTTAAAAAAAAAAAAAAAATAGAAATCTATAATATTTAATTAAAGAATTTGATTTGAATCTATGTAAAAAAAATAAAACACTTGTGGTTGAAATATTTTTGTAGTTAAGGTGATTTAAACAAATTTTTAGCAAATGAATGTATCAAACAACAATTCAGATAAGAAAGTTTCAACATTTAAAAGAAATTAATTGAGGGAAAAAAAAAACATCCAAGTTTTTCTGTAAACAGTTTACTTTTCATAATGAATATTCCTAACATTTTATTTGAACATCTAGTTTATTTTTTGGTAATTGTTCTAGAGATCGTAATTATGATCTGATTTTGCTTAATTTTAATTTAGGGATGGTTTCACGAATCATTGAATAACTAGAGAATTTCAAAATGACAGCTGAATTTCATATTTAAGAACATGGTTTTTTTGGAATATAACTTATTACCTGTAAACTCTACAACATCATACAAAAGTTCATTTCTGTGGCTTTAAAACCAGCATAAAATGATGTTAAAAAATGTTTATAAGATACAAGTTAAGAACATTATCACCAACACATCAAAATTTCAGTAATATAACTTATAAATTAGAAATAAAAATCAACTAGATTTTAGAATTAATTCAATATGATCTATATTTGAAGTATGTTTTTGTAGTTTCATCTTTGAGTTAAGTGAGACTATATTAGTTCTTTTTTTGTAGTTTATTGATATGCATATACGTAAAGTCAATGTTCGTAAACAAGGGAATACACAAACACAATAGAATATTTGTTGTCCTATCTTCTCAGCTTATCGATCTATTATATGTGGTCGAGTATTATACATTTTTACTGTCTTCAATACTCAGTTAAAATTATCCTTAGAACATATTTTAAACAATATTTACAATAACTGAAAATTATATTAACCTTTTGGATGGGCAAGTTTAGCAGCAATAGCTGGTCCATCATCTCCACAACTGGTTTCGTCACCTGGAATACATCTTTCCCCAGATCCGACTGCAGGTTCCCAGTTTATAGAAGGATCCGAGACAGAGTCCAGACTTAATACTCTCAAGATCTGATGCCTCTCTGGATCAGAGATGTAGAGATGTCCATCAGCTGGAGATAAACTCAAATAATACTGGTAGGATACTTGTGTAGCACTAGAAATAAAGAGAAGCATTTTGTCAACAAACTCAAAACTAAATTTAAGCATGAATTTTGTAATTACCTCTAGATTTAAGTGTCTATGTGCATTTTGAAAACCTTCAGGGTTCTGAATAATGAACTCTACTTATGAAATTCTGAGAGAGTGCCAATTTAAGAGCTGTTGTGGAAAGTGACATTTCTAGAGCACAGATTGTAATTGGTTATTTCCCTTTACCAATTGGGGCTCTAATGAGAGGACTTATAGATTCAAGGTCCAATGAGGCCCTAAATATGAATATTGTCAAAAAAGTTCAACAAGTGTTGATTATGTGTCAGCAGAAGAAATCAAAGAGATGTGATTCCAAAGAGTCTTTAACTTTGGAGGTGTTCCACCTAAAACCATAAAGTATTTCTCACTGAGCAGGTAGGGTTTTACAGTAAGTAACAATAATATAGTTACAGTAGAACCTCTCTAATCCGTCACCTTCGGGACTGGGGGCATGGCCGGAACGCAAAAAAGGTCGGATTATCCGAAAAAAAGTCAATATTTATTACATATTATATAAACAGATTTTTTTTAAAGTGAAATAAGTGATATATAAACTTTTAAAAGTCTATATATAAACTTTGCAAGTACAGTAGAACTTCTGTTAACCGGCCTATATCGTAGTGTACTGGTTGGATGAGAGTTTCCGAAAATAAATGGTAATTGAAACATCAAAGCGGCGGCGAGTCAAACGACTTTGTCGATAGCGGTATCCCATCGTCGGCGGCATAAAAACACCGCAGCATTGGCACCCGTCGGTATAGCAGACATACAAAGGCAAAAACGTTTGATGGGACGCTTTTTTTCCACGAATCAATTTAGTATACATTATGGAAAATATAACATTTCTTTTCAGTTTTCTTCTTGTCTTTGACTGGTTATGATCTACGTACAGTATATACAGTAAATAAAAATGAGCGAGTTACGAAAACGAGAATACGGAAGCGTGTGTTGGTTTCGTTTCAGACGCGGTTAAACGTGTCAAAAGACTTGACAGAGGGGAATCTGTAAACAAGCTTTGTAGTGTTTAATTTTTCACGAGAGATGACACAGCACTGAAGCGGGATGACACAGCACTGAAGCAGGAAAGCGATAACAAACCGGAAAGAATGGCGCCAGACAGGCATGTGAGTCATCGAAAAAGTCGGCGAGTCGGCACAATATCGCGAGCTCGAGCACGGTCGGATTAACCGGAGTAACGGACCACCCGAGGGCGGATTAGAGGGGTTCTACTGTTATTACCTTAGAGGTTGTCCTCAGGCCATATTATAGTTATGGCTACAGTGCTGTTTCGCCGAACACTGTCAGCTTTGTGAGGCCCGCACTAACACATAAACACGTAACACAACACAACACTAACACATATAAAATCGTCATACATAAATAATAAAATTGTTCGTGTCGTGGCCACATTATAAGGCTTTACTTGTCCAGCTGCAGGTACGGTACTGGATGTATACAGCAGTTATCAGTATGATACTGATAATTAAGTTTAAGTTGAAATTGAAACGTAGACATGTTTGCTGTGTTTATTTAATTTTAATTTTGGTTATTATATCATATATACTCTGATTGTATATGTGTTAGTGTTGTGTTGTGTTACGTGTTTATGTGTTAGTGCGGGCCTGACGAAGACGACAGTGTTCGGCAAAACAGTGCTGTAGCCATAACTATAATACGGACTGAGGACAACCTCTAAGGTAATTAACTGTATTATATATTAAACAGTCCAAGGCAACACATTATACTTTATAAAAAGTAAGTAACAAGTTTTCTGACTGGACCTACTAATGAAATACCATTTATTAGGGTTGGTAGAACGAGATGTCCATTGGTTATGCTTTTACGGAATGGAGATAGCAGAACTCTGTGTAAGCGTGAGGTGTTTGTTTGACAGAAATTCAGGATACTTGGAATCTCCTTTTTAAATCTTTAAATCATTAGAGATGCTGATACAGAGATCCTCATAGGTTTCGTAAAGAGCTTGGGGATGATCTGGGAGGAAATTTAGGGTTATATATATATTATCGACAATAGATCTATTTTTAATCACAGTGGGGAAAGGCTAACTATGGCTTTGCAGCCTCCAAATGAAAAAACCTCAATGGACAAAAAACAAGTTGTTGGGAGTGTGTTCTTCTCAGTTTTTTTTTCATTAATACACAAATTAGAATGGTTTGATTTTGAGCAAATTGAATTGTTATTGAGTTTTGCTCTACAGTATTCCCTAAGCAATTAAAACTTTGTTTGTATTCTTGCCTCAGACTTTATAGATAGGTTATTTTAAAACTTACAGATAGATTTAAGAACTCGTTTAAATAAATTGAGGATATTTTTGGGTGAAAATGCTTTAAATTTAGATGTGGAGGTTCAAATATCTGCAGGAAGAACTTTATAGCCAAAGAATAACAAACAAAAAGTAATGGAAATAATGAGATGATTATTTAGTTCCACAAAACAGCTTTAATTGCGACATATGTTTCACCGTTAGGCATTTTCAAGCAACTAAATTGAAAACAAAACAAGTCTAAACTAAAAATGTGAGACAAAAGGAAAGGATAGAAGAGTAAAGGGGTTGAGAAATGACAAAAGCAAGGTCAATGATCTAACCTGTGGGATGGAAGTGGGGGTGTTTTAGAAAACAAAGGTTACATAATAGGTCTCAATAGTGGTAATGAGTTAAGATGTATTTGTTCATTTAAGTTGGAAGTATGGTTTTTTAAAGTCGCAATTAAAGCTGTTTTGTGGAATTAAATAATCATCTTATTATTTCCATTATCATGGAATTCCATCATGTACCGACTGTTGTAACATTAAATTATAAACAAAAAGTATACAATTTTCAAACACTTTTTGAGCAAGTCACTTTTAAACAGTTTCACAATGAAAATTATTTTATTAAATTTATTTATTATTATCTTTCAACAAAATAAATTTATACTCACAAACAAAAACTTTTGAATAGTTAACTTTTGTATTTATTTTGATTGTGTTTACTAAATAAATATGTTGCAATTACTAATTATGATTATCTATTAAATTTTTTTATTTTATTTTTTATTTATTTATTTTTTTAAGATCTCTGTAATAAATAAAAATAGATCAAATATAAAAAATAAATATTGAGCTCTCGACTTAAAAATAAAGCTAAAACACAATTTCTCACAAACAATACGTTTATTATTTTGAAACATATATTTGTGAGAGCTTATATTCAAGTTTTATTTTAAAATAAATAATTTTTAATAAATATTTTCATAACAATGATTGTGTTTAGTTTTATATGATAGCTAATGGAAGGTTCAGATTAAAATTACTTCAAACTTTGTCGATATGTACAATTTAATTAAAATAATTTATTATGTGCATTGTATTTGGTACCTGAGTTGAAGTACAGTGTAAACATTGCCTTGTGGAGTAAGTCTTCTGACTAAGTTAAAATCACCAACATAGAGTGAGCCATCTGGTCCTGATGTTAATGCAACAGGAGTAAGAAGTCTTGCATCACGTGCTAAACCATCACAATCTTTACAGTTAAGTGGCCGTTGTAATCCTGTACCCATCACAACACGAACTGTACGAGGAAATTGTTTTAGATGCAAAGTAGAACCGTCACCTTTCTGCAGAATGCCTGTTTGAAATGAAACAAAATTAGGAGTGTATATAATGTTTATATAAAAAAACATAGTTCTTTGAATTGGTACTGGTACTATTCTATTAATAGGAATACAACCTAATTTATAATAAGCAAACCACCTATTGCTCATTACAAATAGTCAAACACTTTGAACTATTACCCTCCTCACGTAAGTTATCATATTTTCCCCTTCTTTTTCTTGTATTATATTAAGACTAAGTCAGAATCTCTGCTGTGGTTGACGTTCCATCAAAAAACATTTTTTCAATTTCCTGTAAAATGTTACACCTTATTTTAATAATCATTTTAATAAGCTCCATGATATCTTGTTACAATAATTGTAGAGTAATTAATTCATTTCATTATCCGAGCTATAACTGCCATCTTTCTTCTTTTTTAAAATGATGAATTAAGTTAATTTTGAACTCTACTGTGATTGATCTTCTATTAACATCATTTTCCAAATTATATCTTTTTTGTTCATGTTCAATTAATTTTACATTAATAAAAAAACAAAAAACAATATATGGGTAGTAGTAAAACTAAAATAAAATAATAAATTTTACAGCAAAATTGAGATAAACGACACATATTACTACTATGACAGTATGAGCTCAACTCACCAGTTACAAATTAAATGTAAGGTTCAATATTTTACATAGATATTGACCTACTATCCCTCATACACAAGAATAGCCCACATATGTCATATCTTTCCACCCCTTGTTAATCATTAACCAGTTCTCAGAATTTCTTTAGAATTATCTTTGAAACTTTGTTCATAACTCAAAAGTTTGTAGGTTGTCTTATTATGATCTTGATCTATCTGGATTTCTAAGATAGGATGAGTCATGTAGAACTTGGGATTATTTCATCAACACCTGTTACTAAATTCAAATTTAACCCTTTGTATACAGAGGGAATTATTTAACAAAAATATTATATTATTTCCATAGCTTTTTCCAACAGAATACTGTATTTATTTTAAAATAGGTAATTAAATTTTTAAATCTAAAGTTTAGTTAGCATACATCACTGAAAAATGTACCTTTATTCATTTTCTTTTTAAATGTTTTCAAAAATAAATTCATAGAAACCGAAGCTTTAAATTAAATGTCCACGTTTGCAGTATCTAGGTCACACATGATACTTGAATATTACATATATATAATGTCACGTGACTTCTTAGTCATATGACTAATACAGATAAGAAGTCAGGTGACGGATATATACGCAGGTAATATTCAATTATTTAATTTAAAATAAAAGTTATTAAGGTGTATTTTTAAATAAAAATGTAATTAAATTTAGAACAATATAAAATAATAAAGGTTTTAGTACTGGATGTATAATATTACTTAAGCATAATGTATCATACAATTTTTTCCAGATGAGTGTAGGCAAAAAAACCTCTCGGTCATCATCACCTTATATAAAAAAAAAGAAGATAAAGACTCCTAGACCTTGAAGACACTAATAAAGTTGGGGTTGGATATGAATCGGAGTTAGTTAAGAGAGACCTGATAGGAAAGATGAAAAAGAGGGCTACATGAAAAAGGCGTAGATCTAGCTATTGCAGTTTTCCTCAGGATTGCTAAACCTCTACTTACTATAGAACCCTTGAGGGTCACTGGTTTAAGAATAATTGATCAACTTATAACAATAGCACACTCTCAACAAAATAATATTATGTATTCAGGGAAGATAGTTTTAACAAGACAAATAAATATATATGTTTGTTTCATATACATCATTTCAAAGTTTTAATCATTTAAGTATATGTTGCAAAAAAGTGGGTGTAGTGTTTTATTGGAACGAATTAGGGTGTATCATAAATCGGATATAGTGGCATTGGTAGTTAAACCAAAAGAAATTTAAATTCTGTTTAAGGTGGACTATATCTCTTTTAAACTTCCACTGTTTCACAATACAAATAAGTGGTTTGTAATGTGTAAAAATCATGATGATAACAAAAGAAGGAAAGAAAAACCATTACCTTCATGAAAATTGTAATGATGATGAATATCAAGGCTCCATCCTCCAACATCAGAAATGTCCACATCAAAACCTTGAAGTTTTGCTGTTTGAGTTTCCCAAACAATATTTATACAGGTTGCATGCTCATAACCTATAGATATTTTAGCTTGAGCCACTCCATACACCTGAACATAAGAACAAAATACAAATCATTTAATTTTAATATGTGAAATTTTGCAGTTATTGATAGTGAGTTGACAACAACATGTGTGTGGATTTTAATGTATTATATTTAAACAGTATTATAGTGATTCAATTCATAAAATGTTTTATATTATATGACATGTTTATATGTTTGTATACTTGTGAGTAAAATATTTGCGACAATGTACAAAAGCTTGATGATGTGTCATTGAAGATGAAATGGCCGTAACTACATTAATAAAGGATTGTTATAGACTAATGTAAATTACACACACACACACACACACACACACACACACACACACACACACACACACACACACACACACACACAAAACACTAAAGTTTTGAAATATTTTGTAAACACTATTCACTTTCTCAACTAGTAGAGTTAAAATGAAGATTCTCTACTGATTGAGAAAGATAACAGCGTTTATGAAATATTTCCGAACTTTGTGTGTGTGTTTTCATATTTGTTTACTATTAGGTAATACCAAGTATTATCCTATCCATACAAAATCTTAATTAATAGGCTATGTGCCTACTTAAACTAACAGCAAATATTATAATTTCATTTTTAAAATACTGTACCAGAATAGTATAATAGGTGTACTGGCTAACATAGCAGCAATGTTTAAATGTAAATATTAAGGTACATGAGCTCCAGATATGGTATTTTGTTAACATTTATGAAAATAGTGGACTTTGAAATTTGCTTATAATTGAAAGAGAAATTTCTGAAAAAGTCTTGTACGAGTGTTTTAGCTAACATTAGTTAACAAACCTCTTCTAACAAATCTTATTTTAATCAATGTTCTAAGGCCACTATTCTGAACGTTAAAAAAAGACAACAGGAAATTGAATTAGATTTAAATTCAGATTCCTTAGATTCCATATATGCTGGTAGTGGCTGATCATTACGGGGACCCATGATCACACACATACAAACACTACAGCTTGTTTGATTTTGGCATCAGTTTTCAGCCATAGACTGACACACAGTAAGGCACAAAGTACTGTACTTGTTCAATAGATACAACTTATCTAGTAAGAAGTTGAAAAAAAAAAAAAAAACTTTTCTGAGTTCAGTTACTGTATGGATAGCACAGAATCCTTGTAATAATTAGTCAGTGGAGACTGGTAGTTAATCAAAATTATGTTTAGCACGCCAATATAACAAGGGATGATTAGTTTTCTGATCTGTGGTTAGGATGTTTCGCTACATTTTATTACAATATTTAATACAGTATATTCAAAAACATATTTTTATAAACAAGTAGTATGTTTTTACATTGATAAACAAAAGTATACTGGTCTACTACACAGAACATAGTTTTTTCATGTTATCAAAATTACAATCTTGTTGAGCACTGTTGTGAAATTCCCAATAATGATTCGAATTTGCCCCTAACCACAAATCTAAACTTACATATCTACTAATGAAATAAAATTAAACCTAAAACTATGATAACCCGAGTGCAAGCTAAAATCCCTCCCACTCCACAGATCAGTTGACCAGTAAGATAGAGGCTTGGGCTGGCCCTTTGTCAAGTTATTGTTATATGTCTTTGACCTATGGAGTGGGGTGAAAGATAACTTTCATGTGGCGTAGGAGGGATTTTAGCTTGCACTCAGGTTATCATAGTTTTAGGTTTAATTTTATTTCATTAGTAGATATGTAAGTTTAGATTTAGTTTATAAGCAAGACCCTCCGATGATGATAACCATGTTATTGAAATGTACATCAGGGCATTTAGTGGAAATAATTAATAAAGAACAATTAATCATATAATTGTGTTTTATTTTAAAGTTTCTAGTGATTGTGGTTAGGGGCAAATTCGAATCATTATTGTTATCAAAATTAGTAGTGAAGGTATGTACAAAAGGTTGTTTAACTAAAAAAAAAAAAAAAAAAAAAAAGATTAGAAAAATAGGTCTACATCAAACAACCCAAGACTCCAAAGGTTACTAATATACAATGGTAACAATATATCAAGGTTGTTTTCATTATCCACGTTGTCAAAGTGGAAACTCACCTTCTGTTTATACACGTTTCTTTTATTCCAAGCAAATGTATGCGTTAGGTTAGGATCTGCTTCGTATATTTTAGTGTGCACTGAGCCTTCAATCTCCACACGAACGTGAACACGAACTAGAGATGTAGGAATTACAGATCTTGTTAGACGCATGATGACACGAGAAAGATAGCCAGATGCTAGACTGCTTCTATACATCAAATGTAAACGAGAGCCAGGGATACGAATACTTTCTTGTAACATCTGCAAAATCAGAATATAAGTTAAACTAAGACATCTTAATGTAATTTTGTTTATTGTGTCTCTCAACAATAAAATTAATGATAAAACCGCATTACACTTAGTATATGCCACAATATTTATAACAATAACCTGAGTGAAATGTCATATGGTAAAGGGTTTCATTTTGCTATTCACATTGATCTTAAACAAATTCTGCATGACTAGGAATATCAAAAATGTTGATAATGAATCCTAATTATTTGGTTTTAGTACATATCATATCTACATTAATTGTTTTCTTGGCAAGTGCAATTAATTTTTTATGGTAGACCAACCAAACAGTAAAACGTTCTTTATGGTAATTTGAGAAAGCAGGGAAGCATACAAATAAATGCAAAAACATGCCAATACACTAGAAGATGAAGGATAAATTTTTCAAAACCAAATTAATTGTAACAATGTATTTTAAAAATATTTCAATGCTGAGAAAAAAGTTGGTGAATAAAACTATTATTATTTTTTAAAAAGTATAAATGTTGTTATTTTAATGTGCACGTGTGTGTGTGTGTGTGTGTGTGTGTGTGTGTCTCCATCTAAGGATTGGCATGAAAGTTAAGGTTACATCCATAAAAATCTTAATTCATGACAAATTTTAAATCATGGTTCAACATGTCCTATTTTTAATGTGTGTATTATTTGTTTTGTTTTTTAAAGTGGCTTTCTTTAGTGAATTCATTAAGAAGATGAAATGAATATGATCTATTAGGAAAGGAACCACAATCATCCAAGAAAGAAGAAAATATAAAAATCATTGGAAACATATACATACATTTAGTGTAAATGTTCTTTGAATAAATAGATAAAACTCACCTGGGTTTCTGCCAGAATTAAACTTTGACCAGGTAATCCTCCAACTTTCTCTGGCATCCATGTTGACAGTATAACAGGTACTAAGAGCGTATCATCATGGTCAAGACATGGTTCTACCGTATGAAGAGCAGTAGCTAAACCAGGAGCACCTGAAGAGATAAAGTAAACAGTTCTATTTATTGAAATTTACAATTACTACATATATATGATAATTAGCCTATATAAAAACAAAGGATTGGTCCCATTTGATCTCTGGCACTAAACAAATTTTAGAGTATAAAACGTAGTCCTTAGATGAATATACTAGGTATACCATTAATTCATTTACATCTCTAATTTAAATTTCAGATTCCACATAATGCAATGAATGTAAAAAGTTATCTTTTATAGATTTATATCATGAATTTGCATGCTATAGTAACTGTTGTAATAATGATTAAAATAAAAATAAATACATTCCATAGTTTTTCTTCCATACCATAAATTACTCCAAGCTAATTATAGTATTGTAAAAATGTTTTATTAATACTTTTTTTTAACGATCTGAAGTCGGAATTGGAAAGTACAGAAGCTCATTACTTATTTTATAGCATTTCAAACTAATGGTGCTTGCATTTTAAACTGTAGTTTTAAAAATAAAAGTGCTGTTTTTTACAGAAAATATAGGGCTGAATTTGTTGCCGATAATCCTATATTTTATTTTAGCTTGCCATGAATGTAAATGAAAATATAAAGTACATGTAAAATAAAACAAGGCATGAGAAAGTACACAAGCATCTTTCACGTAGAAATTCAACCAATCGAGACATGTGTAAGGTTCAACCTCAATAGAAGATATATCAATCAGGATATAGCTATCCTTTTGGACAGGCAAGCAGCCATAAAAGCGCTGAGTTATTAGTCAAATGTAATTCAATGAAACACAAAAAGGGCTAGAAACATAGGGTGGTCTTGTGATAGGTTTCCTGCACCTTAAAGAAAGATGTAAACATCTACATAGACTAATATTAGATAGAAACTCAACGCAATTAAACATACATTCACATAATCTAACAGGAAAGTACAACAAGGCTCTTTATACACCAAACATGGCATATTAGGTAATGCAGCAGTCATGATTTTAGAAAATAAATAAGGGGGATGTATTGAATCTGAGTTCACTTGCTCCAGACCTAGGAAAACAAAGTCTGTCTAGACCCATGATTAGGGCCAACCTCCGTCTCTTGCCATTACCGTTCTAACTTTTTACCTGGAGTTAGCAGAGCATGTGTAACTTAAGTAATTAATAAAGGAAGTTTAAATATTTAAATCGGTTTGCTTTTATTTTCTCACCAGAATTTATCCCGAGAGATTTACACCGCTTGACGTCTTAACATCCTGATAACCAATCAAACACACAGCAAGAGTGCATAAAGACCTCCACAGACACCAGGGGACATGACACCACCCTGGAACTCGAACAAGTCGAAGCCAGCAAGGGGACACCATCACATTCTTGTGCTGCACTTCTTAAAGGAGTTGGGCTGAAGGGGCTTCTATAGATGGGAGTTCCCCAGTTGAGTAGAAGTAAGAGAGGAAAATGGATGTCTGGAGCAGTGTAAATTATCCCCATATCATAACAAAAAGGCAAAAGGAGATAATGATTTAATTGGTTCTGCATCTGAAAGTGTTTTAGAAAGACATAAAACAGAAAGAACTACCTTTTTTGCAATGCTCATGTTTAATCTGGTAGATTTATTCTAAAAATTCATACATTTGTGATTATATAAATAGATTACAAAACCAGCAGGGTTTGTTGTATAACAGAAAATGTATGTTCCTACTTTTGTTCTGTTTTCTTCTGGTATAAGAGCACTATTTCCTCTTCTCACCTTAATTCCTATCCTTTATTCAGTTTATCCTGTAGAGTGAATTACATAAAACCGATTGTAGCTGAGGAGCGACTAGGCAACTGGACCTCAATTCTCATCTTAGAAGGGGAAGTAGTATGGCTAATCCTGTGTCTGTATTCTTTTCCAAGTTCCATAATCAAATGCTTAGTATAGGTTAGAAGTGTTGGGAAAAGCAACCTAAATATTATGTAAAGTTCACAATATACTATATTTGTTTAAGATTTAGAATAGTTATATCAAGACCCTATTTAATTTAAGATGTATTGACATTACAGCTTTAGTCAGTACATGCTTAAAGGATGAACAATCACTGATTGGTCTATATCACACAGCAATAACTCATAGTCATAAAACATAAGAGGAGTTTTGAAGTGTTATTTGTAACAATAGGCAGGTAAAAATTTGTAGTTGAAAACAACTGTAAGAGGTCAGATTAGGTTCTATTTAGTTTAAAAAACTATGAATAAATTGAGTAAAACTTTGAGTAAAACCCTCACTCTTGCACGCTATAAGGATATAACCATACACATATTACTGTTTTCCCATTTGTCTTTAAGCTTAAAACAACTAAAAAGTAGTTTTTCTTTGTAGTTGATTACATTTTTTATAATCTAATTGTAGTGACCTACTTTTTTGAAATAATGTTCCCATCAATATCTGAAATTATGAGAGAAATAAATAGTGTTTGAAACACTGTATAATAATATAAATATTGTTTTACAATAATAAACATAGATACCTAGTGCTAAAGCGGCTGGTGTGGCTCCGTTTTGTCTGTACACATCTGTATCATCACTAAGCTGCATTGTAATCGGTGGAAGTACAACAATTTGATTCCAAGGTACGAAGAGAGTTCTTGTCAAAGGCTGGAAAGGACTGCGTTGGAACTGTAAAGTAACTGCTCCCCCTCCATTTACAAGGACATCAAACCTAAATGATCATGTTAACTGTAGACACGGAACTACATACCTAATACTAAGTAGTTAATCACTAAACTATGTTTATGTCACTTGAAAAATTCTTAATCATATTATAATAAATAATAATAAATATTTTCAAAATGATATACTATAATTTATGTATTTATTATTTTTTCTAAATTGAATGAAATACATAACCAATAATGCAAATTTTTGTACAAACATTTTCAAAAGCTAAAAATATTAAAATAAATATAAAGTATTGTAGCTCGATTTAAAATTAATAGTAATTTTTAGTAAAATATTGATTTAAAACAGACTTTATTGCGTTGGTAAGGTTAGTTTCAACTTGTCCAATTACTTCAGATTATCTGTTGAACCAAAATGTATTATAATTATTAATTGATGAATTTTGTGATTCACAACTACTATAATAAAATTATTATATCTAATAAATTTTTGCCTAAATTTAAAATGGTAAAACTAAAGGATATTTAAAAAATTGGAATATAAATATTAAACAAGTTTATTTTTAGTTAAGCATGAATCGCATGTTTGATTAAATTGTAACCAGTAGTTACTGTATACGTTTTAGACTCAGATGAACATACTATCACATGGATAGAAACAGCAGATTTGGTCACTCCAAATTACAGTAACTAGAAAATTGTTCCTAAGCACTAAAATTTTACTTCCGTCAACCTTATTTTTAGACATATGTATGCAAAAGAATATTTTGAAGCTACAATTTATAATTTATAGAAATTATAAAATCATACGACGATAGTCTGTTTTCAATGGTTCAGTTTTAAGAAGAGTTTTCTCTCCTGATTATATTATATATAGCCACTTAAAATAGATTTTTTACGAATTCCCTCTTATTACATCAGTTGATCTTTACATTTCGATAAGAAAATACCAAGATTGCAGACCGCTGCATTGGATCGGTCTCATTCTGGTATTGTGTACCCTTGTTCTTAATGTGACAGGTACTCTGCAACTTATACAAACATCTAAACATTTATGAATATTACATAATATTATAACATATATTTACATAATACTAGGAAAGTACAACAAGGCACTTTATAAACTGAACAGGGTATATTGGGAAATGCAGCAGTCATGATTTTAGAAAAGAAGGGGGGGACGTTTAAGGCTGATGCTTTTGCAACAGACCTAAATGAACAGAGTCTGGCTAGAACCGTGAGTAGAGTAGAACTTCAGTATTCTTGCTTTTATCCCCCTAAGTATGTAGACTGCTTTTATCCCCCTAAGTGTGTATACCTGCCCGATCAGTATAATAACTGTTTTTGTCGCTTGGCAACCGGAACAGTGGAACTCTGTAGCGCCAATGGCGCATATTCCCGCCAGCGCTCAGCTTATCATTGCTTTGCTTACAGCTAACCTACACGGATAGTTAGTTCAGTTGTACAACACGTTTGATTATTGTCTTTCATTACTAGAAAAAAGGGAGAAGAAATCTTTGAGATGTGTTGTCTGTAAGAAGAAGGGGCTGAGGAAAGAAACCATCTACTCCTGCAAGACCTGCGCCAACAAACCGGCACTGCATCCTGACACGTGTTTTGAGGCTTACTACACCTTGACCATTTATTATTAGATAGGACTTTAGTTTTTATATCTTATTTAGTTTATCATTATATCTATAAAACATATTCACTCAAACCTGTTTTAGAAATGTTTGTTTATTTATTTAACTAAGCCTCAATTTGCTTATACTTTTCATTTTTACAATTTCAACAACAATTACTTTTTGTGATTTTTCAAATAAATAATATTCATAAAAAGGGTTTGACTTTATTTTCCTTCTTTAAAAAGTATGTTTAACAACAACAAAAAATTAGCTTTACAAAAATATATATAAATTTTTTGTGTGTTAATGAGCGCTAGCCCAAAGTTTAACAGTTCAGCTGTGGTGCTCTAAGGGTTAAGATTAGTAGATTCTATAGAAAGTGGTTGGGATGAAATTACCCCAATTTCTTATAAAATGCTGTGCAATGGTCACTGTCAAACCTCTGCTATATCTTATAAATCCTTTATAACCAGTGTTTTTCTTATTTTAAAATATAATGATATAGTGCCTATTTATACAGGAAGTGATGCAGCCTCCTTAAACAACCCAAGTCATTACTACAGATTATATCAAATATTTATGAAAGAGCAATATGTAACCAAATAATAAGTTAATTTGAGGTTAATAATATGATAAATACAAACCAGTAGGGATTTATAAAAGGAAAAAAAAATGACTCAAGGTATATTTGATCTTATAAATAAAGCGGCTAGTGGAGTTAATTTGTCAGACTTTGTTGTTGGTGCTTTCCTCGATTAGTTCAGAGCCTTTGAGTGTGTCGATCATGGTTTTCTTTTATGAAAGCTATCTTATTATGGTGTTGATGGTCAAGTACTTGAGCTGTTAACTTCATATCTATCAGATCTTTACCAAAAGGTGGTTATTAGGAAAACTCAAGGCTTCAGTCAATTTCTAAGAATCGGTTACGGTGTTCTGCAGGGTCCAATTTTCAGGCCTTTACTGTTTATATATCTATATATCTTATACATGATCTGCCACTTTGCGTTGATCATGCAAAGATGATCCATTTTTTCTGATGATACAATAGTAGTGATTTCTAACCCAAACTAGTTACAGTTAGAGCTGACCTTAGACCATTATCTTAAGGATATAAATATCTGGTCTTCTCCTGAATGGAGATAAAACACACCTTGTCCCGTACCAGTCTAATTATACAAGATGTGTACCAGATAATAGCCACCTCAGTTGCATTAAAGAACCTTCAAATCATGTAAAATTTCTTAGTATTAAAGTTGACTGCAAACTCACAAGGGAACAACACGTTATTTACCTTCAATTACCAATCATGTGATTGGTCAAGAGTTGAAGTATATTCTTCTTAAAAAATAATTTCAATAAAAAGAAAATAATAATAAATATCTACTAAAACTGATCAGTTTTTGCAATTTACTCACCATCCTCCTGCTCGTGTTAATGTAAATCCAAATCTAGAGTCTCTATCGACAGAAACGCGGATGCCTACAATACCAAGTCCTTGCGGTGACAAGACCTGTCCTCGCATCACCGAAACTCTCCTAAAGTAGACAAATACAGGTTTGCTAATTTAACTGAATCACTCTTTAAACAACAAACAAAAATTAATTGATTAGTAATTTATCATGCACAAATAATAATAATTACAAAATAAAAACTAAGAATTATATATCTGTAACTTTATGCTTATCTGGTTTACGTTAAACATGTTTTTAATAAATAATTATTTGTATAGAAATAAAATAGAAACTTATACATATATATTTGTAAATTTGCACATGCTACTTCACAAAAGATGAATATATTTACACCATTCAGAATTAAGGTATTTTTACTGCATTTTAAAAAACTTGGAATCATATAATATAAATATTTCTTTAAAAATAGTTTGAATAATTTAAAATATTATAAATAAGTCTATACAGACTATAGAAAATCATTTTTCTTAATCCATTTGATAAATAATATTTATAAAATGTTATTGGCACTAAAAAAGAGATAATAAATGTTTTTTATTCAGTTTATAAAACCTTTTTCTTAAAAAAAAAAAAAAATGGTTATTTTAAATTTTGCTTTCAATGATATTTTGAGAGTTATAATGTATTCTACGTTTCACACACAAACAGACTGTGTCAGATAAATATAAATAATGCAAGAAAAACACACTCAAAGACTTCCTATCTGAAATCATCAAGCAGTTCACGATGTATATTGGTAGTGCGCTTTGTCATGAAACGGAAACATCCACTAGCAATAGACCATGCCAATTGTTGTGAGTAGAGTATCTCAGTTTCATAAATGTTAAGCAATATCAATTATCACAAGTCATGAATTCAAACAGTAATAATAAAAATTTGTGGTCATCAGAGTTGCATTTGAAAGTGTCTGCTTGAATTTTATGCTTGGAAGATGATCAATGGAATTGCCATTCAAAATATTGATATTTAGTCACACATAAAAGTTTCCTTCTTTTTATTTCATTCATTACACCTTTCCTATACACAGCATAATTTGTCCATTAATTTCTGTCGAATGATGTTTTGCACGTTAAAAAAAGTATAACTAGAGGAACCAAACAAAATCAGTGGGATATTCAATTGCATTGTTTATTATGAACTATTTTTTTAAAACACTTCTAATTGCAGACTAATTATAAAACTCACGACAGCGCTGTCAGAACAATCACTAAGCAAGTATTTACAATTCCGGATATTGACTTGTGCCAACATGGAAAAATTCTTACTTTCTGGGCTAATAACAGTGATAATTTTGGTTAAATGTGTAAGACTAAAGGGCCTAATCATAAATAATCTGAAACCACTTTTATGAATATGAAACATTAATAGGTACATTGACGAGTTGGCCATTAACTGATTTGTGGTCTAAAGTAGAACATTTTAAAAAGGATTAATGAAGTGAAGTTATGGTATAATATTTATTGTACGTTAATTTAAATTATAGTTTCATATTATTATTTTTTCTACCTTTGTGTACAATAATTACAAAAGCAATTCGGTTATATGGAATTTTCATAAAACAACGTAAAAGGTACTCTTTTAAATCCATTTAATTAAGAGAGAAAATTAAGTTAATTTTTTTATATAATGTTTACACGCGTTAAATTTTTTAAACTGCAAAATGTATTGGCTCTACAAGATCTGCTGTCATTAGCTTCAACCATATGATAAGGTATTGAACTCCACCCTTAGTTTTAAAGTATATGCCCAAAGGTCATTGAAAATATATCTGATGTTGTCAGAACAAATGTATGTTTACAATTTTACAAACATAGCTTTAAATTCAATTTAATGCCTCTCATTAGTTGTCTTCCTGAAACAACATTTTTTTTTCTTTTTTTTTTACCTCAGCTATAATCATAACAATATTTTAAGTGGGGCAATGTTATTTTAGAATTCGAAAGACATTTAAACACACAACTCAATCACTTGTTCCAAAATAATTTAATATAGAAGTGTGATTAAAATTTTTAATTAGTAGTTCTATTTCATTATGTTTGGTACTGTGTAAAAGTGTAAACAATAAAACTTCATGCCAATTATCTGTGAAATAAGCCTCCCCCTATAACTCCAAGCTTTATAGTTGTTTATTCAATTCATTAACACCATTGTATGTTAATGCATTACTTCACTAACACCTTATAGTCGTATGTTTGAAGATATTTGTGAATCTATGTTCAACAGTATTAATTTACCATTCTATAAATGTTCATTAGTAAATATATTAATTATTTTCTGATAGAATATTTATCTATAAAATAACAGATTTATAAAACCTGTATTGTAAGCAAAACATAAACATTAGAAGGTTTCAATCAAATTAATTAACAATTATCTTGTACATAATGTACATTACTATAAATATAAGTTATGTTTTGCTTTTAGGCCATTCACCAAATATGTTTTCATTTACTCATTCTTTATTATGTAGACATAAATATGAAACAAAAAATACAAATGTCTGTTCTCTTAAATAATTAAAGTTCAAGGAAATAAAATTATTATTTTTTTTAAATATTCCCATTTTTAACTAACCTATCTATATTCTCAAAATTATAGAATTGAAGCAACGAGTTATTTTGATTGACTTTTTAAATTAATAATGTAGTATATAGCAGTTAGTTCTCCCACAAATCTTGCTCTCTATAAATTTTGAGTGAATAAAAAATAATAAAATATAAAATATTTGGAAGACTTAATTGACTGAAGATAATAAACTTTTGGCATATAAAGCAACTGAAGTTTTTAAATGGTAATTCCATCAAATAATACATGAATAATTCGAAGAGAAATATTGTGTTCTACATTTACTTTCCAATGAGGTGCAACAACTGATATTGACCTAAAATTCTATTTCAGCCTTTTATCCATGAAATAAAAGTTGTTATTTCATTGCAGTACTTCAATTACCGAATTTTGCTGGCACAAAGGCTTCATTGTGAATGATCGTTACCTAATTTAGTTGCCTCTTTTCAAATCAATCTATTGTCAAATTTAAGTAAAACAAAAGAGTACATATTGATATTTAAAGTTTTCTTGGGTACTGTTTTAGATAAGGACAAGATTGAAACAACTGAGATGAGTCCTTTATATCTAATTATTATTCTTTTTCGTTCATTTGATATGGGTTTCCAATAAAATTTGTTTAGTTGTTACATAAAATAAAAACTATTTGTATTTGGGGGTAGGAAAAACTACTTATATGCTAAATGTTGGCTTCTTTAGTCCAAAAAAGTTATTTATATTGACTTCTTTTTAACAATTAGAGGGTGCAAGGGAACCTTTAGGGACCAAAAGATATACCAAAAGATTTGTAAAAATACAATCAATATACCTTCTTTTCTATTAAATTTAAAGTGTTATTTTCAAAAATATAAGTACAGAAATACTCAAATGTATACACCTTCTATATTTTTGTATTCTAGTAAAAAGAGCAAATTTTATAAAAAATAATATTTTGTTCTTAAAAACAAAACTTCTGTATTTAAAAAATTAAAAAATTACCTACGGTTACACATAATTTGTGTATTGAAAGCAGGTATGTAATATTACATGTAGTAGATATCTTTACTACTTAGTATTTAATTCTATTATTATTTGTGAACATAGTGTTTTTTGTTCAGATTACAGTATTTGTTAAATAGACAAATTAATTAATTTTATTACATTTTCTTTTGCCTCTCCTCTAACTTTGTCATAACATTTGCTGACACTTTTAGTGTAAAAGTTATTTACATACTCTTTGAGTTAGAGTACATGAATAGTTTTTGAAAACAGAAGTAAAGACAATGTCAGGAGTGCAAAATAATGTACTCAAATTAATTATGTACCTCCTAACATAGCAAAAATATATATTATAATAAAAAATAGACAAACCTTTTTCTTCTTAGGTTTCTAAATTTTATTTCTACCGGAAATTATGTTGCAATTAAGTTTATACTCTAAAATAAATTCCTTAATAAGGATACACAAAAATTAATTAATATGTATGCTTTTGGTAGTACATAAAATATAACATATTTTGATTAATTCATAGAATACATTATAAATAAAACTATTTTACACTCATCATAAGTCATGCAGTGTGAAGAACATAAAAAAAGTGGGTTGTTCAAAACTCAAAACAAGTAAATTAATCAAATCTAATGAATAAATGCAAAATTAAAATATATTGTTTATAGTTAAAACCAATACGTTGTATACAAACCTATTTTGTCTAAGCTAGTAATGGCAAAAAAGAAAGGCATAATGCAGTTTAAAAAAAGGTTTTATAAATATGTAGTTATTAAGGTTTAAAATAATAAGTTTAGTTTACTCTTTGACATTATCAAAGTAATTATTGTTTAGTAAAAATACATATTAAAATAAAACTAATTCCAATGATTAAAAAAGTACAAATTTTAATTTTAGAAAGCTAATTTCTTTTTTCGTTGAA
This sequence comes from Aphrophora alni, assembly GCA_963513935.1. Lineage (NCBI taxonomy): Eukaryota > Metazoa > Arthropoda > Insecta > Hemiptera > Aphrophoridae > Aphrophora > Aphrophora alni. The sequence goes on along the minus strand of OY740769.1, from coordinate 8,560,037 downwards.
AAATTAGGTTATGTTGCTTATGATATCGTTCAGTTCTTTTCAAAATGACATTATTAGATATAAATATTAGAATATATTATCACTTTAAAAATAATTTGGTAACTTGGTGGTATAAAGAAAGATTCAGTCAACTTCTTATTATTTGTATTCACCCTACTGAAGGCAATAAATAATAACCTTAATGGTTTTTCGCCTAATAAAATATAAAAAAAATCACCTTATTGATGAGTAAATAGGACAGGAAAACACAATATTAATAATATAACAGAAATTCATCCAGAATGTTTGATTATTCAAAAAGTCAGAAGAAGAAAGGAGGAGGAAAAAGAAAATTAAAGTACGAGTATCTGTAGAAATGGAGTTTAGTTGTTAAAATATTAACAAAGGAATGTCTCTATCTTTTATAAATAATATTTGATTAAAAAATCCTGATTTAATAAGTCATTAATTAAAATATATATATCATGGTTTAAAACAGGAACGGTGGGTAAATCAGCAAGAGGTAATTTTTTTTACAATGGTCAAATTTTTCTGTTACAACTTAGAAAAATTATCTTACATACTAATTCATCACAAGTTTTTTCAAATCTATGTTTAAAAAAAGGTATATACAGTGGTAATTATTTTTAATGGGAATAGTAATACTTCATTTAACTCATTTATTAACTTATTTAAAGAGAATAAAATAGATTTAATTTGACTGGTAGAGAATAGAAGAAGATAGACTGTGGCAAGAATGGAGGTTTTGGAAATTCATTGATAATGGAAACAAGGAAAATATGCAAGTAGTCCATTCATAAAATATCACTGCCTCAATGTAACTTTTGTAATCAATCAGAGAGAGCCTTCCTGTACTATGAAACCACTGCAATGACCAAGCGACCAGATCAAGGAATCTGGATCAAATTTTATTTAAAATTTGAACATGAGTTCATGGATAATATTCGGATGGTGGAAAATACTTTCAGATATGATCCAATGAGTGAAAAACAGTTAAAATTATAGTACAGATGTACAAGAGAGCTAGGAATTGTTGAAAGCAATTCTTGCAACTTCTGGCTTTAATCAGGACTAAAAACATCTTGAAAGCAAAGATATTTCAGACCATTAACAAAATACAATTAGGCAGTAGGTGGCAATTCAAAATGAGAACTTTACAGATGTAATGAAAAATTAAAGAGATATTGGGATGTTTAAAGGTAGCTATTTTGAAGAGGATCAAGGTGCCATAGTCATAAGTACAGTATAGATTTCTTCATATTAAATAACTGGTTACTTTTGTATCTATGTACTAGTTTATTTGTAGTTTGGAACTGATACACCTACACTGTACAATTTTATAGGACTTGGTTTTGAAAAAGGAGAGAATAACAGCTTTAATATATATATATATATATATATATATATATATATATATATATATATATAAGGGCACACAAACACATCAACTGTAAGTATAAGTAACTTAAGACGAGATAGAGGAAAGAGAAAATATAGAGAGCAATAAAGAAGATGAAGTGCAAGAAAACATGACACACAATCATTCATTTTGATGATTGTGTTTTCAAAATGCTATTTTATATTAAAATATTCTCAATTCTTCCTACAATAATTTTACTCTATTTTTATAAAACAAAAATGAATAATGGAGTTAGAATTTAAAAAAAAAAGGTATCGGTATAAGCTTTATTGGTCTAATAGATTGAGGCTAATTACCAAAAAAAATTTCGCAGAGAAAACAAGTACAACTTTATTTCATATACATACCTATTATACAGGATACAAAAATTTGGCGGACAAAATTCCCAGTGAGGAGTGTATAACCCATATATAGCTTGCTACAATTTGATATGTATACACATATCCTTAATAACAATGGAAACACAAAAGTTAGTCCCAAACAAAAGTGCATGGCCAGTCTTTAAAACATGTTTTTACTGGAGTACCTATATTTATCTACTATTATTTTTACTTTTGAAATTTATAAAATAAATTTAAATATGATAAATATAAAATTTACTGTAATAACACAATAATATTTAAATGAAATGATATAATTTTCTGATTAACAGGTTTGATAATGTCAAAGAGTTTTCACGTTTAAAAAACAGTAGATTGTAGAGCCTCCCAATATAATTTCAAATACCTTAAAATAAAAGAAACATTAAAATTAAAACAAATTCTGGTGATGTTTACATGTTCACAGTTCAGCTTCTGTAGGCTTACACCAGATTTTAAGATGGAAAAATGATCATACTGTAAAGAAATGAAATTTTAAACAATACATTTTACAGAATTTATTTATTACAAAATGGGAGTGAGGGTGGAGAAAGAAGGATAGTAATAAGCAAAGAGTTGCCAGTATATTCTTGTATGACAAAGTTTGTGACATTTTATTTGAACAAAAAATGTTATGTGTAGTACACGGAGGCTGTCCAATATCTGATTAGAATTTTTCCTGCAGAAACAAATGAAGCATCAGAGATGACTTTCCGGTGGGGCTATGGAGTGATGTACATATGCAGTGTTAATTTTTTCTTGTACATAATCATTGGCAGTTGAATCAGAATGTGTGAGAAAGAATGTACTCATGTATATCAAGGATGTTAAATGTTTCTACTGTGACAACTGTACCTCAAATTCTGAATCGTATTAATAATTCCACGACTCATTCACTAGTGATGATGGTATTCTGGAGAAGTTGAAGGTTTGGGATTTGCGAAGTTCAGCATATCCTGCAAAATTTCCAGGAGTTGCTTTTGCTGTCGGAAGAAGCTTTGGAAAAAAATTATGGACATTCTCAGCAAGGCCAAAATTCAGACTTGGTCAATGACATAGACGTTCTTTCAAATTGTTGTCAACATGTAAGTCATTCTCCACTGACATATGACAATCTTTAAAACAGTTGTATCACCCCTTAATTGGTATAACAATCATGACCATCATGCTGAAAACCTGTTAATTCTTCTAAAGAAAAGATTTTTACTTGGGTATTGCCATGCTGAAGACATTTTAGCAGTATGGCTGCTCAAGTCGTTACAGGGAAATTAAAACCTAAAGGGTCCTGCATATACTTTCACACTCATAGGTTGACGGCTTGTGAATAATGACACCCTCTGAGCGTGGAAAAAAAATTCAATCATGCACTTTGTTTGTTTCCACAAAAAAATTCAGGTAGGATAAATTTTCAACAAACCTTGTATATTATTAGCCACCTTTGGTGTAATGTGGTGTAATGTTCAAATATAAATAATGAACTTTGTATACTTGATGTTGCCAGAGTTAATAACCATTTGCCTACATAACTTAACAAAAGATAAAGGAATTAAAACATTTGTAAAAAGTACTATTTAAGATATTTGTTACTATGCTTCCATATCATATCTCGATTAGTGATCTAAATCATTCATCTTTAAAGGGCAGTACTTCAAACACAGCAGCTAGCTCTATTAGCCTAATCAAAAACATTATCTCTCAATACAAAAATATTTTATGCCTTTAGTGCATTACTAATAACTCTAAATTGAATGGATGATCAAATTTGGTAAATTCACCATTATTTGTTTAAATCTTCATAAATTTAAAGCATTCACTACTACCTATAGAGTTTAACTATGGATTTTTGATTAAATAACTGCCTAAAAATTTGTATTTTATGAAGAAATATTTCTAAATCTAATTGAGTTAATTTTCAAAAGGCCTAGTATGTAGTATACATGAAATAAACAAATTTAATAAAAAACAGCATTAATAAACACTTGGCAAATCATATTAATAAATAATTATAGGAAACACCTCTCTGAAACTGAATGGTTTTATATCTGCACTGTTATAGGCTAATAATTTACCACAAATTTAAATTAGGCATTTGACTAGCTGTTTTATATAAGTGAAACATTTTTGTTATTTCCTCATTAAGACAAATAAACAGAGCAACTTACACAGCATAATATAATTTCTAACATAATTTTAAAGAAGAAACATTATATATAGACTAATTAATTTATAATAAAAGCAAAAGTATTTGTGAAATAAACTGTTTTACGCCTCCACTGATGTTACTTGAACTGGAGATTCAACCTTTTGGTATGCGAATTCTTCTGTTTACGTCTACAATTGATTCACTTGTGTCCATGATTGGACCCTTCAGGTCTCATCTTTGGAATGTCTCTGCACTTGTTTTACAAACATGTTCATTATCTCCGTAAAATTAACACTTTGAATGATACAGGTAAAAATATGATAACAGATGAATTCAATACACAAATATCTGAAATAAACTTCTAGATACCTACACTTACAAATCATACACTTTTATTTGTAAATTGAACAGTAAAAAAATGTATACGATTACAGTGTTTACCCTACTTATGTAAGAGTAAATTCTATGCTGATGCCTTAGCAATATTAAGTAAGGCTATATAATACCTATAAATTATCAATTGTAGCAAATTACAAAAAAAAATAGTATGATTTCAAGTGAAAGGTGTTTGCCCTTCATTGTGGGGTACAAGTATAATTATACCACTGTTCAAATTGTTGTTAAAAAAAAAAAAAAAAAAAAAATTAAAACACACAAATACAATATAAAAACAAGATAAGGCAATTTGCTATAATATAGTGTATACCAATATCAAAACTATACTAGTATTGATTTATCTTCACACTTGTACCTAAGAAAAGGCTGCGTTCACTATAGCGTGGCCCTATTTTATCTGTATAGTTAAACATTGCTAACTCAAAATTCAAGGAAAGAGACAATTTATTAGGTCAAGGACAAGGTAAAACATTTTAGTTATAGAAGTATTTGAGTTATAAAATTTTGGGTTAGCGAGATTAAACTGTATATATATATCAAGGAGTAATTTTTCAACTCAAAATAAATGAAGTGAAAAAATGTTATGGTCTATCTTCACTAACGAGTAGAATGCCACTAATAACAACTACCTAAAGCGAGTATGTTTCCTGTTTGAGGGAATACCCATCAGTCACAAACAACTTTCTCTTTTCGGCCTATCATGGTTAATCCATTATCTTTGGTTGATTTAATATGAACTTTAAACCCACGCTATTTTAGATAGGGTGAACCTTTTAAGGTCTGGTTTCTGGCATTATGTTCTACTCATAAAGGCCTTTAATTCAATGTACATCTTGTCATATGCTCTCATTTAAGATTTCCTACTTACTCCTTGTGGGCCATCCCCCTGGAAAAAGTAGCGGCCTACTGAGTATGTACTAAAATAGGTTTTGGTGTATATTAACAATGTGCAACGATTTGTAGCTTTATCTGTAACGGTTAAAAAAATATTAAGCCGTCCCGGGACTTATTTAACACACTTGTATAATAAAATTTTGGCAATGTATGTGCTCTATTTATTTATCTAAGCAATATGCTTTAGTAAACACCTAGCCTGTCAAAAGTAATTTTAGTTTTTTTTCCTTCTTTTTTTTAAATAACAAATAACATTAAATAAGGATTCTACCTTGTTCTAATACTCTGTGTAAGCATGACATAAAACAACTTTGAAAATAACTTTTCTTTTATATATGTTTTTTCTTATGTTGTTATATTTTTGCAATACTGATGTTAGTAGGTGTAACATAATATAGAACGTCTGTATGAAAAGTATCCAGCTATTTTGAATTTCACGATAACAATTTATATAGTCTGAATATAACTAGGCAGATAATCAGAAGGAATCTTCCACTTGTGTGAAGATTCATAGACTATTGATTGAGCAGGAGTGCTGTGCACTTTGTGAGTCCTACGTTGTGTGTACTATGTGTTACATTACCAAATCTGCATCGAACTTTGTCTAAATTTGGTACAATTAATCTGCGGAAACAATTCTCACGACAAAGCCTTTTGGGATAATTCAATGAGTGAAGGTGATATAAAATTATGATACATATGCTTCATGGATGGCCGGTTCTCTGTTTGAAGCTATCTATATTCTGGAAGGACAAGCAGAATATTTGTGAATGTTTAACGAGTGAAGATTGCAATCTAAGGATTGACAATGAGAGAAATAGAAGATGATCTTCAAGCACTAAATAATTCACATTCCAAGTCACATACTTAACGTTTATACAACTTTTAAACAAAACAATAATTAATTAATGTTAAAATAAAATCGAGATTATATTTTTTGCTGCTGTTAATCAGGTTGTATTAAAGGAATCTGTTTCTTATTTAAAATGCCAAGTGAAGTATGGTAACTCTTTTAACAACTTACTACTGCGACAAAATATTTTGTATAAATAATCTTTTATAAAATCTAGAAGACAGTAAAATATGGGAGGAATTTTTTTTTTACATAATATACTTAACAATAATTCATTTAAACACAATAAAACTATTTGATGTACACATATAGTATATGTATTTGTTAAAATTAAAGTGTGAATGGCTGTTATAATGTAAAAACTGATATTTCATTTTGTAAATGAAAAAACATTAATCAATTATATTGCTTTTGTAAAGCATATATTTTGTATGAACGCCTTACAAAAGTAATGAAATGTCACAAAATGTAATTAATGTTCAAATATGGCAAAAATTTTTTTTTAATATTTTGGAATGGTTTGTGGAGCATGAAGATCTGGTGCATAACAAGAAGCTGAAAGTTGAATCAGTTTACATCACCACATGTATGTAGAAAAGAAATAATTCTGAACCAAAATATATATATTAGTAATTAATACAAATAAAAAACATAAAACATGAAAAGAAAACCCTTAAATAGAGGAGAGATGGAACAGGTTAACAAAGTTAAACACAGACAAAAGACAAGACACAGGGATACAAAGGTAGGGTTATTTTCAAGATGGCTGCCGGCTAGAGAATCATAAACCACGAAGTTATTTTTTTAAAAATAAAAATTACTTATTCTATTTTAAACATGTATTTTAAAAATAATATTTATTGTGAGTTTTCCATAGTCCGTATCTTATATTTAAAAAAAGGAGGAAAAATTATTATATTTAACGGAAAAATATGGATAAAAAACTAAAACTAACAAAGACGACACAAGACAGACAGAATATTGTGAAAATAAAGAACACACAAATGGAGGATCACATATAGAGAAGAAAAATATGAACTGAATATGTTACTATGCAAACAGTGCACTTAACTGAAAATAATTAACAACAATTGCACACACAAAAAGATAAAATGAAAATGGATGATATTGGTGATTTCAAAATTTCAGTAAGTATAAACACGTTTAGTTTTTATTTAAAGATGTGTATTACTCCACTATCAGATTTCATACAATAAATTTTATAAGAAGTACAGATTATCAATTTTTAAGTTATTTTTCTGAAAATAAAACTGTTTTGATTTTTAATAATACGAAAATTAAAATTATATTATAACGAAAAGTTAAAGGAATTAAAGGTTTCTGACCAATTTTGAATTTTTTTTTTTTTTTTTTTTCTAAAAAAGAACATTGAAAATGATGATTAATTTCAGAGAATCATGCTCAATCATTAAATGTGTGTATTTTATCACAGGCTTAATCAAATCTATGAAAAAGAATTCATAATAATTTTTTTTTTTACTTTCACAGAATGGTAAGATTTTATATGTAGATGATTGGTTCGATGGATGGACCTCTATATCTCATATTAACCAAAGTTAAAAGGTTCTCTAAAAAAAATCTTTAGCATATATACCTTCTAGAGGGAGAGCCTAGGGTTTTAAAAATGTAAGAAAAATATTAAGAAAAGTTAAACCTATAGTCCACCGAAAGTTACAGGAATCTGTGAAATACAGTAGTGGCATGTTTAAAGATTTTCATTTTGCCTACATCCACCCACAATAACTAGCTTGGTAAACAAAAAAAAAGTTAATTTGCAATACAACTTCAACAACACATTAACATTTATTTAACCAGCCATTCATTTTTATTTGAATTCTACAGCATATATAAACTTATATAGAGTTCAGTTTTGATCAACAAAAGGCTGTGTTGTTTGTTTCATAAGTAGAAGTTACAAATATAGGAAACGAAAACCAGAAATCAGTAAAATGAAAATTAATTACAACTATTATGTTTATGCTTTATAAATCCAAGTTATGGTTGTTATTGTTTATTCTCTACCTGGGGAGTTTCATCACATAAAGGCTAGTTTAATTCTGTTTAGATCTTATCGCAAAGTCATTATGGGATTGTAAATTCAGATCACAATTTTTAATCACTTTGTAGTCTTCATAATTTACAATTAATTAGTTCTTAGTTTATTATTTATTAAAACCATTTGACCCTATATTTTATTATGAAACACCATTCTTTAATTAGTTAAATTTGGAGCGAAGCAAGAATTTCTATTGAAAATAAGAACTCAACTTTTGGAAGAATTATTTTACCATCACGAAGGCATTTCAATTAAAAAAATAAGAGTTAAGTTGATAATATACTGAAATGTGTGTGAAAAAATTAATATCCACATTAAGAATGGTTAAATTAGGTTCAGTATTAATACTACACCTAAAGGAAGTTTCTCCATTTAAGACTTGCCTGTCAGGCTAAATCAGCTTTGCTTAAAAGTTAATTAAATTTTATCCATACATTAAAAAAAGTTATTGACAAACCTAACATATCCTGGACTTGAATTATTTAATTTAGTAATATGGAGCAAATATCTCATCTTCATCCAGATTTTTGTCTTTCGCCTAGACCCTTGCTTGTACCCGTGTCTTATTAACCTTTTCCACTTCTCTCTCCATTGTCCTCCAATATACGATTTTTTGTTTTCCTTTTCTTCTACACTTCTGCAATGTCTATAATACTTGTTTTGCAATACTGTCTTGTTACTTCCTAAGAATGTAATAAATCCAGTGCCATTTATGCACGGAACTGCCGCTGAGTAGCAATGATTGAATCACCACTTTTATAATACGCCTCGATAACAAACGCGCGTTGCTCAGGCGACCACTGCTCCATGACTACTGACAATGACGTCGTGTAGGCTTTCCAACAAGCCTACCCCCACCACCCTCAGACGTCCTGTCGCTGAACGGTGCGCCGCAGAAAATAGATCGTTTTTTTTTGCCGCACCTTGTACATAGTGGATCTACAAGTTTCATATAAGTTAGTATGATAAACGTAACTAACAACGTGGAATTTTGTAATTGAAACATAGTATTTGTGTTGTAGTGATTTGTTGCAGAAGATTGTTTTATTTAGTAATCTAACATTTTATTAAAAAATTAAACTGACAATTGATAGTTTATATTATTTTACGTTTACGGACTAATTTGTGAACATAATTTAATATACACGTATTAAACAAAGTCTATTGTTATCATAGAAACTGTTTGAATTTGTTTTATCTCTCTTGTTTATAAAATAATTTTCTCTCTTCTTCCCATTTTTTCCTTCCGTCTGTATTTTTCAAGTTGTACTGCCTACACTCCATTTGATGTTTAGTTTTCAATGTATGAAATTTATTTATTGTGTAAATTAAATGCAAGTTCAACACTAAGACTCGCAAACAAGTAGAGATGTAGAGTATTTTTTTGCTTCACTGCAAAAAAATACATACTGCCAATTCAAAGTGAAATGACAATTTCAACGAGGAATTACAGTATGCACATAAAAAATAAAATAAACACTGAGTTCTGAGTTATCTAAATGTTTATGGTATGTAAAAGAAGAGAAATTATAAAACTTATATGATTATAATTTTTATGATTTCATAGGATTTATTATTTGTTTGTAACTGTAGAAATTGTATACAGTAAACACTCTCTGATCCGGATCTCTGATATCCGGAAACTCCGATATCCGGCCGTCGTATGCCATCGTATAAAAAATAATAAAAAATACAATTTTCTATACAAAAATAATATTTTCAGGTCGAATAGTAGTGAACGATGTTTTTGAGCTGGGCACTGGGCAGTAGTTCTGATTCCAAGAATGTCTAAGAAATCGGTAGGGGTGTGCGTAAACAAGGTCACACGGCAGGTGCATTGTCTGTCATGGAGTCAGTTCTGTTTTGTTTGCGTGTAGCGTAACTTCGGCCGTCCTTTCGCTTTGTCTTAAGACTTGTTTTCAGTCTTTCTAATCTTCATTTTTCGTTTGATATTTTAAGTTAACACTGTAGACCTAATTAATTGTTGTTTGTGTACTTTATGCTGAGCCTCATTCAGCTTAAAATAAATAGAATTTTAAACATAGCTATTATAATATTTACTTAATTAACCTACCTTTTGTTGTTTCGGTACTTTTGTTACCGGTTACCGTACCGGCAAACTACGGCAAGTTACATAATAGTACAGTTAAAACGTAACGTCTATATATTACAGTAATTTGAAAAACCATAGTTAATTTTTAGAATAGTGTGGTAAAGCTACAATTTATCGTAAGCGCAACACGTTTTAGCGCTAAAAATGTAAATTTGCTACTTTTTGTTCACGTTTAAAACCACTTTAACTATATAAAAATAGCCACCCCGAGATCCGGATTTTTCGATATCCGGATCGGCCGGCGCCACATTAATCCGGATTAGAGTTTTTACTGTAATTGTATAGCTTCTTGAACCAAAACTGACATGAACAAATTTGAATAGGTGTTCTACTCTATAAATTTTATGGTCGTAATTTAATTACGTGTGAAATCTTATTTAATTTGTATAGTGTTCATTATTATTTTGAAGTAAAAAAAATTGTGTACATTGTTTATAGCACAAAACTGAAGAGAACCTACCAACTTTAGATTGATTAAAGTATCTAACATCAAGAATTATTTTTCTTACATGTCACATGGACAAACATATTTCTCTTTGATATTAATCATCAAAGAAAATATTTATATAGGTATGGTACAAATGGTTTTTAAAATTATCAAATACAAATGGATTTAAGCTGTTTATTAATTTAAATCTTAACTGTTTCAACTGTTCGAGAAATCACCAATATGTAGGTAGCAGGAGTGACATACAAAAATAGGCGCATTCTATGCAACATACAATAGAACAAACACAAAGGTTATGATTTGCAGGTTAACAAATTAAAAATCAACAACATAAAGCTACGGAAACATATAGATATCAATCAACGTGGAAATTTTTTAAATGAAATTGAAAAAAAAAAAAAAAAAAGATGTATTTACCAACGAGAGTTTCGATGGGGAATTTATTTACGACTTACCGAGGAGAAAATGAACTCCAGAATTGACTACACAGGGGAAAGGGCAAAGAGAAAAAGGAGTCATTACCAAAATGAACTATTGTCGGAGTCATCTGGAAGCTATTACAACTTTTCTTTACTAATATATCATTATAAATTGGTTAGATTTTGTAAGATAAAAATGACTTTATTTTTAAAGTAAGTATTGTTTATTCAATGAAAAAATCAAATTAATATCAGAGGCTTGGTATAATAATTTGGTATAATAAAACATACTATCCAATCACCTAGCAGAAATTTTGTAATTGTTAATAATTTAAATCTCTAACCAAAGTGAGCATAACCTCAATTGTATGAGTTACAATAGTTTTAGTTGAGTAAAATAAGACAAAAAACACTAATGGTCCGAGGCAGGGCAATTTTATTTTTTAAACAAGTTTTTAGGGCCATTTAATTTATACAAAATATTTGACCCAGCTTTTGAAGGTGAGTGTAATTTTGTATAAACAATTTAAGTTTCAAAGTGGTACCTGTCTTGGTTTTTTTTATCTCCTACGAAAAAAGTTAGTTAATAATAATTTTTTTTCACTTAACATTACAAATAAAATGAGATTGGTTTGAAGTTGTCACATAACCTTAAGTTTACAGACGTTTATTTTAAACAATTAGCTATAAGTATGTCTAATATTAATCGATTTTAATGAAACTTTAAGATGAATAACCATGCCAAATGTCAAGTTTAAATAAGTGATTCAAAAGCTAAAAAAAATGTATATATCGAAAAAAGTTTGAGACATTGTAAAAATAAGTCTAAAGGTCATACAGTACAGAAGTCCATTTCTCCATTAAAACTAAAACTATTTTAATACTTTGACAGTACTTATAGAAAAAAAAGTTTGATTACCTAAATTAGAAGTTGGGATATCTTCTATTTTGCACTTTAAATATTTATATGTAAACAAATTAATAGGTTTAGCTAAAATTTATTCTCCCTACTCTATTAAATATTAAAATAATTGTGAATTAAAAAAAATTGACACAAAATTTGGTATGGTTAGGCATACATAAACTTTGAGACTATGGAAAAATTCACTTCATAATCATCTTCAAATAATTAATAATGAACAAATTATTCATACGTTTAGATTTCGTATGGATAGTAGACACAGACTTACCTTGGAAAGTGGTCCTCGGTATTACCTAGTAGTACAAAAATAGGAATACACTAAAAATTTTTAACAAACACTAAACTTCTACCTACATCTTCTTTTTATATTCTCTATTGATTGAGAAATTGAACAGTGTTTACAAAATGTTTCAGAACTTTAGTCTTTTATTTATATTTTTTAGTGTTTTCCTATTTGTATACTATTAGGTAATACCATGGACCACTTTCCAAGGTAAGCCTGTGCCTCCTATCCATACAAAATCGAAACTAATAGGCTGCGTGCCCTATTAAATTCTAACTATGATTCGTAACTAATTTCTATGTAGGAGTTGAAAAAATGGAGATATTTAAAAACAAATAAAAAAACTATACCGTTTTGAGACTTAAATTGTTAATCCAAAATTAAGCTTTTTCCAAATTGTTTGTCAACTTTTAAAATGTCTTATAATCCAATTTACTTAATAAAATTGACTCCGAGACTCCTCCCTAGATCAAAAGTGTTTTATATTTTAATTTACTGAACTATTATTATTAATATAAACAAAAGCTATAAAAACTATATATCTTACTTATTAAAAATAAATTGAATTTATATGTCACAAGTAAGCCTGCGACAATTCAAAAGGGCTTAAAATATCTATATTTTAAATTAAAAATATATCTTTTTTAATTGGAGAAATAAATTTTAAAAATTAAGTAAAATTAATAAAAATTAGGAAACCAATTGTTTAGATTGTGACATTCTGTATCTTTCACATTTTTAAACACGATATATTCTTCACATAACAAAGTGATTATATTGATAGTTCTACAGTAGTTTCAGCTTGCGGTAGCCTCACATTTAAATATAAATACTGATCATTATAAACTACAGTAAATGCTCTCAAGAACCAACAAATAAATAATTAAAACACTTAAAAATTAAATTTATTTAGACTGAAAAATTAGTTCATTTAAAAACTTTGTTTTCCTATTCACAAATATATAGTTTTCATAGTTATTATTCATCAAATACAATTACTATTCAATCGGCTAGTTTTTGTAAAGTTACAACAGATATTCTTTTTAACTCTATATAATTATATTTTAACAATTTGAAAAGCCTCCAGATGACTCTGTTCATTAAATATCACCTAAACACACCATTTATTATATTAATAACTTTTTTGTTTCACTTGTTATAAACCTAGAGAAAAATCAACTACTTAAATATGAATTAAAACCAAGAGTAAAATTGAATATAAAATAAAGAAGTAGAAAATCACTTGCCATGCCAACTGACAAATCAGAGGTTAAGGATAGGATAGGCAAAACACACACACAGAATTGGGAGTTGTCATGGAAGTGTTAAGTTTTCTTAGCAGAATAATATAAAACGATTTAATCCAGATTTGTATGATTATAGTTTTGTTCACAAATTTGGAATCATTAGTAACAGTTAAATTTTGTACCTTTGGTAGTGGAGGATTGACGATTGACGAAGAGTTTTTTTAAGTATCACCGCCATCACAAAAACAGCAAAAACGTTTGCACTAGCAGTGCAAATATCAAGGACGGCACAAATATTGAACAACACACAAAGACAATTTAGACAACACAACATTTGGGAAGACCAGGAATTTATTTCTAAATAAAATAATAAATTTTATAATATTTGTTTACTACATTTAAAAACCCCAAAATAATAATAATAAAAAAGAGAAAAAAAAACCTTATGTTATTTTGAATATAAAATGAAGATTAACCATTTAAAAAACTGTAAGATAACAGATGAGTTCAACATGATACTTACATAATATCGTATACTCCTAAAATTAAATAAAACTCACGATAAACATAAAATAAGTTTTATAGGATATAGAGAAGCACTAAAAGCAAATGCAAAGAAGAAAATAAATCAAAAAAAGTAGTGACAGAAAATTTCAAACATCTGTTGCTAAGTCAATCTTGGGATTTCACAAAATAAATGTGGACTTGAAATTCATACCGGAGGATTTATGCTGTCATATTTATGAAGGAGCTAAGGGTATTTTCAAGCACTTAAAACTTATGAACCAAAAATTAAAAAAATAGCAGCTTTAAAAGTAAATAAATGAGAATAAGAATTTGCAATGGTTTGGTTGAAATTATCTGAACATAATCTTAGGTTGTTAACTGTTGGTAATGATGAGGGTTTTAAATAATTGAAGAAAATTTAGCTCTAGCAAAACAATACTTATAATAGAGTCTACAAATAAAGAAATATAAAAAAATAAACACGCAGATAAAACTCATATTTGTGATAATCTCATCTCATATAAGATGATTATAATAATTGATACAAAATAATGTAGACTTTTATTTCACTATTGAAATAAAGAATGAAAATAAACAAGTAATAACGTCAAATTGTAAAAATATTTTACCTCCTATAAGGCTGAAATTATTTTCTTTTCCTCGACCTTTGTGTTTAGAGTAAAAAATCTAATTTATTGCTCAAGTTGTGTTCTGTCTATACTGTACATAAATCTACAAGATAATTTCAGAAAACCATAATGTATCAGGGATTTAAAAGTAATGTTAAAATGGCCATCTTATAAAAATAAGTAGCAGAATATTATTTTAGTAATTCAAATTAAAAATAAACATTTTGTTTAATTGGTGTGTCGAAATTGTATTAATACAGATTTGACTTTTATATAATAAAGGTTCAATATTAAGAATGTTCAAACTTGAAATTTTCAACCTAAACAAACCATTGTATAAAAAAAACTAAATTACATTCTAATCAAAGATTACTTTATAAAACTGAAATGGACCAAAATAAATTTCACATTATAAAGTAAGAAACTAACCGAACTACAGTGGAACATCTGCATCTACATAGAAAATCCTCTGAACCGAATTATAACCTTTAAAATTTTAATGTAACCGGTTTGACTATAGTACTTGATGTTTACAAACAATTTAACATGTTATGACAACGTTGTTGTGTTCTATCTTTCACAAAATCAATAAAAAATTAATTTACATAAACATCAAAATTATGAGAAATAATTCTTCTGTAAAGTGTCAAGAAAAAACTGAAAATCTATCTTTTCTCAATATTTGCTTAGAAAGTTAAATGATGTATAGTTGGAATACCGTCAACAAACACAAAGATGTCAAGATAATAATAATGATGAAAACTTTTATGAAAGCTCAAAATCGTTGTAAAATCTAAACAAATTATTTTAATAATATAAAACAGCTACAATGGTTTCGCCTTGCGGCATCATCGGGCAACTGATAATTAACAAGTATTGAAAACTATTTATACATACACAAGTAACAAGTCAATCAGGTACATATATAAAGGTTAGGATTAAAGAACATGTAAATAGCTGGAAACATGCCCATAGAAACTCTAACTATGATAACAACCTTTTAGACTCAGGTCATAATTTTGATCCTATATTTAATATTAAACTCTTACATATAGAAAATAAAAGCCACAGATTAAATAATTTAGAATGTTTAGAAATAAATAGATCTATTTCACTTACGCCTATTTTCAACTTAAATGACCAAATGGTATTAAATTCTTCACCCCTTCTAAAACCCATCCTTAACATAGTTCATCAACCTTCATCATTCCCCTACCCTTCCCAATCTCTCTTATTGTATTTCAGTTTCCTGTTACTTGTGTATGTATAAATAGTTGTCAATAAATGTTAATTATCAGTTGCCAGATGATGCTGCAAGGCGAAACAATTGTAGCTGTTTTATATTATAAATAATTTTAAAACTTTAGCTTTATTGCTTTATTTAATCCTTTTATATGGAGTTTCAACAAGAAATAACTGCTGTTAAATTAAAGCAGATCTGCTGTTAAATTTAAAGTTTTTTCTGTTTCTTTAAATTGAAATAATAATATTTTATAACCTCAAAAAAATAAAATTTAAAAAATAAGAAGAACATAATAGTGATATAAGATTTAATTAAACTAAATGTTTACATTTACTTCAACTAAAGGAAACCCTTCCCTTATAAAGAAATATAATAGAAACAACTAAAACAAAACACACAAAAATACTCTAAAGACTATGTTCAGATAATCAGGCTAATAATTATGAATACATTACCATAATAAAATCTTTCATACCAATAAAAACTTTTCCCGGTAACAACATTGTGTTAAAGAAGGCGAGCCTCTTTGAAACACATAGAAGGACAAATGACACGCACATGAGACACAAGGCCAAATTATTTGGCAAGTAGGGATGGGAATAGGTGGGACCACACACACCAGACATAGCACAGCTTTAGGTAAGGTAGGAAAAGTATATATTAACTCCAAAATAATTCACTGTTAATCATACATAATTTTATCAAAATTAGACGAGAACTCATTATAAAAAGTTTATATTTTTTAAACATATTTGCTTTTGGCAAGCAAATAATATAATTCTAAAATATTGGAAAACATAAATAATAGCTACAATAATGTTTCCATTTTACAAGAAACAAAACTCAGCTATGAACAACAAACAAATATACCACAGTAAACAATTTATGGAAATATACCACAGTAAACAATTTATGGAATTATTTTAATTTCAACAACAAAATTGTCAATCAGTGATACAGCTAAGGTTACATGAACTGATTGTAAATAAGAAGTGCAATACCAGAGGGATAAAAATATTTAAAAAAATTACGGTACGTACCCCATGGTTAGAGTACTAACACAATCACTCTTACACACGCTTAAAATCTTACTTCTAATTTTAAGGCCATGTACACAACGAAAAATTTGAAACAAAACTAAAATTTATAATTAGTTGAAAACAAATCAATACATCAAGACTACATGATAAAAAGTGTAAATCTACCTAGGTATTTCGGGATTGTCACACTATAAGTGAGCCCCCCCCTCCAAGAAGTGTATTTTATAATTATCTTAAAGGAATATCGACATTTCCTAAGCTAGCTTTCTGAAAAAACATATTTTCCTAAATGTTTATGAAGAAATTCCCACCTATAACATTAGTTACATTTCTAAGACAGTGGTAAGATTGCAGAAGGCTGTATGGATCATTTTCGCCTTGGTAATGCACACCTTCATATTTGAGTATTAATGGATTTAATAGCTATATCACCAATTTGCTGTTGATGTGTGTTAGTTTCTTAAAATCTATATTTTTAGAGTTGGTTTGATTATTCAAAGTTAAATCGCAAAATGAACTCATTGGTTCATAATTTATAAAATTGTAGATACAAATCAAATAAATTGTTATTACTTAACAAATTTGAACATTTTTATATAAAAACTAAATAATGCAACACTCCCACAGATAGTTTGTATTAAATGAAAGAATGTGTCCATGGAGTCTAAATAAATGGGGTATTGAAATTTCAATATATTAAATCGGGTGAGATATATATTTTCAAATATAGCAATGAAAATAATATAATCCATAAAAAATTAAAAGTTAGTTTATTATTGAAATTGCTGTTATATTGACACACAAAAATGAATTTAAAGAAAACAAAATGATTCCTCTCAGCCTAATAAATGATTGACAGAAAATATTTTGGAGTTAATACCTAAAATTTAAAATTTGATTATGCATGTTTAGAGAAATTTAGAAATAATTAAGCTCAAAAATCAAGCCGTATTACAAAATAATTAACATCTTAAATACATTTCTAAATTTCTCATTTTTTTTTATAGATGTTAAGAAATTGGAATTGTAAGGCTAGGTACAGTGTAACATAGAAGGATTTACAGAAAATCTATAAAACATTTTATTAAATAGAAAAGACAAATGAATGAAACTGAATAAAATTTAAGACTTAAACTTAAAATTATCCATACTTAAATAAAACATTTTTATATTGTTATGATATGAATTGGGCGAAGAAAAAAACTGAATTTTTAGACTATAATAAAGATTAATATACCAACAACTGTAATGTACATATGTACAAAGACAAGGTTTTATAGCTACCTAGAAAATGTTTGAATATTTTTTCATTGAGAAATAAAAGGTATAAATCATGTACAAAAATATCACTAAAGAAACTGTTAAATCAATTTCTATTTGTCTTTTCAATAGGACACTAATTTTAAAACAATGTTTGGTTTTAAATTTGAATTTTTCAGTCACTTTTATTTAAACTGACAGTACATGACACTAGTTTCAATATAGAGGGATAGATAAAAGAATTGCATATATTTTATTATTTCACATTGAAGATAAAATAGGAAATTCATTGACTTAAAGCTATCACGAAATCATAACATACTTGACGAAATGACGGTCTCTTATACAAGGTATTTTGAGAAACAACCCAACATAATTTATAAACTTTTCCAAATGACAGTATATGATTATTTAAGATTTTCACGTAGTACTAAACATTTAATGGAGAAATAAAACATTTTTTAAATCTTTAATAGAATATTAGTTATAATGAATTACACTTCTAAACTTTTCAACGAAATTACGCTGTTAGTAGTCAAAATACAAATCCATGCTACTAAGCTTTAGAAAATTGTTTATTCAAGATATCTATAGCAAATGACGACATTACAGAATGATTTTTAAATGGGCGGGCATTTACAGCACATTATGTACATATCTTGAACAGATTTTCTAAACTTGGTTGTATAATCTCAATTATAAGAATCATAATTATATTGTGAAGTTAAAAAATGGAATTGGTTATTACTCAGTTTTTATTAAAGACAAACAAACAATGAATTTTTATAAATATCACCCAATAATGTCAAAATAATAATATTTCAAAAGTTAAATAAAAATTGTGATTTAAAAAAAATTTTTTTTTTAGAAAGATGTGTAGTATATTAATTTATAATTTTGTCATGTTTTTTGAAGAACTTTTCAATATTAAGACAAACAACTACCTACATAATTTGAAATTTAAGATACAATATTAATATATATGCAACACTTTTCTTCAACATATTATATTTTAAGATGTATACAAAAGTGTGTATCGAAGAAATTATTGTTTAAAAGTTTAATGGAATAAATTAATTTAGTTGTGGAAGTAAAAACAACATTAAGTACAAAGAAAAACCAAACTTTAAACAGTTTTAAATTTTATATTGATTTGTTATAATAAAGATTGTACTCATAACTGCTTGAACAAAACAAAGAATATTAATTTTTTTGTAGATGTTACAGTAACAAACAAAATCAAGTGCATCACTTATTATGCTAGGCATCTTCGATTCAATCAATAACAGATTCGTACAATGTAGGGTAATGCTTAAAATATCTATGCAAATTTACAATTAATTTGAATTTTGTTTCATTACTTGAGAAATAGAATAATACTCTTAAAAAATAAGTTCATGTTAAATTTTTTCCCTTTGATGTTTAAACGTGAAAAAATTCTCGGTCATCATCACTTATTAAAAAAAGGAAGAAAAGAGCATAAAATAAAGACACCTAATCCTTGTTTACTGTAGTAGCATCAGGATCAGAAGAGAACAACAGTTGGCCAAGATAGATCTGCCAGGAAAGATAAAAGAGAGGGATCTAAACACAAGACTACATGAAAAAAGTGTAAAAAGTTAGATATTTCGGGGTTGTCACACTAGTGTATTGTGAGCCCTTCAAGGAGTGTGTTTTAATATTTATCTTAATGGAATAATGACACCTCACAAATAAACTTTCTGAAAAACAAATATTCCTAAATGTGTAAGCAAGGTAAGAAAAAAGTAGAAGACATGTACATAAATTCAAGTAATATTCATATTCTATGATAATAAATCATTAGTTTTGAAATGAATTAAACTTTTAAAGTGAAAATAAAATAACGATTGATGTGTTTCTATTGTTGCAAGAAATATGCAACTATTGGAAGTTGAGCAAATATTTAACAGTATGAAAGCATTTCCTTGACCGTTCTGTTCATGAAACAAAATAAAATTATTGTTTAAGCAATCTAATACAACTTTATTAAATCATAAAAATTTAATAGTTTTTCCTCTTTCTAATTGTACTCCATTTAATTATGTTTCAATAATTACAAACTGAGTTGAATTTGTATGTTGTTTTTACTTTATTTTGATTGATTACCAATTTGAATAGCTCCAAAATTATTAATGATATTATATGTAGAACTTATTATTTACATTTAAATCCACATATATTACTCATGTAACACAACAAAGAACAAGTATTAAGATTTACCTCTCTGTGTATTCATCTTGATGTACATAACTTTGAACTGAATTTTCTTCGACTAGGAACTTAACTCTTTGGTAGAAGGAAGCTGTTACTGAAGGTGGTTGTTTGCGTAAAAGAACTTCAACAGGATCATTTGATGCTAGACACATGATGTGTTCATTGCAAGCGGGATGTGTACAACATTCACTATCTGAACAATCGATCATTCCATCTAAATGGACAAAGATCATTAAGTATTTTGTACCAATTTGTTAATTGTAAAACATAAATCAAAGAAATTTGTATTGCATAGTTTCAATATTTTCTGCTTGTAAGACTAATAAGCAAAGGAAACCATCATAACCAAGTGCAAATGATAAAGAGTAAACCGGCGTTTAGCTAATTATAATTACTGATATCTAACTTGAATTTAAGTAATCTCTGTGAACTACTAGAAAAAAATAAGCGAGATAACAGTGAACTATCAGATGCTCATAGGGATAGGCCTACCATAATGCATTGGACGATTTTTTTTCTCTTTATTTTATTTTGCTAACAAAATAACATAAAAACTATGTTTTATTGAATTCATTATAAAAAAAGGTGAAAGAATTATCCTAGGGCAACGAGTGTTGCACTTCGGAATAATTCAGTGAATAACTCGCTGAAAACATTTCACTGAACACAAAAATCAAACAAATCACCAGAGCACTGTGGTGACTGTATATGAACAAGGAACAACCCCAAACCACAAAATAACACAACTACACAAAACTGTATAATGAGTTATATTACCTTATGTACTACCTAGTGTACCTCTGAAGATGATAGCAGAGCTATCGAAATGTACATAATATAAACGCATTATACAGTTTTGTGTAGTTGTGTTATTTTGTGGTTTGGGGTTTTTCCTTGTTCACAAAAATCAAAGCACAATTTTCAATACCAGTTCTAAGACAAATAATGAAAATAAATATTATAATCAGCTGTTTTTTAAATAAACTTTTGTAATCAAATGTATTAAAAAATACTGTTAGTTTTATTGCACATACAGCCCTATTTGGCTTCACAGTCACAACTGATACATACACTGATAAATCTTTGTGATTTGGTATTCTGGATCATATGTATCAACTTTGTTATAATTTCAAAGCTCAGGATAGTAAGGTGAACATTTTTAGCTTATGCAAAATGGGGAAAAATTTCCTGTGGTTCTTTCACTTAAAAAAATGCATGGACATCGCCCTGGAAGAACCTGGGCGAAAAAGTACTTAAAAAACCCTGCAATTGTGGCCTCGTGACTGTGGATTAGATCACAAGGTCATATTATATATATATATATATATATATATATATATATATATATATACTATTGATCCTTAGACCTTAAGCTTTCCAAAGAGACCATCCCCATCTCTGTAGGTTGAATGGGCGTGGAGGAGATTTTTAGCGAACATATTTAGACTATGCTGAATTATGCCTCATAGAATTATATTTTGATGCTTATTTTGAATATATCAGTTTTCTTTCTTTACATAAATAAATTTGTGCTATGTTCTATAAGACTTGGAATTTGTTTTTTGAACATTTTGGATTTGCCCTTCCTAAGAAATTTTAATAACTACAAAATACTTAATACAATGATTTAGAATGATTTCTCAAATTTTTTTTAACAAAATGATATACCCATAATGCCACATTAGTTTTATATACATTTTTGATTAAATACTTGCAATGTATTAGAAAAAAACAGCCTGGACTGGCTGTTTGTTGCAGGCTTAAAAAAATATAATTGATGACATTTTAATTTTATTAATTGTTAATTTTTAATAAAACTATTAAATAAACACAAGTTTCTATAGAACGGAGCGATATTCCTGTTTGTGTTTTTCTGTAGATGATAATTTTGAATTGTAAAGTGGCATTAGTACAACATTTGAAGTTTATCAGTGTTTTTATGCTTATTAGACAATTAAAATGACACAGGTAGAGCGGAGTTTTAAATTGATCTCAACAATTAATTACTATTTATTTTAGAATTTGTAAATGATTGTCATGAACAAAATCATCTTTTTCTGTGAATGAAAGAATACCATAACAAAATATTTACCTTGATCATTATCTAGTTCATCATTACACTCCATTTCAAGACGGACACTGCAATCCACTCCAGCCCACTCATCATTACATTGGCACTGATATTCTCCATCCTCCAATACACAACTTCCATGGCGGTTGCAAGCATTTACACAACCCGCTGAAATAAAAAAATATATAATAATTTTATAAAGATTTGTGGACTAATTGTGTTATTATTTATTTTGGTAATTTGTTTTGTATACTTGGAAAGAGTTAGGCTCAGACTAGGTAGAGGGGTGTATTTCTTCTAGCTTAAAATAATCAGAAACCAGAATATTCTGAAATGGAGATCATAAAAAGAGGAAATAGTTAACAAGAGCAAACTATATAGGCCTAATTAGGTGTGCTCTGTTGCATCACAGATAACTGTGTTCAAAAACAGTATGTCATAACACCGCCTATAGATATATTATGAAGTAAAAACTATTACAAATATTAATAAATGTTGGAACCAATATTATTAAAACAATAAATTATTTTACCTATTTAAGTCCACAATTTGATATTATATCCAGGTCATATCATGAAAAAGCCAGACACTTATATACATATTCTATGTTGTTTATATAGTTTTGAATATTTAAATTAGAGCAGTGATAGTTTATACTTGTATTTCTCGTCAGTGGTACAAAAACACTAGATAAAAAAAACACAGTTGCACATAGAATACTTCTATTTCAAATATATTTTATAAGTAAAATTTTCCCATGTTTATTATATAAATAAACAAATTATCTTTTAATATAATATGTTTCTTTATTACACATGATTTATACCTTCCTTATCAATATCTATTACTAACCAACAGAAAACTAACAATAATACATATAACTAAAGTCACGCTACAATCAAAATGATTCATTTTTTGAAAATTTACTAAAGATAGAGAGGAAATAATTTTTTACATTGTTTCTGGCAATATCAATGTGTAACTTTGTAGAATTATTGAGAACTAACTATAGAAGTATGGATGTTCTTATGGTAAAAATTACTAACAAAAAAAGAATAGAAAATTGTGCAAAGATGTAGGATAGAGCATAAGTTAGAAAAATTTGTGTAAAATTGTAAAAAAAACAACCTAGCTTTTGTTTCCAGTAATGCAAGTTAGTCGGCTTTAAAAGGTTTAAACACAAAATCAAAAGAAATAATCATCTTATACTAAAATGAAAAAGTAATTTTATAGAAAATATACGAACATAATGTGCAATGTCTTCCATTCCAGCCTTGTGAACAAACACAAGTTCCATTTTTACACTGTCCATGTTCAGCACATCTTGAGTCACATGGTAGCAAATCACAACGCTCTCCACTCCATCCAGGTTTGCAGACACACTGGCCTTGATCACATCGTCCATGAGGACCGCAGTCGAGACTACAAACAGCTGTGAAGAAACAAATAATAATCATTTAGTATCATGGAATAGTACTGAGAGTTAGTTATTTATAGATGTTGTTTTATATAATTTATTAATATCAATTCAAGAACATTAGGACTGTTTAAAGGTATAAAAGTAAATATAAACAAGGCGTAGACTTCTAACTCCAATATCAATATAAAGTACATCAATCATCAATTTGTATAAACAACTAATCATCAGGTAGATAAAGAGTGCTCCCTCTCTCAATATGTGTTTGCTAATGTAAATGTTATTAAATTATTTATTTAACTTGACAAATAACCATCCTGTCAGTAAATAAATGAATATTTTTAACTTAAGTTTACAAAACACATGCAACTTTATTCATTAATTTTTAATTTATTGATTTTAACGCTAATACTTTTTTACCAGCAAGTATTGAAAATATTGTACACTTGAAATATTATTGTAATTTTTAAAAATTAAACAAAATTTAGAACACTATATGTACGATTTTTTTGGTTAATTTATAATCGTGTATCTTCTTTGTTCAAAACAAAATTGTATAGCTATTGTTTGGTGCAAATTTTGTAGAGTACAATCGGTTTTACTTTGTTTTAGATAATAATAACCTGTAAATATTTCGGCTATTTACATATTATTAAACCCATTCACAAACATGATTTTCAAGTCCTGCAGGGTTTTTAACATCTATTTTTTCTCCAAAATTATTGATTTAATTTCCAATGCATTACACCTGTTTAGATAACAGTGAGGTGTGTTGGAGGTAGGCACCTTATCCCTACAATACGTAATACAGTATAGTGAAAGAAATTAATTTACAAGTTCATATATTACAACAAGATTTTAAATCAAATTTGTATAAATAAGCTAATAAAAAAAAAAAAATATATATATATATATATAATAAAAGTGTATTATAAAAAAATACACATACATATAAAGCCATACACACATAACAATAGTAATCAAAGGCAATAAATATACACATACATAAATGATGAAAAATTATATAATTTTGACAATAATATATCTAATGAAAGATTCTTGCCTTGGAGGAATTCATTTAGCATCATAATATGACTCCTCCAGCAACAGTTATTTTAGTTTTTTTTTTTAAACAGTAGAATCTTGATTATCTGCTCTAGGTTATCGGAGTTTTTATTTATCAAAAGTAAATCAGGGAATTTGATGTACAACTTTTGCTTTGGCTGTACCGAATGGGCAAAACGTATAACTTGGTGACTACACTCCTAATATGACTCATCATATGTTTCATCTAGTTGTTTGTCAGCTACTGTAATTATTTTAGTCAGTGTTAAACTTCATGAATGAGAGGGTTATTATGAGTGGAAAGCGAAAGTGTGTTGTTTCATCTTTAAATGAAAAATGGGAAGCGATTAAATGATAAGGTAGAGGTGAATCAATAAAAAATGTGGCAAGTGATTTAGGTGTTGGTGTTGGACTGACTGTGAATTTACTGTTTTATATGTTTTAATATTATATATATATATATATATATATATATATATATATATATATAGTAATTTCTCTTTAAAAAGTATAAAATAACAATGAATGTAAAATTTTATGTTGCTTTGAAAATTACAGGATTAAGTTGCTTTTATTCATTTTCCAATTTAACATATTTAAATGAATTTTCAGGTAAAAATGAATTTTTACTCTTTTGTTTGAGTAAATTAATATGTTTTTAGGTTATTATTTCTATATAAATAGTGTTAATTTATGTTAGTATTTATTAATTTGCCGATGTGCCTATTTTTAAACCCAAAATTATATAAAATTACTACATATTATTATAAGTGTATAATACACTAGGTCTAAATACCACAAACTTATGCAGTCACAGCATGCTATTGTCATAGGCTAAAAACAACTTGTTAACAATATTTATTTTATTGAGATATAGTAGCTTACAGAATGAAATAATAGTCTGTAATGTTCAACCATCATCAGGAATTAATAATAGCTTGATTGTTACTGCTATCTTTTAAAGAATTAAAAAAAAAATTGATAAGGAACTGTTTTCCTTCAATGTATGGCAGGACCATGAAAACATTGATGAACCACTTTAATCAATTTAGGCCAATTGATTAAAAGAAACAATATATGAACCATTTAAAATTAAATTTCCTTTAAATTTTCATTAAAATATATTAGTTTTATTACACATAAAACTAAGTTAAAGCAAATGACATCTTTTTATTGAAAAATCCTAGTTTGACTAAATAATAATAACACAGAGACATATAATATAGTAAGAAAAAATTGAGAAAATATTAAAAAACTTGTTTCTAATTCTCACCTTGAGAACAGTCAGCACCTGTCCAGAACTCTTCGCAAATGCATGTTCCCGTTTCCAAATCATAACTCCCATGTTCGGAACATCCTGGTAAGCATTGGTACACCTGCTGGTCTAGTTGGGAACAGTTGCCGCCTTGCCATCCTGCTTTGCAATAACATTTTCCCAGAACACATGACCCATGGCCTGAACAAGTAGGATCCACACAGTCTTCTGCAAACAGAATAAAAAAATTTAATTAATTTTACAATTTTTTTATTACTGATACAACAATAAATTCCTACATTAAAAATCAGTTTCACAATTTAACTAGTTAATTTTTTAGAATAGTTTTTCTCTAAAAGTATTTCTGGTAACCTGGCTTTCAATTTATAATTCATTGAATACACAAAATCAATATCATAATTGACTTTTTTCAACTATTCCAGCTTGAAGTACATTTTTTACTCATATTCATAGAATAATATCATTACCATATTGACAAATTCTCGCCTATAAATATATGTCATTTATATATCAGTTTATCTTTACATTTTAATAATAATTCAAAGTAAGATACAAGTAAGATACAAATTCAAAAACAAGTAAGATTGCAAAGAGTTCAGTGGATTATTTTCACCCACATATTGTGCACTTTAAAAAATAATAATTTAATTTTGATTTATTGTACATTAAAATATTGATTATTTTTCACGGAAGTTTAAAAAAGAAAGTATTAATGTATAAATAAAATATTAACATATTTTAAAAATTAATAATAAAATATTGTAATATCTTAATGGTAAAAATATATCAGTTTTGATTATGTAGTGTATAAATCATTATTTTTTGTTTAAATAACTAAATACAGAAAATAAATTTTGATACAAGTCAATTACGTTTTTCTATTATGAAATCTAATTACAAGTGAAACAAATAAATACAGTTTTCCAATAAACACAATTCATTTAAAAAGCAAAGCTCAGTTGAAAGCCAGTTTCATTTTGTAGAGAAAGATAACTGCCGTATATTAAAACGTGTTATCAGTTATTGTGCTAACGTTAGCGTTATCATATGTTGGCATGTTGTGCGACAATACACACCAGCTGGTGTTAATAGCAACATGGTCCAGTTGGCTATCTTTATAGCTAATACACTCCCAACAATGGCCAAACCTCACCAAACAACAATCGCCTAGTTCAAACGATGTTCACTCTGATACAAAATTAATTTCCACCCCTCTTAGTCCATTTAATCAATACCAATGTGTTAGGAACACCAAACAAAATTTTCAAACACTGCCAATCTGACCTCTTTGTAAAATTCTTGATTGTTGTTTATACTAATTTGTTCTCTTTCTAGATTTTAAACTCTTCCTATAAATATACTGCCTTTTAATGTGTTTGCTACATTAAAGGTTACTTGCTAAAGAGGGAGACTCTAAATGGGGTGAAAAGGGGAAAGGGTAACCGCACATTGTACAAAAAAAAGTTATGAATTTTTATTTTGTTTTTCACTAGAAGGGTTGTGTCAGCCCTCTCAGTCTTTCTCGTTGTTTATAGTCAATTACTAGGGGAACTCATTCACCCTTTTTACAATATTTTGCATTACAAGTGGATGAGAAAATATTCGTGCATGAAAGACGTATTACGAACAGTTCAACTGTGTTTGTTTAGGATACGCTTTGGTGGGTTGTATAATATTTGAATACTGTAATATGTAAATCACGATCTACTTTTATATCATAAAATAGTTTTTGAGATTAATATTTTTTGGTCTATTATCATGTTAGTAACGTATTGTTTTAAATAAAATATCTAACAGAAAGTTGAACTAAATTTGCTACAATTTTATAATTATGTGTATTTAATAAAAATCAACAGATTCAATAAATTTTGAATATACAACATTTTAATAAATATATCACAATTATTGAACTACGTTTCTCACACACATTATACAAAATACCAAAGCACAAACAAAAAGAAAAAGCATTTTAATGCAATAAAATGTTTGGACAATTTTTACATGTAAGGAAAGTTTTTTAATTATTTCATTACTAATGACCACTCTTTTAAGACTAATTGAAATATTCACACCTTTTTTCACACAGTTATTTATGTAGACAGAGGTTATATGTGGTCCCAAGATTTAAAAATAAATATGATGGAAAAACTGGATATTTAGCCTACTTGTAAAGGAAACCAAAGATATCTAATAGCTTACCCGATAGTATTTTGATAAAAGATATTAATAACAAAATTAAATTGGTTGAAGAAAATATAAACATAAAATTTTAATAAGACGGGGGTAAAATGTGTTTCTTTTGTATTTCTTTTGGTTTATTGTTCATTTTATTTTTTAAATATGTATTTTACTTGTTGTCGTTGATTTTGAATTTTGAATGGTTTCAGTTATGTATTTTTGTGTTTATTTATTTTGTTTAGTGGTAAATGTTGTTATTACTCTCTAGTATGTTAAATTTAGTGTTATGTTTACTTTAAATTTAATATGTATTATAAGTTATATTTAATATTATTATTCCTACTTTAAACAGACAGATCCCTACATACCTCACAATTCTAGGTCAACACTATATCTTTTTAAGCTCATATTGAGATTTAACACAGAAACTCTTGCATATACGGCAAGACCTCCAGCCACTAGACCAACCTGGTGTTTACATTTAATATATAGTTATTGTACATTTTAAATATAAATGTAAGAAGAAGCTGATACAGAGTCATTTAAAATTAAATGTATGGTGCGGTAAAATTATAAATAATTCAATATTAAAACAAATTTAAATGTAGTTTAAACATGTTTCATGTTTACAAAAATAAAACATTATTATTTGGTTTTCCAAGTTATTTGAGAATAATGGATTGTTCATTATTAATATGTTAAAGCAGATTATAATAATTTGTGTGAATACAAACTAATAGCCTACATGGAATTTTGAAATACAACAGGGAAAAACTTATATAAACAAAAACTAATTGAAGCCTTATGCATAAAGCTATTGGAAAATTTTATCAGCCAAACCGATGTAGAAATAAGGCTATTATGGCTGCCATTAAAAAACTGAATTAAAGATCAGAAATAAAAATTCTTCAACATTATTAAAAAAACCTGAAATTTTGTCACTTCAATCCCAAGTGGGAATGTTGACTAGATCACGGACTAACTGAAAGAGGGGGCAAAAAGTTGATCACATCAAACAACAGTTGGGGCATTTTCTCCTGGCCCTTACTATTTAACATTCAGTTATTTGCCATTCTTTGTGTAGTATAGTCCTGTATCTAGTAGTTTTTTTTTCTAATCACGTTTGTATTTAGTCTTAATTTCGACTCCTCAGACATAAATTTAGGTCTAGGTTTCTTTCTTAGGATATAGATAATAATGATCTAACATTGATAAGTTTTACTTTCAACATGGCTCTAGGATACTAGACTATGTTGGTGTTTTTCACTTGATAATGAGAGTCGATTTATACTCTCGAAATGCTGTGCATTAGTTTTTATACACAAAAATGATGCCTAATGTCCGATTAAACCATAATTGCAATAATATAATAGATAGGCATTTTATTAAGAGTTTCACATGGATGAAGTCATGGACTAAGTTAGTTAAATTATAAACTGATTTCATAAATAGTTACAAAATTTTAAGGCCTACACTTCAACATTAAATATTTGTTGAAGTGTAAAACTCTACAAACTGAACTGTTTGAGATCATAGAATTATATAAACGTACTCAAAAGCAATATATCCATACATACATAAAGATAAATGTTCGCATGTGTATTATATAGGGTGATAACTGGTCTTAATGTCGGGCTACATGGGGCTGTTAAATATCTAATGACCATTTGGCAGTGTTATAGGGGTGCAAAATAATTCAATAGGGAACAATTTTATGAATTCTGTTTTAAAGCCATATACTGATAAACGCACGTACATTTTCTATAAAGAGTTGTATTGTTTGAAACAATTTAAATTGTATTTAGATCTTTTATGACTCCTTTTAGTTATTCTCTGAAGTGTAATAAAGGAAGGAACAATGAAAATTAGGCTGTTGTTAGTTATAACAGCAGAATAGATGCCAGTGAATTTAGTTGTTTTGTGTGTTTATGTTAGTGTACGTTGTTACATATTTAAATTTAAGGTGTGTTATACCAGAACAAAACTCATCATTTGCAATCTTGTCGAAATGTAAAGTCAAAATGATGCAATAAATGAAAATATATATATATATAAACATTCAAACCTGTATTTGTAGGGGGAAAAAATTAACTATGACTATTACCACATGATAATTATGTTGAACTACTTTAAACTAAGGTGAAAAATAGTGATCTGCACAAGGAAAACATTATTTATTCTTAAGAAGTAAGGTATGTAGTAGACAATAAAAAAAAGAAATCCATAAAATATGACGCCACCTTTAAGTAATCAATTACCGAAACTTGTATTTTTTGTTTGTTTCTGACCATTCTAAAATTAAATTTGCAAGCAAAATCATTTCGTTTGTCTGAATATTAGAATATATGTTACGAAATCTGCAATTGTCTCACTCCACATTTGGCTGAACTAATCTAATCTTGTAGTGATCTGGTTGTGCATTGTGAAGCACAGATTTTTTAAGATTATATATTTTTTTGGTACTTACGTATTAACGCCACCGCAGCAGAAGTTGCGCTAATACGCATGCGCCAATAAAGAGCAAACTGGTTTAAGGGAAGCAGAATTCCATTTTTTTCAGCTTTTATTCATATACTTTCATTTTATGATTTGTCGCAAAAATTTTAGGCGTAGATTGGCGGCACTTCACTTTTAAAGCTCATGTTTATCCATGATCTAATTTCAAACTATTAACTTCAATAAACTTACGAAAGGTTTGGCCAGGTGATTACATATAGCTACCTGGCCAAACCTGTCGTGATATATAATTATATCGCAAAGTAAGCAAATATTGGCGCATGCGCACTAGCAACTTCTGCTGCGGTGGCGTTAATACGTAAGTACTATTTTTTTAAATAGGTTATGTTTTTTTCCAGTGTAGCTTTCAATATTCTTTTGAAAGTCTAGTTTTGGACCACAATGATCAATATTTTACTAGTGTTAAAAAATTACATTTTTATGTTATTGAATAATTTAATATAAAGTAAATGTTAATTTAAATGAATAACATATGGTAAATGTGGCAACTAAATAACAGAACAGTGGTGATTCAAAAAGTCTGAAATAACACAATTTCTAATTTCCTTAACTAGGGTGTGTATTACCAAGATAAAACTGGTGCATGAAGTCATCAGCAATGGTACCATTCTTAAGGAAATGGTAAGATAAACATATGTAATAGGTGGGAAATTGTTTATAAACTAGCTTTTGTGAAAAACACAAATTTAAAATTTCCAATATTACCCAACAGAATACATGAATATTACCCAACTACTTTAAGCTGGAGTAGTTTTCATAAGTTTAACATTCCATTGTTAAAATGATTTCCAGATTCTTTATATAAATTATCATTTACGAAACATGTTAAAGTAAAGTTACCAGAAATAAGTTCTGAAATACTTTTAAGTGACTTTTTAGATACTAAAAATACGTGATATAGCACACTTAAAAATTATAAATGAAAGTAATATTTAAAGTTTTAAACAAATTTTCTGATTTTGAAAGTACTCAGTTTTTATAATGTCTTGGAATGCTGGATACAACTTTGACATTAGATTATGTAGGCTATAACTTAAGTCAAAACAAAATTTTAAAATATCCATATTAGAAATATTTTAATTATTACACTCTTTTTTGATTTATAAAACAAGTAGCCTACTGATTAAAAGTTTATCTTCTTTTACAAGTTAGTTAATTTCATCGAATTTCAGAATAATCAAATTACAAATACCTCTTACTATTAGAATTTCTTAGTTTTTAAAACACTGTGTTCTGTTTCTCTGTCTAAAATTTGATTGACTTTAATAACAAGGTATTTAATAATTTCTCTTCATTCTGACTTAAATTAATAATCTCGAAATAACTTCAAATATTATGTAGGGCCTATAGTTATAATATGTAACATTGGGGTTTTAAAGTCCTTACTGCCCATATTTTTTGTACCTTTTACATCAGATTGTTTTTAAACCAATGCCACACATTATAATTGTAAAATAAAACTATATTTTTAAGTGTTTGGGCATTTTAAGGGACCACTTTAAGTCCCAGATGTAGGAGTTAACTTCAAAAATCTTAATGCTAATGTGGTCATGGGATATATCAGTTAACACAGTCTTAAAAATAAATAAATAAAAAATAAAATAAACTGGTTGAATGAAAACAATATAGGTTTTACCGTTTTCAATATATCAGTAGGTTTAAGATTTAGGAGTGAACTTGAAAGTTGTAATGAGAAAGTAGTCATGCGATATATCCTTTAACAATGTATTTTTTTTTTAGACTGGTTCAATTATTACTAAGAAAGGTTTACCGTTTTAAAGATATCAGTAGGTTTAAGATTTAGTAGCCGACTTAAAAGTTGGAATGAGAAGGTGTCCACGTGATATATTGTTTACACCATACTTTTTTTTCTATAAACAGGGTTGGAGCAAAAATGAAAAAGGATTTACCATTTTTGAGATATCCCAATCAAGTTAACCTAACCTAAAAGTACTGATATTTCAAAAATGGTAAAACCTCTTTCAGTTTTGATTCAACCACTATTTTTAGAAAAGAAAGATGGTGTTAAACTTCTTGCTTGACCACCGTCACATTAAAATTTTTGAAGTTGCCTCCTACATCTTGAACCTAGATGAGCGATATCCTAAAATGCCCAAACACTTAAAAAGTTAGTATTTTTACATTTATAATAGGTGGTATTGGTTAAAAAGCAATCTGATATAAAATGTGCCAAAAAATAAGGGGGAAAGGGATTTTAAAACTACCCTGTTTAATAATAGGGCTATAACAATGTTCTCCACGTACATTCTTAGTATTAAGACAGAAATTAGTACTTACCGATGCTACAAGCATGTCCTTTCCATCCTGGTTCACAAAGACAGGCTCCTTCAACGCATCGACCATGACTTGAGCAGTCTGCAACCTGACAGTCATGTTGTGGAATGTCACATTCTGCTCCTTTCCAACCTTCTTCACAATGACAAAGTCCTCCTCCATACTTCCCATGATTAGAACACAGCACTGGACAAACACCTAGACATAAATTTAAAAATAAATTAAATTTTTAAAAATTATATAATGAAATATATAATTCTATATAATAAAAATAGTAATAATGGAAATGAATGAATATTTTTTTAGTTGCGATGTGAGATCAGGACAATAACCTCTAACCTCAATTTACAACAACAATAATAGATAAATTATTAATAATATAAATTATAAAAGAAAACCCAAGGGAGTGACAGAGTAACACCATATGAGAGCTGAACATTCAATGATATGTTGATCACCTAAAGGAACAAATGAATTGTTTCTTCAGGAGGTATGGAAGATAAGTCAAAGCAAGTGTTCAAATATAATCTCACTGGAAAGAGTCAAGTGGGGAAGATTGAGAATGCACTAGGCAGAACAGGTCAGTAAGAACTAATCCTTGAGGATGATGACAATGACAAAATAAAACAACTTCCTACCTAAAAGACTAGTAATATAATACAACCAATCCCAATCTTATCATATCAAGCAATATTAATATGCACCAAATAAAAAACATTAACTTAAAGCTACTTTTAAGAACTAAACACAGTAGGTATTAGATTACACCACAAAATAAGGACATTGTCAATTCAGGCTGTAATATATTGTAACATTTATAATAAATA
This sequence comes from Aphrophora alni, assembly GCA_963513935.1. Taxonomy (NCBI): domain Eukaryota; kingdom Metazoa; phylum Arthropoda; class Insecta; order Hemiptera; family Aphrophoridae; genus Aphrophora; species Aphrophora alni. The sequence goes on along the minus strand of OY740769.1, from coordinate 8,525,903 downwards.
AACAGTATGAATTGATGATGGGTTGAGGGATTTGTGGTCAAAAGAAAAGTGAGATCTTAGATGCCTAAATGTAATAACCTCAAAATTCGTTCTAGCCTAATAATTTAATTAACTTCAAGATTTTGGAAATTTTAAATATATAATTATTATAATGTTTACACTGATGACCGGTACTTGATAGAATTCCATTTTAACAAATAAAACACAATATTTCTTTTGTAAAATTCTATAATTTATATATTATAAAGCACATATTATAATAACTACAGCTAATTTAAATAAAACTTACCATTTCAAAAACAATAATATCAGTAACTTTACTTAATAACCTAAAATGATTGAGTAAGAACATTTTACTATTCTTTTGTAATTTATTTCATGTTTAGATAATTAGTTTTAATTCAAATTCAATATATATTGTATATTAGTTAATTTAAATAACAAACTGATCGAATAGGATAAATTAGGTTAGTTTTAGTGTTTACATTGTAAACTTACAACAGTTACAACGAATTACAATAAATAAAGTGAAACAGTGCGAACTGGCGGCGATAGTTAGAACTACAGTTGAAATCTAGGCAGTGATGTTTAAAATACATAAATATATTAAAAATGAATGTGTATGAATTAAAACCTTTTTTTAAAACAATTTTAACTACAGATATGTCTACAAACTATAAATAACGTAAATATACCATTTAAAACGACTATTAAAGGACTTTTAAAAAAAAATATTTGATATGTTTGAGTGCACTATATTTGCAAAGCCGATAAGCGGAAAATATACTAATGATGGCGGTAATGCATTGTAGCCCATTTTAAATAAATGGTTAAGCGGGATGGTTGAAAAAAACAAAATAATGGCAGTTCTAAAAAAAAAATTCCTTTGAGGCAAGACCTATTTTCGTTATTCAGCTATTTTAAAAGAAAGCTGATTTGTGAATTTTAAGATATATGTCCATAATTGTATAATAATTGCATATTTAAAAAGCCCGAACATTACGACCCGAGATTAAAGAGTAATTTCAGAATTGATTGATAAATGGTTTTATAATTTTAACTCATACTATAACATAAAATATTATATTTAAGTTTGTAAAAAAAACAAAGAAATTTCATGATTTAATTAAACCGAACTTGTTAAAAGAATTGAGTTGTTATTCCAATAGTTAACCATTATATTTTAAAGTAAAGTTAATGTGCTAGAGCAAGACCCAACTTGGATCATATAAATAATATAATAATTGTAAAAAAAAAAAATTAATAATAATATGAATCTGATATGAATTTTCTTAAACTGGACCAAGCATGTTAAGAGAGTAATGGAGATATAGAAATGTATTTGTCATTTATTTAGTCAAAATATATATTTAAAATTGCTGTTTATCTTCTTTTTATCTTATAATTAAACGATATAGGAAGAAGTAATGAATTATACTAGAGAAATGAAATACCAAGTATGTAAGCACTTGGGCATAACATTAAGTAACGATGGTAAGTGAAATATAGAGATTAAGCATAGATCCAAAATAAGAAGAAGATGTTAGTGTTGCTGAACTCCATTCTCCATAAAGTGATTGCAAAAAAACATGAAAGCTAGAATATACAATTCCACATTGTGTCTTATGGATCAGAGGTTTGGTAAGTGAAACTGAGAGTTATAGAAGTGCATTTTAGATGTAAGTCAGTGGGTACAAAAATTAGTAAGACATGTAGGCTAACTTATAGTGAGTATCGATGTGGCAATCTTGAGGAACATCTACGCCTTCTTCTAGTCTTGGATTAGATCCCTCTCTTTGATCTTTCCTATAACCAATTCTTGTTAATTTCCGCCTCTGAAGCTATTAGAGGATTCCAGTGCTAGATGTCTCTATTTTATGCTCTTTTATTCTTTAAAGGCAACAATAACCTCAAGGTTTTTCGCCTTTAGACTACAAAATTAAGGGAAAGGATGAAATATTTAAATCTGGTTTAGGCATGTTGAGGGACTATCAAAAAAGGCCTTGTTCTGAAAGCCACTGGGAAGGAGAAAAGGGGGAAGGGTCAGATTAAGCAGGAGAGTGTGAATTTTTTTTAGAATTGAGAGAAAAACTGAAAAGATAGAGATACTTGGTTAATGGGTATCTGGAGATGTTTGAGTACAGTGTAGCCCAATTTTACTAGCGTTATCTCCAAATATCCAAGGAGCTCTGTGTTGAAATTCGCAATAAAAGATTAACAAAATCCCCCCCCCCAAAAACAAAAAAAAAACAACAGGAAATAATAACTAATACAGTGAATAATCCAAATACCTTTGTGTACATTTCAATGGTATATTTATCATCTTCAGAGCGTCTGATAACTTATATTGATATTAAGTTTATTTTGTTTTGAAGTTGGAAATTCTTTTAATTTCTTGTCTATAGTTATCTAGTTTTACAAAATAAAAAAGATAATAATTGAAAGCTATTACTACTCTTTTAAATATTTATTTTGTCAATTTATTAATATATTAATTTGTTAATGATTTAGTTAAGTGATGGGAATCAGTATGCACTTAAGTTTACAATGATTTTCATTTGTTAATAATTGACAAAATTCCAAATAAAATAGACTTGTTGAAGTTATTTCATGGAAATGATTTTATGAGTTTATTCCGTTTGGTAAATAAACAAAGCAGAATTAAATTTTCTTTTCAGTAGTCCGACATTCCTACAATTGGACCAAGTTAAAATGTTTTACAGTTGGGAGTTGAACCCTTTATGGAATTACAGTATTTCCAATTATTTCTCGATGTTGTTTAGCAACTTTTTTCTCTTTTTTTTCTCTTATGATTGTATTGTTTGTGAAGTCCACCAATTAACTTTCATGTTATTTGATTACGTTGTAATATTTTAATGTAATTATTTCTGCTATCCAACATGAAATTTGAATGGCAAGTAAAAATTTAAAATTTGCAAATTTTGAAAATCAATCAACAGGTGTTACATCACACATGTTAACACAATAACATCTCAGTCACTTCTGTTTTTAAAGTTTTGTGTAACATTAAACAAAATTTTGAATGTAATCTCACTTTATGAAATGATTTTAATGAATATAAATAAAATCATAGTTTTTTTATAGAAAATATTTAATTAAGTGAAATTGCATTCAATAGTTTAGATTCTAAATTTCTTAAATAGTAAAATAATTTGTTATGTTCAATGTAAGTAATATTTTTTCTTTTGTTATTTAAAGGCAAAAAACTTTTCAATCATCATCGTCTTATGAAAAAAGAAAGAAAAACTTATAAAAAGACTCCTAGCCTTCGAACACTGTAATAGTATCAGGGTTGGAAGAAATCAAAAGTTAGTCAAAGGAGACATGATAAGAAAAATAAAAGAGAGGGATATAACACAAGACTACATGAAAAAATGCAGATCCAACTTTAACCCTTGGGATTGTCTATGTAAAACAATTTGTAGTCTCTGTAATTTATTATTTTTAATAACCATTTGTAAAAACAACAAAACTAAAAATGTTATTTTACTTTTATGTAAGGAGTTAACGTTAATCATGAATAAAATATTTTCTTAAGTGAACAGGTTTTTATCTAAAGAGTTTCAATTTTGTTTATACATATAGTATGAATTTTTATTTCAGTCTAATATATTTTATAAATAGTTTGAACATCAAACTACGAACAGTTTGTTCAATGATAGCAATCTATTAAGACAACTCCAGCTATGAAAATATTTACCATAATCAAAAATTTACAAAATTAAAACATCTGTACTCAATTAGACAAACTTAAATTGATTCAGTGCACATCCCAAAATTAAATTTAACATTAAAAAAAACGCTTGTTATATCTTTACACATTTTATTTAACAACATAACAAAGCAGTTAAAATACCAGGTGTCCTACGAAGAGGTCACTATATTTTAATTAATATGCCGGATATATGGAACTCTATAAACTTGTCATTTTACAGTTATGTTACATAGATAATTATGTAAAAAAAGTACACTACAGTTTCATTTTTTATGGCCAATCAAAACATAATGGCGGAATAACAAAAAGAACATTATTCCTCCCACTTGCAAATAAAATATTAAAATTATATTATAATGCAATGCAAATAAAATGTGGATTGCCATCTGTTGAATCTCGATCCGGTGTTGTTTTGTAAACACACAACAACGAAACAATTTGGTAGTTGTGTTCAAACAGTTTATGTGTGATATCTAACCTTGAATCAATGAATTTTTCAATTGAAGAAAAAGCGAAATGTTGTTCTTGGACTTTTGCTATTGAAAATGATTATGCAGCGATAAGGTGTTTTCAAAGAACCTACCCAAATTGATTCCTCCAACAAGAAAATCAATTCATAAATGGAAAATTATGCTATTAGAAACTGGATTAGTTTCAAAGAAATACCATAGATTTTTTAATGCAGAAAATGAAAACCTTGGATGTGCTACTTTACTGAAACCTTCAAACAGCCGTAATTATCTTAGAAAAGTTTCATCTGATACTGGGGATACCAAAGTCGTCAGTTGAAAGGTATGCTATGAAAAATAAAACAATTTTTATAAAATCCATCTAGTTCACGGACTGCTGGAAGATGATCCAGGCAGAAGAGGGGAATTTTGTTCAGAGGTAATTGAAAAACTTGATGAAGATGCCGAGTGTAATGAAGGAATTGTATTCTCAGATGAAGCTATATTTTACCGAAGACAATATGTAAACAGATATAATTGTAATTATTATAACGCATAAACTCCACATATCTTACACAAAGAGGGCTTGAAATCAAAGGGTATAACTGTTTGGGCTGCTGTCACCAAGGTTGGTGTTTTATTGTGACATATGCCATCAGACAATGATTGGAGACAGACACACATCATTATTGACTGATTACAGCCGGAGATGAGGGACATCTTTTTCCTACAGGATGGAGTTCCTCCTATTATGCTAATGGGCCCAAATCAGTTTTAGATTGAAATCTTTCTTTCCTAATTGTTAGTAGGTTAGAAACCCTGTGGAAGGCCTAATTTGTAAATTTTTGTATTTAAACCTCCAAAAATAACAAATGGTTCAACAAATTTTACATTAAAAATATAAAATACATGGAAATAACTGAGAAGTAAAATTAAAAAAAAAAAACTCTTTATATTCACATCTACTTAAGAATATAGGTTACATAATTTATTGTGAATTAAATTCATGTCTAGTTCTAACTTGAAGTTAAATAGTGGATCAAAATAAATTATTTATTTCCGGAGAAGTTAAATCAAAGTTTATAGCCAGTAATTGAAAATTATTATAATTATTAAAAATAAAGTTGAATATTTATGTAAAGTAAACTACTAGTTATGAATAGGAATATGTTAGGTAATTATATATTTATTATTTATATATAATGTTTTTTTTTTTTAAATCTTACTTTTTGAACAGTCGATTCCCTCAAATCCATCAATGCAGTCACACTTTCCCAAGTAACATGATCCATGCCCTGAACAATCGTTAGGGCAAGCAGTTGATATTCCTTCTGCTTCCTCCACAGTTAAAACAATTTCGTGAGATCTCAGGTCATCGTTATAAACAGACAAAAACCATCGACCAGTGTCCAAGTACTGCAATAGCGTTACATTCACAAGCATCAATGTACCAGTTCCAGTTGATCGTTTTAATATAATATGTTCAGACATCAAACTGTATTCTTTTAATTTTTTAAGCTCTGTGTATTTATTTCCAGATGTTGACACTTTTGCTTTTCTATTATGTCTGCTTTGTTCCAAAATTTTAGGATTATTTTTGGAAGACATTGAACTTGAGAAATGTGTGTTGTTTCCTTCAGAAGATTTTTGCTGAGTGAACTTTATTTTTGAGTGATCAAGTCTGAAAAAAACAAAACAAGTGTATATCATATATAAGTGTGTATATCTATTGTCTATAGATTATAAGTTAATTTATTAAATTTTGTATTTATATATTTTAAAAATTTTAACCTCTTAGCCCACAGATTAGTAAATTTAATTACCCTTTTGGTACATTAATTAATCCAACAGTTTGCCGTTTTCAAATCTCGAATCATCCACCCAATAGTGTACACCAACCAAGCATCCCAACTCATTTTCTGTATAAGTGCCTTAGTGTTTTGTATATTTTGGTTTTCATGCAACTTCAAACTTTTATAAAAATTTAACGACTTCCACACAGAATTAGCTTTTTTAATCTGTGCTGTTTATATTACTTTAGTGCATCTGATAATTGGCGCAAAGAAGCTTAAAACTGCAGTAATCTTTTTACGGCAAACTGTTGGATTAGTAGACGTACCAAAAAGGTAATTTAATTTAAATCTATTATAAGATGTTGCTTAAGTAGTAGTTATATAAATGCTTAAAATGTAGTTAGCCCTATATAAAAATATAATTTTGAAAAGAAATCAATTCATAAATTTTATGTAATAACAAGAGTACTTATTTCATAGGCCTTTACAGGCTTCTGGCATAGGCTCACAAAATCATAAAAATGCACTCTGTTAAAACATGTTTTTGTAATCATAAAACAAATATGAAGATCTTGTATAATATCACTTGACTTTCACAACACGAGCAATGGACTGAAGTGACATGTGAGAGACATAGATAGAGTCAGGATTTACACACAAAATAGTCATTTTTTACCTACTAATAAAAATGTAGTCAGAAAACTATTCTGGAGTTTAACAATCGTTTGTAAAATTAAAAATAAGAGATTGTTTTGTTTTTACTATTGAATTTGTACTTAAAAGAAGACGTCCCGTAGCATGATATATTTTGAGGCTTCATATAAGAGTTGAACAGTTGTAGTTTTGTGGGTTTTGTTCAGAAAGTGCTAGTGTTGCCGTAGTAGGAACATGCAATATGTTGTCCTTGAAGTTACCAGCAATTAATGGGCTGCAAAAGAGTCTAGAATTTTTGAATTTCAAACTATACTATGGATATGCTTATATATTGTGTTTGTAAAATTAATTATTGTACTTATTAAATACCATGCTTACTGTTCATACAGGCAAAGAGATTCTTATTATTTTGACATAGTAAAATTCAGAAAAGAAAAAGTTGTCAAATGTAATCTGTGACAGACCAAACAGGAAACCTGTAAGTGAAGCCAGAACTACTGAAAAATTTAATACAGGGAAATTAAAAAATACTGATTGTGAACGGCAAAATACTCTAAATATAAAAGTTAGGAATATAAAATCAGATCCATCAGTTTGTGAAATTCAAAAGAAGGTTAAATTAAAATTTACACAAAGAGAGAATCAAGCTCCTGGTTGGTCTAATAAAATAGTGCCTCTTTTTTTTGTGTATGTCACTAGGAAAAGTGGGATATTAGGATTCTGGTTGCAAAAGCTGTAATTACTATCTAAATCTCTAGCAGGTTTAGACATAGACACATGAGCCATTGAATTTTTTTTTTAAGAATAAAAACAAGTCGCAAAGATAGATCACATCAAGGGAAAATATTTATACTCAGTAAAATGTTTAAACAAAACAACTATAAAAAGTAATATATTATATATTAATTATAATATATACAATTCGAGCTTACTACTTTTATACATATTCTTCAACATATGTAGACCTATAATTTTTTATGTTTAGGAATAAATGAACACTAAAGTATAGTTTACCTTTGGTTTCCTGCTAGGGTAGTAAAACTAACAGCATTGAGATATTCCGATCCTGCTAACAGTTCTACTTGTGCTGCTCTCTTCAGTCTATGGTCTACTCTACCTCCTTTGACAAACTCTGAGAAGTCATATTGTGTTATACTAGGAGCTACATTTCTTCTTCCATAAACGGCAAAGTTAGCACCCCAAGGTAAACTCATGTTGAATCTGAAATGGAAAAAGAAGAATAGTAATTAAAAACGCAACTGTACTTTTATAATAAAGTGATTGGTACCGTAAGTGATATTCTAATGGAAAAGGGTAACAAAAAGTGTAACGAAAAAAAAAAAAAAGAAAAAAACAGAGACCTTGATTATATAAAACAATTAAATCTGGGCATTTTGCTGTTATTATTTGGTTTGCTATAATCATATACTATAGTTTAATCTTTTCTGACAGTTAGATTTCTTTAACTGATACTTTTGGTATTATGGAAACACTTTTTCATAAATTCATCATACAATTTTTTTAATCAAATGAAATTATGAAGTGTTTTACTCAGCATAACATATGTAACATGTTTGTATGAAAAAAAAACAAACACAAACAAACAAAATGTATGTTTGGTTTACCCTAGAAAAGTTAACGAAAATGTTGTTTGAAACAATTTTTATACTTTGACATACCACAGGTATTATCAAAACTCATTTCCATTATATACAAAAGATCCAACGTTTCATAATGATTAAAAAAAATGTATGATTTCATGAGTTATTTACAAAATTATACAAAAGTAGTAAGCTCACAAAAAATAAGTACAGGACTTATAAGCTAAGCAAAAATGATTACTACTTTTATTAGGTCTATTAACTCACAAAAACAAATTTCTGGCATGTTGTTTCTATATCACACGAAAGCTTGATTCTTTAGCTATCAAACTTTAGCAAAAATAGTTGAATCAGATAAGAATTGAGGGACTAGTAAGGATTGAATATAGGATTATTAGACCATCTAAAAATAATCAACAATTCCAGGTATAATTTTTGTTTTAAACTACTCTACAAATTTCAATTTACAAATGAGTTTGACAACAACAAAAACTAAAAAATTCTACACATGTTATAAAACGACTAAATATAAAACAGAGCGTAAAAATGTCTATTTCAAACAAAGATTTGACCACTTTATCTAGTCTCTTCATTTAATAAAAAAATAAAAATAAAATAAAATAAAAATAGAATTCAAGTTTATGGACAAAACATGATAAGATAGGACACAAAAATAAAATGACAGGACATTTAAAACAGCTAAAAAAAAAAAAAAAATTGAGTATTGCCTAGACCTTTCCAAGAAGTACTCCGTTCAACAATCATATAGTCTTTAAAATGTTTTCGTTGGCCCAGCAAAGTGAGTTAAAGCAGGGAACTTAATTACAGTGATGGGAACTCGAAGTGCTATCCACACACCACCTGATGAAAACCTGTTTATCAGGCCCGTCTCCAACAGGCTATTTGATAGTTATTTATTATTTCAATTAAAAACAGGAATGTCCAATTCAAAATGGGATCCTACAAAATAGTCAACTATTTTGTATAATGTAGACAATAAATTTAAAAAAAATATTAGTAAGACTAAATTAATGAAATGAGGTTATTACAAATTGAAGCACCATATAGTGATAATATATACTGATAGTTAAAATATAAAATTGCAGATTTAACTCAAAGTTGTCACAAACATGCTGTTTTGTGTCAACCAGGGTGCACACTGGTTGAACCTTAGTTCTAGCATAGGCCAACTCTATTCAATGTCCAAATTGATCAAAGTGGTTAATGATGTGACTCATGTTTAAATTAACATCCGAGTTCACATAGAGATGTTGTTTACTACAAAATCAACTCACCAGTTATTACAATCGTCATGATTATATGTTCTCATTATTGATATTTAATAAGCAATGCTGTTTGTACATTGAAAATCAACAGATTGCAATATCATTATTAATATAGATATAGACAAAGGATAATTAGTTGCAATGTCAATATGAAAGAAAAAAAAAATTTCACTCTACAAATATGCATTTCCTTTGTAGGCTTATTAACAGACCTTTTGATCAAAATTTGTAGACTATTTAGGTATTTTGGTTATAATGTTTTCTGCTATATCATTCCTATATGAAAATAAGTATTCAATTGATTTAAAACATGTTTTCTATTGGAAAATCTGTAATATAGAAACAATTACAGTCTAATGTAAACAAAAAGTAATTCTCAACTATTTGTACCATGATCATTGTTTTAAACATTTTTTTACAACCATTTATGTATGAATATACACTTTACATGTCATAATTTTAGTATGATTTTGGTCAACTTGGTTTGGCCTACAAACTACTTAGCAACTTAATTAAATAAAAAAATGATGGGAAATTTTTAAATAGTGACATATTTTTAATTTCAATAACTTTTATGATGATTATTATTGTAAGGTATTATAGGACATAGAGTACAGGTAAAAACACCTTATAATAACCATTTCGTGCAAATTTGAAATCTCCATTTAATGATGCCTAAACAACTAAAAAACAACAATAAGGTTTTTTTTTTTTATATGGGTGCTCAGGTGTGAGGGACTTCTGGAAAAAGAAGAACCAGATTTTACAAGAGATGTCAACTTTGTAGGGCATTAATCATTCTTTTGTACACAGAAACTTATTTTATAAATATTATAAAAAACTGATAACAGGTCGAAAAATGCACTCATTGAAGATAACATAATGTCCATAAAAAATCAAAAAGGTTTATTGTTTTCAATACCAAAAGAAATAAGCATCTTACAATACTCACCAGAAAATAATTAAGGTTGATAATTTTGCTTTCAGGACAAAGCCCAGTGAAATATTATCTTAAATATATGGGCAAGACTGAATGTATGGTTCTTCTGCAGAAACTCTTCATCTAACAAGGAAATGACTGAACACTGGCTATGTAACTGTCAAGTAGTATTATATGTTATGCCTTGGTGACATATTCCTCATAGCCACAGTCTTAAAACTACAGCTTTGCACTATTTACTACATAATCACTATTTAAATTTAGGCACTTATCATAGCTATGGACCAGTATGAAAATCCCTTCTTCATAAAATTCTGCAACCTGGGATTATAATAGCCTGTCACTCATCTTGAAGTTTTTCGTCATCATTAAAGCACTGGGACCTATGCCGAAGAATATGCATAAATAAGTGAAAATCTCTATGAGCCAAATCTGAGCTATACGGTGGTTGATAAAAATGTCTCATTTGATTATAAGATCTTTTGTTTGCCAAGTAGTGTGAGGGTGAAAATTGTCATGCAAAAACATGAAACCAGAAGTAAGCAAACCACAACGATTCTTCTAGATGGCCCTTCTTAATTTTTTGAAGTCTCACAATAGATATTAGAATTGCTGGGCATTCTATTGCACAAATTCCACAAATAATACTCCTTTTTCATGACAAAATATTTTTGCAATAACCTTCCTGGTAGAAAAAGACAGACATTTAAATAATTTTCTTAAAGAGTTCGTCACTGACTACAGAAGGGCTGCCACTCCTTTCCTCATGTGAACGTTTGTTTTCCCACTTTAATGAAAACAAACAAACCCACTGACACATGACAATTTCATTATTGTTTGGCTGTAAACAGCACACAGTTCATGGTGGATGTCTGTTGCTGACAAATTTTTTGCAATAATTAATTTTATACAAAATAGAGTTTTCTATTACAGCGCTCACTTTGAAAGGTTATTGTGGGCAAATGAACTGCAACAAGACTCCTTCCACTGCCTCAGCTGGGCGTGTACTGAGCTACTGATTATGTCACCACAGGGGTGAAGCCAATAATTATTGAGCTGCATAAAAACGAAGGTTACTTTTCGAATGGCCCATCTATGAAAGATATATAATATTAGCAAGATGGTCAAAACACACACACCAGAACCATCTTGGATGTTGATATGATGAGAGAACCCAGTAAAGCAGATTATAGCTCATTTAGTTTAGTCATGCACCTATCATACAGCAGTTTGAATTAGCAAACTGTGAAAGGTTATGCAGGTTTCAGTATATTTATGGCATTGTATTTTTCCATGGGTAACCAACTAATTTGTCTTCATTAGTCTAATGAGCATAAAATAAAAATACTTATTATTTTTGTAATTATGAATATGGCATAATTCTTCTACGAAAAAATTACACTTACCAAGTTCAAATATGAATATTAGATTGTGGATGGGTTATTAAACAATCAGTTGTAATTGAAACAATGTTAATACTAAAGCATGTCCATTTAGAAATGAAATCTTAAGCCGGGTATTTTGCTTTGTCAATTAATTTAAACCGAGCTTACAATTGTTTCTAATCTGTGAACATGATTGTAACACTAATATTGTGTTGTCATCATATGGAATTACACAGCATACATTTGTGATATCTGCTTATTATGTCAACCTATTCCCTCATCTGCGCTTATGCATTATGTAAATTTATCCCATCACATTATGATTGCTTGTTGTGCAACATATCAGCCAGTTTAGCTCTTTGTACACACTATACAACATTTAGAATTGTAATTAAACTTGTATGAAAAATAATTAATATTAAAATGGTTTGTTTGTTTACACTCTTGAACTGGCAACAATCTATTTTTAGGTGGTCATACTCCATTCTCAACTGCCATCTTCTATTTTTAAATTCTCAAATAGGTCTTTGTTTACACTGTTACTATTACTTCAATTTTTATCTGATTTAACTATTTATGGAAATGTAACTAAAGAATCAAGCTTTTGTGTGATGTATAACAACATCCTAGCAATTTAATTTCGTGTGTTGGTAGGGTACTATAAAAGAAAAATTGTTTTTTACAGAAGATATCTGTTATTGTTTATGTAACTTGTGAAAACTATACTCTTTAGGAAAACTTGGTTAAAAATTACAGACCAGCTTAATTAAAACTAGCTAAAGGATATACCAATGATTATATCATTATCAGGTTGGACAGTAAAGCTGATAAAAAGTCTGTAAGCTCATACAAACACTACTCATCACTCGTGTGAGATTGTCACCGAACCATAACCAAGCTTTCGACACAAAAACCAAGTAAAATTTAGTTAGATACTAGATCTCAGAGGATACGAAGGAAACGAAAAGCCGGATGAACTGGCAAAAATTGGTACCAAGAGATCCTTCATTAGCCCAAAACCTGTATGCGGAATAACTAAAGCTATAATATATGCTACTTTGTAAAAAAGGAAAACATTCCTGTTAAATTTTTTTCAAAATTGAATGTTAATGATACATATTTCCATTTTTAGCCTTTTTGAACTACTGTACTTTGTTAATTTAAAACGTTCTTGTTATACAAGATGTGGCCACAACCTGGAGTAATTATTATAATAAATCAACAAATACTGAATTAGTAGGTTATATTAAATGTGTAAATGTCACTATATGTGTTAGTGTATGTAGGAAAAAGTGAACGTGTATTGTGTCTGTCTTGTGTGTAATTTTTGTCTGTATGAAGATGAAACAGCTGAAGCTATAAATAAAATACAGAACTATTATTGATGAAACTGAAGAGGGTACATTATTTAAAATAAATGATAATTTCGAGTTCACGAACAAAATTAATATACATTTAAAGTTAACATTGTTCATGTTAACCAATTCAATATAGTAGATTTGGAGCAATGCTTTAAATGTAAATTAAAGTGCATTACAGGTAAAAATATAATTTTTTTATATGTGTATGTAAGTTATTAATTGTATTAAAAAGTAACAAATTTTACTGTAAAAAAATAACAAAATCTATTATCAATTATTTAAAAGTAAACTTTTATAACGTGCGTTACCTTTGGTATAAAACCGCAAAATGATGTAGGTAGTGTTCAATAGTACAGTGCTAGAAAATAGTATACAGGGAATTAAGATCTTACTTCTGACAACCTTACACATGTATACAAACTTAACTATAGACTTTTTTTTCTTTTTTTGTGTTGTGATGGCTTCGAATCCGGTTTGTTTGCCACCCTTAGAAAAATTGGTGTCATCTGACTATAATTGTTTAACTTTTTCTTCAGGGCTCTAGTTCCAGTTTTGTTGCTCTGCAGAGTTGGACGTTGTTCAAGAAATCAACCTCCCAGCCTTTTGGTATTTTCTTTTGCAGTGGATAGGTTTTTGTGTTTTGTTTTTATGCGAATGTGGTTATATGTTTTAATTTAGTTTTACAAGAGTAGAGGATATAGGCTTGGGGGTGAGGAAGATTAATTTAAGGAATTGTCATAAAACTGGACCACATAAACAGTTTTTTGTTGGTACAGGAGAATTAGTCCGAAAGTTCAACTCCCAGTCTCCAAATTAATTAATAAGATAATTAATAATTAATTGTCAGCATCTAATTTTTTGGGCGATCCATTTCTCCTTGTTGTTGTTGAAAGATTAGTCATCAAAAGCTGTTGTGGTTTGGGATAAGGTTGTAGTTCAGAGAGAGAGACCAGTATACATTTTAGTAATGTATCACTCGCTTTCATATAATTTTGCATCTACACTTCATGTGGTAGCAGAGATTGGTTACAATTCATGGACCTCTGAGCTATGGTCCCAGTATGCTTCTCAAGAAACCTCTCTGTCATAATCATCTTATAAAAAAAAGGAAGAAAATAACATAAAATAAAGAACCCAAGCACTTGAACAAGCTAATATTGCCAGGGTTCGAAGAGAATAACATCCAAGAGAGGTGTGATAGGAAAGATGAAAGTGAGGGATCTAACCCTAAACTACATGAAGAAATGTGTAGATCCAGCTAGGTCCCTCAGAATTTCCATGCCCTTACTCACTATAGTGAGCTCCTGATGGCCAAATTAGGAATAAAACCAAATTATAATTTGTAAATATTAAAAAAACTATTATAACGATTGGCTATTTTCAACTCTTACAGCTAATAGGATAGTTAGGTCTTCTTTTCATACATAAATATTACGAGCTAATAATGACAATATAAAAGATGCGTTTTTTACAAATTATAGTTGTGATGTTTACGTACAGATTCCTACCTTTTATACTTATCAATTTATCTTTACATTTCAATAAAAATCACAGTTGGCTGTATGGATCAGTTTCATTTTGGTATTGTGTACTATTAACTGTGCACTAGAAGCAATAGAAAAGAAGAAATAATAATAATAATATAAAACAAACAGTGTTTTAATTAAAATAATTGGATGTGTTGTCCTATAAATAATATTTTGTTTCATAATACTAGAGGTTTAGTTATATTAAAGGGATTAGAACTGGAGGAGGGACGGGAGGTTTTTATTATAAAAAACAATGCAAACATGAGATGATGTCTCTAGAGCTGGGAGTTTTAGTTGTGTTTGCACAAAGTCCACATTATTAATTTCACTTAGGCCTACTTTATTCAAAAAGGAAGGAGGCATGTTTTTTACAAGCTTTTTCCATCCTTCCTCTACCAGATAATTAACTGTAAAGCATATTTTTCGGAAGAGGCTACGTGAAAAATAAAATTAATAAATTTAATGTATACAATGCACCCATAATTTGTCCAGAAATGTTTTCTAAACAATAGAGTGGAGGCTACTTTAAAAAAATTTGCATATAACGGTACTAAGGGAAAATTTAATTTTAAACTTGAATTGTAATTTATTAAAATAATATACTTTTATTATTCAGAGACAATGTAATATTATATTTTAGAGTAATATCCTATGTTTATGTTTTAATATGTACAAATTACTGATTTGTGTTGTATTTAATTTATTTACATTTCTGAGAATGTATATGGTAGTAGGATTGTTACTGCAATTTAAACACAAGTTTAGGGGAGGGGGGGGAAACAAATTACCCTATTTTAATTGGATTTTGTGTTTTATTTACTGGTATCAAAGTATAAAGCTATTTTAATTAAAACACTTTTTAAATAATATAACTGATCAAAAAATTGGACTTACTTTTCCACACATCTATGTTTAACCTTGAAAGGTCTTCCCAAAATGTCAGTTATATAAATAATGGACACCATGATAGATAACAAAATCCATCTAACTAATTTCAAAAATAAAATGTGAAATAGGGAACATAAACTCCCAACTGTTCAAAAACTAAAAAAAAGTTAAAGTTCGGAAGGAAAGTGCAAAATGACAGCAGTCATGGATCATTTTTGTTTTACTTATGAACAAAGTTTGAGAGTTCATTTTCATTTTTTCACAGATTATTCTGGAACCAACAATTCTGATGAATACCTTTTGTTAGTACTTGGTTTTAAGTATGTTGGTGCAATATTTTCTATCATTTATTTAAATTAGAAAAAAATTAAATAATAAAAAATAACGTACTAACTGGTTAATAGAATTTATATTTCAATGGTCGAACTTAGGTTTTTAGATTTTTTAAATTATATTAAAATAAAGAGAATAACAGGTGGGATTTCTTTATCAAGATCCAAACTATTAATCGTAGAAAACACAAATTTTACCATAATAGGCCTACAAAATGATATTTATAAACACACAGAAAGGAAAACTATTTGAAATTGAAGCAGTTGAAAACAGCCAATTATCATAATAAATGTTTTGTTTCTAAACAAATTAAAAATTTAAGGTTTCTTTAAAAATTAATGTTAAATACTAGAGTCTAAATTTAAAAGTAAGGTTGCCAGAAGTAATAACATTCTTGAACACAAGTTCTCGGCATTGCAACATGGAGCGACCTCAGCTGCTGTTTTATTCCTGTAGTACTGCACACTTTTCAGATTTATTATTATTATTTAATAATTACATAACAGGAAAACAAAACTTTAGCAGTTGTAGTATTAATAGAATACAAACTAATATTAGTTAGAGTAAAATATGTAATCAGTACCTGATAAAGGCTGGTTGTTTGTTTCTAAATTCAACATTCCAGAACTGTGCAGGAGGGATTGTCGCACTGTGGGGAATTCTGAATTCTCGAATCTCTACAACAGCTGATGGCCATAATAAAGGAGGTTGTTGACTTTGGTCACTGCTTACTGCTTGGCTTGGACTTGGTCCATTGTAATGAACAGCTGTACTGGTTGGAAGAGATTCTATAACAAACAAAACACAAATTAAAATAAGGAGGAAATTGGTCGATTTAATCAAATTCTTGCCACAATTTATCTATTACAAATGATTATCTTGGAAAATTTATTTTCCAGAATCATTTCACAAACTTACTGTATTCATACATTTGTTTTATAAAAAAACCAAACACATTTTCAGGGTCTTTAATATTTACTAGAGCAGAAAGTTATGATATTTTTAACTGATCATTCACTCACTAGGCTCATGTCATTTAGTTAGTCCTTAAGAGCCTCACAGTTGATCATGTTTGTATCATCTCTAATAAAATTGACACTTGCTTGCTCATAAGTCTGTCATAGTCATATTTAGGAAATGAGTTTTGAATGTAAGGTTTTTACGTACCAACCTGTAATTAATGTACACATGCAATTTACATACTGGTAAAAAATTCTTACAATTCACCAAAATTTGATAAAAATTTATAACTCTTGACAAATTAGGTTTTTCACACCAGTTCTAAAGAGAACTTTTACTTTATCCATAATTTGTGAACTGAAATATATAGGAAAAGTCAACCAACAAGTTTTGATTGTGATTGTAAAGAAAAAAATTACATGTAGTATATATATTATATTGTAGTATTGTATGTGATAGTGGAATTTTATATAGTATCTTTGGCAAACAAAATGTTATCTTTCTTATTCTCCCGCACTCTTCAAACTACACCTGCCATTTTCATTACAACCACCCTATTCCAGGTTATGTTATACATCATCAGAGAAATGACATTTGCAAATTACTTCAAATAGAACTTGACTTTTCGAGTTCTTGTTCTGTTATGTTTATTGTTTTGAGTTCATGAATTTAAAAATATATCATTGAAATGGTATTTTATTTTCTACAATTTTCTGGTTTTAAACATTATTTGACATTCGGAATACATTATTTTTAGAGCAATACAATATAAGTGAAATTCACTAAAGAAGCTACTGGTAAATAATATGGAAAAAATAACATTGCACTGTGATTTTTTTTTTAAGCTTCTAAAAATAATATGTTTTGACTCAGAATTACTAAAATTGTAGAAAAATCAATTACCAAATGAAAGAAATGGATATTTTCACAACAAACAGTTTGTTTCAAAGACTAAGCCACAAATATTCTGTTGTTTACAGGCACAAGCTTTTCCCAAATCTCTCACAGATAGTATCAGAGCGACAACTAAACATAGCCCCTAATAATAGCAGTTATTAAAAATTGTCTACAAATAATAGCAGTATATTTAAATTAATCTTTAAGTAATTATTAAAAAAAAAACAACTTTACCTTCTGTAGGAGTTTGCGATGAAGCAGTAGCATCATGCGCCATCTGGTCATCTGCGGCCACAACTTTGGCGTCTTCTACCAGAATACAACTGCTTGGATCCAAGTTTGACCTCATTGAGTTCACTGCTGGAGAAATAAAACAGTTGTAATTGTTTTTAGTTTAATATTTGAATGTATCAAATAATTATAGTTATTTAAAAATGACATTTTCCAGGAGGTTTAATATATACAAAATTAAACATGAAATAAAGATTTAATTTTAATTCACAGAACTAAAACACACTATAGGTCTACAACAAACATTTATTTTATGAAATGTAGGGGAAGAAACCTAACACACTTATCACACTTACATAAGTTTATCACACTTACAGGTGTATCACACATATGTTATCACACTTACATTATCACACTTACACTACGTTTATCATACTTACACTATGTTTATCACATTTACACTATGTTTATCACACTTACACTACGTTTATCACACTTACATAGGTTTATCACACATACGTTATCACACTTACACTACGTTTATCACACTTACATTACGTTTATCACACTTACACTATGTTTATCTCACATACGTTATCACACACTACGTTTATCACACTTACACTATGTTTATCACACTTACACTCTGTTTATCACACTTACTCTATGTTTATCACACTTACACTACGTTTATCACACTTACATAGGTTTATCACACATACGTTATCACAATTACACTACGTTTATCACACTTACACTACGTTTATCACACTTACACTACGTTTATCACACTTACATTACGTTTATCACACTTACACTATGTTTATCTCACATACGTTATCACACACTACGTTTATCACACTTATACTATGTTCATCACACTTACACTATGTTTATCACACTTACTCTATGTTTATCACACTTCCACTACGTTTATCACACTTACATAGGTTTATCACACATACGTTATCACAATTACACTACGTTTATCACACTTACATTACGTTTATCACACTTACACTATGTTTATCACACTTACTCTATGTTTATCACACTTACACTACGTTTATCACACTTACATAGGTTTATCACACATACGTTATCACAATTACACTACGTTTATCACACTTACACTATGTTCATCACACTTACACTATGTTTATCACACTTACTCTATGTTTATCACACTTACACTACGTTTATCACACTTACACTACGTTTATCTCACATACGTTATCACACACTACGTTTATCACACTTACACTATGTTTATCACACTTACACTATGTTTATCACACTTACATAGGTTTATCTCACATACGTTATCACACACTACGTTTATCACACTTACACTATGTTTATCACACTTACACTATGTTTATCACACTTACACTACGTTTATCACACTTACATAGGTTTATCACACATACGTTATCACAATTACACTACGTTTATCACAAGTACACTACATTTAAAATATAAACTGATGTGAATATCAATTGAGTTTTCCACTTGGTCTCAAATACAAGGATTTAGTGTTGACTTAATTTGCACGGGATGTCTTCTAGATGAAGCTATCACACACAGTAGGGGGTGAAACCACTGGCAACCCCTGCCTGTTGATAATAACCTGCTAATTGGAGATTCTGACAGGTCTTAGCTACTGAGTAGAACCTGTTACATTAATCATGCTTTAATGAGAGACCTACTGGGGATCTATGGCGAAATACTGCTGCTACTGGAAATAATCATCAATTGTTTTTATATATCACTTAGAGTGAGTGTTGATAAAAAAGACTTCGAATTCTAGTCTTATATTGATTGGAGTGTTTATGTTCGAATTCACTTCCGTTTGAGCGAAAGTAAAAACTATAACGTAAAAACCTTCACTTCCTGTAAGGGTGCTAACTGACGAACGAGGAATACAAAGGACACCAAACTCGAACCAGTTAGTAAAAATGTCTTTAGGACGATATGATGAGATTTTTATAGAATCGGTTGGTAAATTAAAAAATTACAGCCGCTCTAATTTCTGTTTTTATAATTATTTGAATGGATTTGTTCATATTATTAATAAGGTCCAATCAGACATTCGTCATGATTTGTCTATATACAAACTAATACACGACGTTTCGGGAGTATAAATCAACTCCCGTTAGCAAGTGGTAAACCTAGAATATAAAAAAGTGAAAAACGCCAAGTATGTGGGAAAAAATTAGTTTAAAATCTTGGAAACTAAAACTTAAACTATAAACTAAAACTAGGCCTGAGCAGTCAAGGCTGACTAAATACAAACGCGGTTAGAAAAAAACCAAACACAGGACAGCACTACATAAAAACGGCCAACAAATAATACGATATTAGTTTTTATGTACACAAATTATGATGAATGTCTGATTAAACAATTTTAAAAACATAAAAACTCCATTATTATCGAATAGATGTCGGATATACTTAAGTTGTTTGTTAGTCAGCTGTTAACGCCACCTTCACTTCCGGTTTATATTAGATGCGAGTTAGCTACTACCCAAGGCCTACATACACTCAGTGCGTGTCTGTTCGCAGTTGCAGTAAGGCATACACATATATATATATATATATAATTTTTACATTTCTTTACCAGTACAGTATTCCCTACTTCTAACCTCACGATGGTGGTTCAACACCGTAACTTTTTGGTATCCTTCGACAAAAATCCAACCGGAAACTGTTGCAACCCCCCCCCCCCAAGACGAGAACTCTATCCACTAGACTAACCGAGATAATTATAAATCCGGAAGCATTTTCATAACAATTATGAATTATTGACATTTTAAAAACTTTACGAAATTTCCATTAATTCAAATTCATTTACATTACTTAAATATTTAAACAGCCACAGATAAGTGTGTAACTTTACTAAGTAACAAACTTCAAGATTACAATTTTCTTTAAACCAATAACAGAAGCTCATTCCACCGTGAAACACTAAGTACTATTATTGTTGACTCGGAAAGTATTTTTTATGATAACTATTTACATAAATCTTAATTTCATTTAAGTATTCTTCAAGAATGTTTGATTACAAAACTTCTACATTTCTCTAATCTTCATTGTTGATTCTTGTATTAGAATTAATTAAAACTTGTTTAATTACAGTTTTCTAATTAATATTTAACCGAAGTCTATTTGTCCATTAGTACCTCAATGCAGGCTACATAAAAGTCTACTTTTAGTTGTGAAACTTTAAATTACTGCAATGCCCGTAAATAAAATGTTTCCTATACAATCTGACTGAATATAAAGGCGAACAGTGCCAACTCGACTTCATATTATTTAAAACAACTGATACAATATTTAATTTCTGTTTTAAATGTTTTGAATAGTGAATATAGAATTTTACAATTTTATACAGTTGTTGAAGTGGTAATTTGAGATAATATTGGTGTGCTGACAGAGAGGAAAATTATACGCAGGAAAATTAAAACAACTTTATATAGATACTTACCCTAAAGTAAACCCATCCTACAGTTTGTCTCTTGGGCCTTGTAAGAAATGTTAAATTGTATTGGTAGATCAAGAGGCCTTGTCTAAAACAGTTGTTACATAGGTTTTATGAACTTGCAAATTGTGTATATCATCACTTTCTCCACGTCGGCTATATATTCAACACTCTGCAATCGCTTCGCTAGTCCAGCGAAAACTGTGCATACGTGAATTTACAATATTAAATTTGTAGTAAAGTCAAATTTCATTCATTCGTATGTTTTTCGTGAATAACTGAGATAGGTGAGATATATCAAAATATTACAACCACTGTACTCAGGGTTGAAAAACGTAGTTAAACCATGTACCAACACCACGTTGCAATTTAAAAAAAAATTGACGGGTATGTACAAGAAGAGGACGCCGCTCGTAAACAATTTTCTATTGACAGAAATAGAACAAACATAACCTAACCTGACAGAAGAGTTGAAACGTTGGCGTGTATTAAGGACAGTATTTGACCAGGAACAGAAAGAATGTGAAACCAGTAGAGATTTGTTAGATTCCTAATGACGTGGCGCCGTAGGAACAAGAATGAAGATTTGTTTGACACCATCTGGAAGGACGTCAATTTATATTGGGCTCCAGAATTATAAAGTGTGTATTCATATATTATGTATAAAGTTGGTTAGGTTAGGTTCGGAAAACTTCAAGATGCCATTATTTGAGTGGCGCTTCTCTTCTCGAACAGATCCAATTTAACTAAATTCAATATGGCGGCCGAAAATTTTAACAGATCGCAAAACGTAGTATAAATTATTATACGCAAAATTAATTTATTCCGAAATCGATGACGAAAATTGTGGGAAAATGTAATTCGTTATGAGACCTGTATATCTATATATGTTGGTATGTATTATATATCGGTGTGTGTGTGTGTTAGCAAGCCAAGTTTGTAGAATTGTTTATTATAATTACACAGTAATTTGTAATTGGTGCGAACTCGGTCATTTTACTGCTTTGAGCTAATGCGGTAAAAATATATAAAACGTACCTCACCCCCAAACAGATTGTATAGCTTGGAGGGTTTACTGTTGTTCCGCTTCAAAATAATTACATTCGTTGTATGTTGTATGAAAGTCGTGTACGTTATTTAATTTTATAATTACTTGCCCACTATACGTAGTGTAGGATAGGTTCGGTAATAGAAAACAAAATAAATATACGATGTTTGACTCAACGTCACATTTCATGGCTTCGAGAAAGCGAAAAACTGTCGACATGTTGTCGTCTGACCTTGAAATGTAGTACAGCGTACTCATAAAAAAACCAACCCTACTGAATTTCAGAAAAAAAAAGAATTTAAATTTCGAAATGGCGACCATTTTAAACAGTTTTGTTTATATTTCGTGTATTATACTCACTAAGTTTTGTAATTTTCAATAAATTTTCAGATTTAAAATCTGTAACGCAATCCGAGGAACAATCACCACGGCTAATCGTGGTTGGGATCTTGGTTGCGTACAATTGAATCTTCGATCGCGCTTTGAGTTACCAGTCTAATCTTGGTTGCATTGCCAACCTCGATCATCAACCGGATCACCAACAACACGTCATTGAGATGGCAGTGAATACCTGTGGCTCCAATTTTACTCGGAACCCTTATGACGTGCGCCAGTTAAATGAAAGCATAGTGGAATATCCGAGGGCTCGAGATGACTGATCGGATATTCGGAATCTCTTAGTTTATTTGACCATTTTTTAAAATACCAAGTTTCGCTAAATTTCGGGAAATGACGTTCCTGAGTTCTCGCGAAGTCCTATAAAATATATCGGACCGCGGTAGTTATATTTATATTTATATATAAGTGTATCGCAATAGACCCACCGTTATTACATTTGATGTTGTGTGCAGTTGTTTTTATAATTAAAATGTTACTCATCAAAATTAAGTAATTAAATTTAACAGCTGGTTATCTAGAGTGGTGGTTGGTCTGACGGGAATAAAGAAATGAAAACCTTATAAAGTTTGGGTGACCCACGTTTTCTTTAGTCAAACCTATATTAAGTTAGTCTAATACCAGTATTAAATTGAGAGTTTTGAACCGTAACGCGTTGGAATTCTGCATGCAGTACCAACAACACCTTTTTAGGATGACAAATAGCGAAGTTATTCTCCAAAATGTAATATCGAACAAGGGAAATACGTTATTTAAATTTTTTTTTTCAAAGACGTGGTTGATTATCAGGTTTTCATTCAGAACTACAGAAACGATATTTTAAATTTGTTTTGGAGGATCTGCGATTTGTTTATCCATCCTCACAAATGCGTATTATAGGGTAAAGTTATGTGACAGATAAAAATATAGATGTCGATTTTTTTGCGAATATATCCGTTCCTTAACAAAAAACATATTTTTGGAATAATGTTGTCTGCCATGCTCTCTGGAGCCCAAACTCGTAAACCGATTTTAATTAAATTTGATTTCAAAGGAGAAAATTTCTGCAACGTTTTTGTACCCTTTATTTACCCTATAAATTAAATAGTTCTCAAAGTGCTACTGGCGGTTGCATTATATTACTGAAAATGAGGTAATCGATTATATACACAAAAGTCGATCATGTAAGCGTATCAGCTGTTGCCGTTTTATTTCAAAATGGCTGCTCCAATAATTTTTTAATTACACTACTGTGTGTGTGGGGATATAATTAATATTAAATCGAGAAAAAAAAGTTAATTAATAATTTGCGATTGATAATAAATAATTAGAATGATCGACTCCACTTTGTTTGCCGTGTGTCAACAAACTTGATATTGAATGAAGGGAAATTCAATGCTTTTCAATTAGAGAACGTGATTAATGGCTATCTATCAAAATGATCATTTTACTTCACAAAATGTGATAAAGCTTTATTCCATAATTTAATCACAATTTGTCGTTCGATTGTTGTTGCGACGTTTCTCATTTTATTTTCTTATACGCAGGAGGCTTCCGAATAGAAATTATGTGAAATAGAAAAAAAAAATTATCTTTCTCGTTTATCCTCTCGGTCATCATGGCCTGATTAAAAAAAATGAAGAAAAGAAGATAAAATAAAGCTCTCAAATACTTTAACAGCTTAAGGGTGGGATAATGAGTTGGTCAAGTGAGATCTCATAGGAAATACGTGAAACATTTTTTTAAAGATAGGATCTTTCGGGATTAATTAGTCACGAAAGTATTACGGTGCACAAACTTTCACACCCATTTATAATTGTGATATGTTCAAGAAGATAACCGCCACTCGTAAACAATTTTCTGTTGACATAAATAGAACAGACAGAACCTGACCTGACAGAACAGCTGAAACGTTGTTGGCGTGTATTAAGGACAGTATTTTACTAGGAACAGAAAGAATGTAGAACCAGTAGAGATTTGTTAGAATCATATGTGAATATATAGGAACAAGGATGAAGATCTGTTTGACACCATCTGGAAGGGATCAATTTGTATTGGGTTCCGGAAAAATAAAGTTTGTATTCATAATTATATTATGAATAAAGTTGGTTAGATTAGGTTAGTTTAGAAAACCTTCTGAGTACCACTGTTTGAGTGTCCCTCATCTTCTTGAATGGATCTCGCAATTGAAATACTTCGAATTCGATTTGAGAAATGACATATTTTATAACAGCTCAATGAACGATTTTTGGTTTGTTTCATATCAATAACTCGCGAACCGCCGTTTTTGAAAATCTGGCAACTACTACGTTTTGTTTGGATCCTTAGAAGCTACACATGAGACAAATTTAATTAAAATAGTTTCAACCAATTTTGAGAAAACTTGTGGCTTTTTTTTTATTGCAGCTACCAAAAAATTTTCAGTTATTGAAAAATTGTAAAAAAGTCTAAAGTATGCTCACATACCAATTTTGATTGAAATCTATCCATGTGTTTGCGCTGTAAATACATCAAACGACAGACAGACATCATTCCTAAAATCACTTTTTTTGGATTTAGGGCACCGCCAAAAAACTCGATATCGATTTTTCGACCTACATAACTCTATACTACGAATATGTGAAAAAATTATAACATTATTTCACACATTCAAATATTTAAAAGCTTAAAATAATTTCATAAAAACTTCTCGAATATGAGTTAAACTGCTTCCTCAGGGTCTTGAATCCTGAACTGTGCTGAAGAGGGTCTGAATCCTGAAGAGGCATCGTTTAATGGGTCTCTTGTCTTGAGTTATTTTCTGAAATCCTGCGAAGAAACCAACTCGAAAGTGATGGGAAAAAGACACAGATTGTAGTTGGCTGTTTCCTTATCTGTCAAGATCCAAAATGGACACTGTGTTGTGTTTAGCGGGAGACCATCACGCGAGTTCAACAAGAGTGATAGATGAAATGGTCCTAACTGTAGACCATGAGTCAATAGACAAAATAAAACAAATGGAATTACACTACCAGGAAATGTATTAGTTGAACCATTTATTTACGGAGCATGTAAGACTTTTAAGAACTCTAACTTTAGGTCCTTTAAATACATTTTTCTTTCAAAGAAATTGTCCACAGTTTAATTCGACGTTTTCAACTTACCTATTAGTTTTGGGCTCATTTTTATTTGGTTTTGGTGATAGGCGAATGTGAAAATTTTATAATGTTCTTACACAATTTATTATATTTTTTCATGTTGTTTAAAAGCGCAAAACCTTTAGGTCATTATCGACTAATACAAAAAAAGGAAGAAAAGAAAATGAAATAAACACCCCCCACCCCCTAGGCCTCGAATACTCTAATAGCGTCGGAAAAGAACAACAGTTGGTCAAGAGAGATCTCATAGAAAAGATAAAAGCGAGCGATCTAAAGCAAGACTACACGAAAAAAAAGGTGTAGATCCAGCTATATTTCCTCGGGATTGTTCAGCCCGTACTCATTGAAGTGAACCCCTCTGGGTGCAGTTCATTTTAACAGTAGTAATATCTTTATCAATATTTTACAGACACTTATCAAAATGGATTGTTCCTTCGTTTAAAACTTATTATACGCTCTCGTTTAAAACTACGATCACTCCACATCCTATTTGTTAGACTCTGAGGTATTACGAAGCCACTGTGTAATACGTAATTATCAATACTGACATAATAATTACCTTTGTGCAATCTAATTGTAGGTTAGCTATAATTTATATAGGCCTATGGTATTGGAAACAGCTGATTAGTGTTTGCTTGAGTGTATGATTTTGACAGATGAGTTTATACTGGTTGATTACTAGAAATAATTTGCCTTAGAAGATTTATCCACGACTATTGGTTTAATTTTTACTCCATTTACTATTTTGGTTTATTTAAATAAACATTACACAATGTAAATTTTGTAAGAAGTAGCCATCTTTCCAAAAAACATTTCAGGATTTCCGGTAAAAAAGTGAAAATGATTTCATGACGCCGTTCTAAATTGTTGAGACCATCTAAATTGGTCAAAAAAATATCGATATAATATTGTTGAAAAGTAAAAGTTTATGACGGTAACACTAAATGCTAAAACTAAAAGTAAATAACTCGTTTTATTTGAAAACAACAAAGCAAAACAAAATGAACTAGTCATAAATCTGTGTTCATTTAGTTGCTGTGTAATCTCCTTCTGAATTGTAACTTTCTTACGCAAGGACATTGATTTAGATTATAAAACCACAATAAAATATAAATAATCGAAATAATCTCAATCAACTATAAGATAATCAAGCCTTCGAAACAAATTATAACAAATTTAAAACTAAAAAAACGAAATACTCTAATATATACTTTAATAGTTCGTATATAAAATTGTTGTGGTGATACGAGGGGGCTGCAAACCTAAAACTTCAACTATTCTCGTACTCACTAAAGTGAGCCCCTAAGGGTAGCAACTTTTCTGTTAGTCCTCGATTTTTTGACGCCATGAAATCGCCTCTATTCCATACTGTCACATAACGGCAATACACATGAGATCGTGCATTACCCAGAGGTTAACCAACTTTGAGTTTTTAAGGACTTATGGAAGCTGTCTTGAAGAGAGGATCTGACAGATCCAGGAAATAAATACTCTAGAAGACGAATATCTGAACTTTTATGACTTCTGTTGGTAGAGAAAATTGAACTAAGAAATAATACGAAATTTGCATTATCTTTTGTGGAACTATAATATTTATGAAAAACAAAGATGTCAATATTTAAGGCAATGTTGGAGATCATTTTTACATACGGAGCTGAAGTTTTAACTGTAGAAGAGAAAAGATAACAGCGGCCGATGGAGAGAACTATTGGAGGCGATGGTGCTGAGTCACACGCCTGGACAGCAAGAGGAATGATACCAGAAGAATAATGAAGGTACAAGACGTTTCTTTGGTGAAGATTAAGCAGCTGGAATTGTTTCATAATAAGACAGATGGTATCTCCAAGAATGCAAGTAGTGATATTCTATAGGATAGTGTTCTCTTAATATTGTATATCTACACACGAACCAATCGAGTGGAGGGATTTTAATATATACGATGATTGTTAGAGTCTTGCCAACGCCAAGAAAGTAGTGATATTCGTATGAATTTTGGTTTGATAAAATGTCCGTCAGTCTCTCTACAGTCTATCACATGTACAGGTGCCATACATATTATATTCTGGGGCTTACTTTACTTATTGAGAAATACAAATTTGACAAAGCCACCATAAAAAAGTTACGATTTCTTCAAAGTTTCGAGAGTATCAGTCGGCCCAGATGGAAACCTGGAAGATGAGCTAAAAACCTACAATTCCGACCACTGAAGGCGGTGAAATATTATGAACAACGAGGCATCAGAATCTCGTGGTTCTGGGCGCCTACGTCAAAAAGTAAGCAAGCGGACGATCAAGATAGGATGTCAAGTCGTACATGTAGAAGGATGTTAAAGGAGCGTAGAAAGTGTACAGAATTTCATAGGAAACGGATAGTATCGAGATTGGATGTTATTACTTGGGAGGACAAGAGCAATGGTTATGGAGTTACTCGTAATACAATTGTATTACATAACCTTTAAATTTGTTTAGGTTTTGAAGATTTAACACGTGTATAATTTACTTATTTACCCCCAAGGGAACGATTTTCATAAAACAACAATCAACATTCATTACAAGACACAAACAAATGAGGATTGTCAGTTTTTAAAATGTCCTTGATAAGTCACATTAATGTATTATACAGAGTTACACAAGTATTAGATCCAGGCTTCCTCTCGTCCTAATTTACACCACATGTAGAGTGATGGATCGAGCCAATTTAGCATGTGGTATTCGTTTGACAGGAGAGTGTCAAATTATACAACATTTTATTTTGATGTTAGGTAATGATAAAGGAGTAGCAAGTATCATTCAATAATAGTTTGTTGTATAATTTTAAAAGCGTTTTGAACGATAAATTATATGAAAAGAATGTCAAGATTTTATTTCGGGAGTATTGTGACGGGATGAATATTTTCGGTAAAGATGGTTCTACACATACTTTTGTTCCTTAGGAACTCATTCAGACTACTTTCTCAACGAAATGTCATTATAAGTTGACGTATTCTCACTGTTGGTAGTTCTTTATTTCTTTTGTTGTTGTTTAAAGACGTCGTCACCATCGACTTTAAAAAAAAGGAACGAAGAATATACATTAGAGACCTCTAGCCCATGAATAAGAGTTGCACAAGAGGCCGCATTTGAAAGATAAAAGTGATTAATCTAACGCAAGACTACGTGAAAAAGTATGGTTCCAGCTAAGTCTCTCCAAGCCCTTGGAGTAAGCTTGGTAGGGTAGGTAAAGTGATCTTAGGTCGGGGTAAAACCGGCGGGAGGAATCGGCCTTTCGGCGTAAGGTGAGTAGACTATGATACTGGTCTTAGAATGTTCGTACAGAGAGCAGGGATCGTTATAGGGTAGATTGGAGGTAGAGTACAAATAGAAGAGACGTCCAGAGGCTATAGAGGGATCGAGAGTATGGTGTGGTCCTTTAGAAGCCACGGCCTTGACTTAAGTTCTGCTGTGACCGGCACGATGTCTTCAGCTCCTTGGTAGTGGAGACTAAAAATATGGCGACGGGTTTCTTACAGACCTCTATGTGAGTAGAGTTGTCTCGTCCTCTGGTCCTATGGGTTATAACTTGTGAAAAGAAAGGAAAAAGTTGTATGTCTTTGGATTGCCCCGATTTAATTTTCCAAAGGAAGGAAAACGCCTTAAGAAGATAGTTGCCGGGTTTAACACCTATTCAGAACACCTTCCTTACAGAAAAGCAACTTGAAGAATAATGTAGGTGTACTTTATTCCATCAAACGCATTTGAGTGATGTAAAGAGCTCCCAGTTGGTGTAGTTAGCTAGAGCTTTCGTCTTGTGTGTGCCAGTAAGCTAGTAGTTTTGAATTTGATCCTCACGGAGGCTTATAAAAGTTGCGGTGTTTACTCATCATTGTGGGTTGTGGGGAGCTACCAAGTCACGAAACCAAGAATTACAGAGATAAAAACGCGAGATGTACTTGCACACAATAAGGCAAAGGATTTATTAGGTTGATCAAAATTAAGGGTTTCACACTGATAGTTCACACTTGTAACATTGAAACAAGAGTTTGGTGAAAACTGTTTGAAAATTCGTTTGTAGAAACAATCACAGATTTATAACGACACAAATGTTTTTTTCCCCCAAAATATTTACTGTTCTCTAAAACTTTCAGAACGAGAACACAAGGTACTCAAGCTTTTAACGACATCAAAGTGAAGAAACTAGTCCAAGAACTCTTAATGTTGACATAAAAACTTCCGTTTGAACTACAAGTATGTAAAATGTAGTTTTAATGTGTTGTGTCACAAAGTACATCTCTTGACCGTTAAGAAGGTTGGACGTTACATTAAATACTGGTGTCCATTTATTTGTAGTAAGGGATGAGAAGGGTGAAATGATCTGGGAATACCTGATCCTGAGCTTTTCATCCTTTGAATATCTTATCTTTCAAGATCAAGTTCTACGGGATTGAAATGTCAGGATAGTTTAGATTTACAACGCTGAATTACATCACTTGACAAAATAATTGTATTTTTGGAAATTTAATTCAATTAAATTGATTTTATAATTCTTAATTAAAATTAAAAAGTAATTAGAGAGTTACAAGCGAGACTTACTTAACATCGATTTATAATAGAATCAGATTAAATTCAACCATGGTAACCCCTCCGGAATTTACTTATGTAGAATACAGATGCGCGATTCAGTTTTATAATTTCCAATATATTACCCAAGGTGAAGGTCGGCAAAGAAAGGATCGTCATTATAACACCAACACTATTCGCTCCATCATATCAACCTATCAGATACGCAAAGAGGAGGCTTTAATTATAATGTTTTAATTAGGTAAATTAATTTATACTTTTACTGACAGTTTTCTCCCCGAGACTTGCTGTAATTAGTCCTCCCATGGTACATATTTTTCTTTGTGTAATTATTAATTAACAAGCAAAATAAAAAAATATTATTTGTTATAAAAATATAAAAAAATTACATCTTGACAAGAACAATTACAGACATAATCATAATGGCACAGTTTTTTTTTCAACATTACTAAAACATTATAAAAACTCTCTGCTTACAGATATTTCGTTGACAATACAAGACGCGAATATTTTGTGTCTATACGCTCGTTTGCCGATCTCCATCTTGGGGTTCATATCAAGAACAAAAATAACTGCCGAAAAACAATACCAGGGAACCGCTTATGTGAACACTTTTTCATTTTGAAAATAATAAAACCTTATTTACAGGCAATTTTAATCCTTTATTGTTTAAAGGCGAAAAAACAAAAACAGTAAGAAAATAACATCAAATTGTAGCCCTTGAATAGTCTAAATGACGTCAGGTTTGGAAGAGAACAATAGTTGGTCAAGTGTGATAGGAAAGATGGAAGAGAGGGACAACGACAACGTAATAACCGGTGTAGTCCATATAATATTCCATCGAGATTGTCACGCCATTAATCACGATAGTGAGCCACTAAAAGTTACACAAATTCAGATTACTAGAGTTTTGCAGATTTGTTTCTCCAAATTTTGAGGTTATGAATTGAGTAGTTTTGTTTTTTAGAAATTATTCTATTATTTTTTTTCGTACAAATCAAGTTTAGTATCATTGGAATTTGCACAATATGAGGTATTGTAAAAAGTAAAATTTTTGTAAATTTTGAAAATAGACCTTAATCTTAAATTATATCAACTGATTTTTCTGGTTATCGAAAATGATCTAAAGTTGGTTTTCATGACGAATGTTTGACTTTGTGATCAACACATTCAGATCATACATTATTACAAATTCAGTTATTAAATATATTTTAGAATTTCCTAGTTTATAACAAAAAACGAATACTGAAACGGCCGCCATTTTTAGATTTTCCTATCATTTGTTTCATTGAATAGTAAAACCTACTAAATTTATATGAAATTTTTATTATGTAAAACCGTCATTACTAGAATTATTCCCTTTTATCTCTCATAGTGTCTATCGTAGAAATTAGGTTTGGGCAGATAGATGCAGATTTTAAAGCCGCATTAAACGAACTGTTGTGATGATGACAACGTCCTGGTTAAAACGTATCCTGAAAAACTATTTTTAGATCATTTGAATATATCCCGCCATTTTGATTTTCGTTGTTGTTTAAAGGTGTAAAACCTCTCGGTCATAATTGTTTTAAAAAAATGAAAAAAAAAAACAAACTAAAAATAAATATCATTAGCTTTTGAATACTCTAACATCGCCATGTTGGGAAGAGAACAAGAGTAGATGCAGAGAGATTGATAGGAAAGAAGAAAGAGAGGGATCTAATCCGAGACTACACGAAAAAAGACGTAGCTCCAGCTAGGATTTCTAAGCCCATACTGACTATAGTGAGCCCCTTAGGGTGCTGCCATTTTGAAATGTATCGTCTGTTTTCTGGTCGTCGAATGGTTGGAAATACATACTAAATTTGAACAAAATCTGTTCAAAAATGTGACGTCTTGAACGTTTACTATTACAATAAGCCCAAAATAATGTCAAATTATTGCTAAAGTACGACAATGGAATCGGATTTCAACGAAGAAGAAGACAATAGGTTTCTATATTACAAAACCGCTAATAAAACAGACAATGTCAATGCAGAGTTGTCAAATTTCCAAGTTTTGGCAGATGTCTACTGCCTACCCATACGACCCCTTTGACATAATAATGAGTTTATAACAAAATCCTGTAGATGTTACAACTTTGGGTTTTCCAATATAACTTTCTACAGAGTATTTTACTGCTACATATTAGTTTATACATGACAATGTTCTTCTTGGTTTGATTTTCTACAGGCTGAAAAATACATCTTGATTGTTTTAAATATACTAGTAAACATAACCTCCAAATGAATTAACAAATTTACAACAGTTGATTAGCTAAACATATTTTGGTAGAATCGTTGTAACTTTAGAAAGGTTAACATGGCGAAAAACTTCATCGCTTTGTCCCTTGACTAGTGTACCAGATCATCAGTTCTGGTTTAGTAGTCTACGTTCTATAGATTAAATACAAAATGCTGTCATAGAAAAGACTTTTGAAGACAGGAAACACTGCTGTGTGGCGTGAAGACCTGTAGAACTTTACCAGGGAATTATTCTCGATTGGTAGAAATCATATCTCGCAGGTCGACCGTTTTGTGCGATCTATAGCGATTCTAAATCGGCCTTTTATCCCATTCAGGTTGGAGTACCTCAGGGCAGTGTTCTTGAGCCCATATTGTATATATTGTACACAGCAGATATTGCGACAATTAATAATATAACTGTTGCTGCATTTGCCGTAACTGTAGCCTAACCACTGGTTATCAGGCCAAGGCAACTGAAGATCTTCAGTGATCTCGTCATCAGATGTCGGAATGTGACTGGAAAATATGTCTTAACGGAAAAAAAAACAACCAATATTACTTTTACATTGAGAAACGTAGATAGTAACCAATGTGGTTTATATAAATAGTAAGCAAATACCGCAACATGATTCAGTTAAATATCTAGCAATGCAACTTGATAAACCCCCTAACACCATGTGAGGAAATAATTAAGAAGACATTCACTCTAAAGTACGTCAAATGTATTTGCTAATTGGTAGACAATCGTAATTGGATCTTTATAACAAGCTATTACTTTATGTAACCGATTATCAGACCAATTATGACGTATGGAGCAGGACTTTGGGGATGTACAAAGACATCAAATCGACTGTTGGTGCACAATTCGTTCAATGACTAACACAAGGTGATACCAGCGTAACGATGAGTTACATTCGGACTTAAATCTTAAATTTGTAAAGGACGAGAAGAGACGCCTAAACTATGTTAACGTCGAAGCTTGACCCGAAACTGTATATAAGACGCTTTAGCCGTCTGAAGCCACAGGACCTAACCCAATACTAAACATATACTTTAGCTTTTAGATTATACCATGTGTCCATAAAGTCCCACCTCCATCTTATTTTTTTTATTAATAGAAATATACAGATTTGCTTTGAGGAAAGTTGAGCTAACCAAAGGAGGAGTTTTTGAAGTATCAAAATTTTCAACCCTTGCCCCCAAAATGGGGTAGTTTGGGGGTAAGTCAAGAATTTGAAATAGCAACCCCTATTGAGTGAAACCTCCTTTTAAAGGTCTTTTCAAAATAAGAATAATGGTGCAAACCAGAGGTCTCTGAGTTCATCCCACCCAACATAGCGACCAATCGAATTGTGAATATAAGTTGAATATCTTGAAAAATAAGAGGGTGGGACTTTTTGGACACATGGTATAATTAATACAGTCAGATCTTAGATTATCATTTAGATTTCAACACATGTTACTTCACACACTTGTAATATTTTTTTACTTACTTAAGCAGTAGCTTGAGATTTGTAATGTTCATATAATACAAACAATTAAAAAAACTCATCGCCTTGTAAAAAATAAAAGAATTTGACTATAAAATAAACACTCCTAGTTCCAGAATTCTCTAATAACGTCAGAGTCGGAAGAGAACAAGAGTTGGTCAAAAGTGATCTCATAAAAAATATGGAAGATTGGGATTTAACACAAAAAAAAAAATTTTGGGCAATTGTATTTAGAGGAACTTCTTTTATCACAATGAATGATAAGACTGGGCAAGTACCATAACGGCGAACATCAACTTAGTACGGTATCTAATGGTAGAAGGATTATTATTGTGTGCAATATTCAATTTTATTTCTCGTAGCTTATTTTTGTCAATGTTATTAAGTCATTAACCATTTATATTTAGTAAATACAATAATCTCGTCTTTAAACCAGAAAAAAATATGGTGTTTTTAAGCCTTTCTTTGTATGTAAGAGCTGCTGTATTAAACTTTTCTTACCTGATAACAGATTTATTTCGTTGATAGATTTCGGAGAACTAATCTTATTCACTTCTATAGCAATTTTAATTTACATGCAGTCCTACCCGATATTTCTCGAATTTTCTTCTACCTTTAATTGCTAATTTAAAAATGAATTTGACTGAATTAAATTCCCCAAATACCCTACGATTATTTTGTCAAGTGATGCAATTCTACAATCTTCATCTAAACTATCCTGACATTTCAATCCCGTAGAACCTGACCCTGAAAGATAAGATATTCAAAGGATGAAAAGGTCAGGATCAGGTATTCCCAGATCATTTCACCCTTCTCAACCCTTACTACAAATAAATGGACACCAGTATTTAATGTAACGTCCAACCTTCTTAACTGTCAAGAGATGTACTTTGTGACACAACACATTAAAACTACATTTTACATACTTGTAGTTCAAACGGAAGTTTTTATGTCAACATTAAGAGTTCTTGGACTAGTTTCTTCACTTTGATGTCGTTAAAAGCTTGAGTACCTTGTGTTCTCGTTTTATTAGGAGATGTCATGTACAATCACTCTTTACATCGGCTACCTAGTTGTACGTTCAAAATTGTAATTTTTAAGTTGGACTCCAAGAGACCTTTTAAAAATTTCGTTTTTTTTAAAAACTAGTTTGGGCTACTAAAACACTTTCACGAGAATATATATTTTTCAATTGAATATCTTTAGTAGCGTTTTAAAATACATTATAGTGAGTCACATATGTGACCGAGTCACATTTTGTTGAGTACAATAGTTGACTAAATTTATATTTCTACACCACGAAGAATAAATATGAATGTTTGTAAAATTTATTTGTTGGTGTTTATACAATGATTAACATATTTTGAGGTTATTGCAAAAACAAATGCTCAGAACTTATGCGCAGTGAATTAAAGAAAATATATAAATAAATTATTCCCAATATTAATACTTTATTTCTGTATATAGAATCAGAGAATAACAGATAATAAATCTTGCACATAAATAGTAAATAATTAATTTAACTAATTTTTGTACTTACTGCTCACAGTCCGTTTTCTTTCTTTTATTTTTCATTGGTTACGTCGTTTCGCCTATTGTTCAGGCATTATCAAACCTAGATTTTTATTGGAATTCTTGCATTCGTTGATGCGCGTCAATGCAAGAATTCCAATAAAAATCTAGGTTTGATAATGACTGAACAATAGGCGAAACGACGTAACCAATAAAAAAATAAAAGAAAGAAAACGGACTGTGAGCAGTAAGTACAAAAATTAGTTAAATTAAATACAACCAGTCTAGTAAGGCAATCAATAATCATAAATAATTAACTTGTATATTGACTTCAATACCTAATTACGTGTCGTTAAATTGTATTGCTTTCGGAAACAATAAGAGATTACCATGTATATCCAGTCGTACTACAGTAATATACTACTGGGCCTATGTAAGGAAATTAGTTCAACATGAGTAGTAGAGGATGAAACGTACTGAAGGGCATTGAACTGTGAAATAATATCCTACTGTACATCATTGGTCAACTAAACCTACACGAATTGAAAACTGAACGATTTAGATGGTCGCATGATAATGTCTACACGCCCCCTCCTTAACCTGTAAAATAGGTTTGTTTTAAAACGTGAGACAAATTATTACCTATCACTTGAATGAACAACAGTTGTATAGTACAGATGGCAGTGGGGAAATATCGATTATAGTTCATATTAAATCCACAGGATGAGGCTAACATCGCCTTAGCTTGTTGTAATGCGAAAAATCTCTCGGTCATCATCGTCTTATATATATTGCGTCAGATTCGTAAGAGATCAAAAGTTGGTCAAAAGAGAACTGATAAAAAGAAGAAAGGTGTTGATCTAACAATTAATTGTTAGACTGATCGTGAAATTGTACGAAAACCTATAGGCCATAAATTTCACCTGTCGATGTGTTGAAGAAAGACAATTTTAAGTGATTAGTTTTAAAGAAATTACTTCTGTTCAGGTAATTACAGGAAGATGAACAAAAAAAGTTTTCTTTTTGTTGTTAATGGATTTCTCTTCCAGCTGTGTTGTTTCTCAGATTTTTTGGGTTGTAGATAAATTGTTTTATAATTAGGAAGAAGTTTTAGGTGTTTTTTTTTCTATCGCTAATTTTTGTAAGCAATATTTTAAGAAGAAAAACATGTGATTATGCAAAGAGGAATAATTCTTATAGATATTTAGATAGTTAAAATGAAGTTTCAACGAACATGACAACAAACGCCGTCGTCTACTACTCTTGTCGTTTGTTTCTGTTTGAAATTGAAATTCTATTGAAAGGTTCTAAATTTGACGTTTGAATGGTGATTCAATAAAATTATAATTAAAATTTAAAAATTGCATTCCTATGCAATTTGTATGTCTAATACTTCGAAAACCGTTGATTTTATTAAAAAACACACAATTCTAATAGTGAAGATAGTGATTTCTTTTTTTTTTAAATGTAAAGCTAAACATAACCTAAATATCAGTACAAAAAATTACAAAGTTTGTGTTTGGTAATTAACTACAACACAAAAGAGCTTTCTTACAGCCTCCATAATTTAGGAAACTTCAAAAAAAGTAATTAACAATCTAACACTGTCTTCGATTTTCAAAATTTCTCGATTTGAAAGGCACTTGTGTACCCTATACTATTACCACAGACATTTCATTGGCCAATATATTAACTATCCTGTAAGATTTTAAAATAGCATAATATTTGTGGAACACCCTTTATTAAATGCTGCGATTTATGGAAACTCGACCAAAATCGTTGAAAATAAATATTGATATTTACTGAATTTAAATTTAAGTAACTGACATGTAAATAGCTTGCAATCTCAAATTTATATAAGGGAGATCTTAAAATCAATTAATTATTACTAAAAACTTAGTAAAAATTAATGGCAATAAAATAAAATCATAACCAGGTAAGTTAAAATCAATAATTTGTAACATAAAGCAAGATTTAAAGATTAGAAACTCGTTTGATGCAAATTAGATGATAAAAGTATCTTATGATACGTGCCGAGCAATTTTAAATGAGTTACAAAAAATCTGAAATTCAATAAAAATAAAATATAATATACATTACAAATACACAAAATATCATCAGAATGTTTCATTGTGTATAGTTAGTAACGGGGTAAATCTATATAATTAAACGTCTTTACAAACTATTGCATAGTACTCTCTAGAAGCAAGATTTAAATCATTTTCACAATAACACAACTAATGAAACTTTGTAAGATAGAGAACATTGTTATTTTAGATTATTCGTTTTACTAAGAAGACATAACAATAATTGTAAATCTCAAAATCTGTTTTAACAATATATTTAAAGACTATTTAATCTCATCTCTATACTTATTTTAAACTATAAGCCTTCATGCAAAGGCGACATTGATTCGAGGAATCGAATCTGGTGGAACCCCCCCCGTTAAAACTCAAAGTAAATTAAAGTACCCAAAATGTCGGGACAGTTTCACTACGCCCATTTATATAAGTCACTTTACTTATTGACTTACCCTGATACATATGGTTTTAGAACATGCATAAAAAAAATACTTAAAAGAAATTATTTGTTACAAATCTCTGTTGGAGATGTAATTTTTGATTGTCTACGAATATACAATGTCTAGCTTATTGCTGTTATAAAAAGTCGCTGATCTTAGAATTATAAAAATGTTTGGCTTGAGGGTAATTTATTTGAAAAAATCTCACTACTAAATAAATCAAATACAATAATTATAAATATGACATACCTCCGAAATATGCCAGCATTGCTGTAAGTGCAACAGAAAGTAAGATGAGTGCAATGCTACAGCATTTCCACGAACATCTGTGCTGGCATCTTTTGTCAATGTGGAATCGAGATGGAGAGTATGGTGAATACTGTGGCCCTGGATTTGATGGACGTAAAGGAAACACTGGCATCACTACGGGAGGTGCTGAAGGTGCAGACACCAGCATTCCACCTCCAGCAGTCTGGGTAGAGCTCAACGCAGAGCCTAGCCTGTAACAAAATAAAGAATATGGTGAATACTGTGGTCCAGGGTTTGATGGACGTAAAGGAAACACTGGCATCACTACGGGAGGTGCTGAGGCGCAGACACCAGCATTCCACCTCCAGCAGTCTGGGCAGAGCTCAACGCAGAGCCCAGCCTGTAACAAAATAAAGAATATGGTGAAAACTGTGGTCCAGGATTTGATGGACGTAAAGGAAACACTGGAAACACTACAGGAGGTGCTGAAGGTGTACTGTAGACACCAGCATTCCACCTCCAGGAGTCTGGGCAGAGTTCAACGCAGAGCCTAGTCAATAACAAAATAAATAATTTTGTGAATATTATAGTTCCGGGTTTGGTGGTTGTAGAGGAAACAATTATATCAGTACAAGAGTGGTTGAAGGTTGGGTTTCTTCTTGCAGCATTCAGTCGGGCTATCTTACCAGTCAGTGACATAATGCTGAATGTTTTGATCATAGATTTGATGGAAATGAACGAAACATTGGTATGACTACAGGAGAGACTGACGGTGCAGAAACTAGCACTCCATTACCTGTAGTATGAGTAGAGGTGACAAGAAGCAAAAGAACAGACCTATATGGGGTGAGGAAGAATCCTGTCCCTCCCCCACCGCTGGTGTACACTGGTGTCATTAGAGATGAGAGTATCGATTAGTTTTTATATTTTCGGTGAATATTCAATATTGATTTAAAAAAGAAGCATCAACTCAACAATGCTTTGATTTATTAAGGTGAATTTATATACCTTAACAGCTTACGAATAATATAAGGTTTAGAATAAAGAAAGTTGCAGTCAATTATCAAAAAGTTATTGGTTTACACTTTATTTATAACTCGATTTGATTTGGTCTACAACAAAAATAAAGAAATATTTACTAAAAAACAAATGTATTATAACTGTTTCAATGTACTCAACGAAAATGATTATATAATTTTTTTTTTCGAAAATGTAAAAATAAGCTTTTTTGTGCTTGGTTTTTATATGATCGTAAAACGTTAGATATAAAACATGCAAACCAAATTTGAGCTCAATATCTTATCAGATTCCGAAATTATAAATTTATTTATAAAAAAAAAATACAAAACGACCTAAAAGTGGAAAATATTTTACTGAACATCTTCTCTAGAACTTTTTTCTTTTCTGAAATATTGTACTTCCATAATGGCACACCCTGTATAATATAAATAAACTTAAACACGATTTATTATAACTGAATATACATAAAAAAAATCAAATTCTGTTTACATTTGACAAGCAGAGATGTAAATGAAAACACAAGTAGGAAAAGTACGGAAAAGTAGGAAAAGTAAGGAGGTAAAGGAAAGGAATGGAGTGGGGGAACTCGATCATGCGCTCTGGCTTGCTCTTTTGTGTGTTGTAAATCTATAATCTCCAACGAAATACAACAAAATTACTTTGGCTGCATAGCAGAAGGCTCAAAATTGTAACTAAAATAAATTTTCTTTAGTTTTTTTTACAGCTTAAATAAAATTACCATATTTAATTGAGACAAAAGTTTCATTTAATCCTGTTTTAATATCAAAATACGTTATCATCACTCATCGAGTTTACCTCTTGATCAAGCTTTGCACTTTATATTTGAAATGAGTTCGCTAATGGAACTAACAAAAACAGCTTGTTAGTTTCCGTTGTCATGTTTTATACATCTCTAATTAGGAGTCAATGGAAGTGAAAAGCAAACAACACCATCTATCAGCTAATGATGCAAGCTTGTTGACATATTTTATATTCTCTTGAAAAAAGTGTTAATTTTTAAGTCAGTGAAGTAGTAAACAATACATCAAAGAAGAAAAAGAAACGATCTACTGAATACGTACAAATTTCACTGAAATGCGAATATTGAGAAAAATCTGTTTGCAAATTAGCAAGTAAATAATATTTTGGTTCAAAAATAAAAACAAAAACTTGAGGTCATTAAAAGCTCCATTTTTAAATACGCCACCCGTGATTCAGATTCGTTTTTTGATTGACAACTACCGACATTTTTAAGTATTTTCCCATCATTTTTATTTGGTTTTGGGGATGATTGAGTTAGAAAAATTGTGCAATGTTTTTGGACAGTTTATTTCTATATCTCTAAAAAAAAAAAATTATGAACAAATTTCGCATTATTAAATTATAGAGTATTTGATAGGTTTTATTCGGTAAGTTGTTGCTTAATCTCAAATTTCACCTATTTTAAAGAATTAACCACAAGTATAGAACTTATCAGTGGATTTTAATGAAACTTTAAGGGATGACGGTTCTTTTTAAGTATGATAAACCTGTCATGTTTCCAATCAAAATATTGTAAAATATAACCTAAAAAAAAGACAGTAAAAAAAAAGAAAAGTTAATGCCTTGTAGAAATAAGCCAAATATCGTAGATATTAAAAAAAAAGGTTTCTTTTTAAAAAGTATTTTCAATGCCAGAGGGAGAGAGAGAGAGAGAGAGAGAGAGAGAGAGAGAGAGAGAGAGAGAGAGAGAGAGAGAGAGAGAGAGAGAGAGAGAGAGAGAGAGAGAGAGAGAGAGAGAGAGAGAGAGAGAGAGAGAGAGAGAGAGAGAGAGAGAGAGAGAGAGAGAGAGAGAGAGAGAGAGAGGGCGTTACGACGTAACGTTATAAGTAAGTAATAATATTAAGAACACGATAGAGTCGCGGATCTTGAAACCCGGCAGCTGGAGTTGTGCGGACTAAGATGTTTATTTATCAAGTATCTATTTAATCATGCCTACCATTTATATTGCGACAGTAGCATATCTCAACGCATTTCAAAATCCACTAGTACGGGCTTCCTAACAGGATCTACATGTTTTGTATGCACTTTTGAGTTAATATCATCTCTTCTATCTGTTACCTCATGACAAACTCTTGTTTTTTCCCGATCCTGCCCCCACTATTAGAGTATTCAAGTTTTTTAAAATCTTTTTATAAGACGATGATGCCTGAAAGTGTATTTAAAAAAACAAGAAAAAATTGACGAGTCGTTACTGGGTTCATTTTGACTTTACAGAGAGTAAATTTAAAGCGTGGGGGGGATTTAACCAATTTCTGTTCGTTTGATTTTGTGTGTATTGACGACAAAATATTATGCTTACAAAATTCTAAAATAATTTATTAAAATCAGTAACATTTATAATGTATTTTAAATAAACGAAGACAACTCAAATACACGTAAAATGTTAAGGAAGGGAAGAAACATCAGATATTATGCGAGGGGGGGGGGGAGATAAAGAAGGAGATTGCAAGAGAAAAGGAAATTTCATTATTTATGTATACAAGCACATAGCTCCTTGCTTACAGCGAGATAAAGCGTATTTGATTAATATCAAGGAAAGTGAACGGCTTTGTACTTTCACGTTAAAAACTACATGTACCCCCTATTTAATAGTCGATCCTGGCAAGGAACATTAAATAGGTTGCGTTTCCTTTGTTCTAATATTTATAAGCACACTTTGAATTTCTGTCTAGAAATGGGCAGTTTGAACTGGTTAATAATTCATAAAATAGCTTTTGTCATCGGTTTACAAGTGTACATGTAACAATACAAGCAGGCAGTTCTATTATTTATTTGCGTGGTTTTTAACTCCGACTTCAAACGATTCAACGAGTTAACGCAAAACGCTATTTTGTGTGTACAAGTAGTAGGTTTTTGTTTTACAGTTGGGT
Organism: Aphrophora alni; assembly: GCA_963513935.1. Lineage (NCBI taxonomy): Eukaryota > Metazoa > Arthropoda > Insecta > Hemiptera > Aphrophoridae > Aphrophora > Aphrophora alni. Next base: position 8,483,295 of record OY740769.1, on the reverse strand, counting down.
TGATTTTTTATTCGTGTATGTAGTACAGAGCTGCCTCATTTTGTACAGCGTTAAAACGTGTTTTTGAAAATTCAAAAATAAGAGAGTTATATTAAAAGTAATATTGTTAACCCCTTTGGGGCTCATTTACACCGAGTACGGTGGTCGCTATGTTGGGTAGGATGAACTTAGAGACCTCTAGTTTACGTCATTATTCTTATTTTTAAAAGACCTTTAAAATGAGGTATCACTCGATAGGGGTTACTATTTAAAATTCTTGACTTACCCCCCCAAACAACCCCATTTTGGGGGTATGGGTTGAAAATGTTGGTACTTCAAAAAACTCCTCCTTTGGTTATTTAAACTTTCCCCAAAGCAAATCTGTCTATTTCCATTAATAAAATAATAATGGGGGGGGACTTTTAGGACACATGGTATATGTGTTTCTTTAGTTTGTTGTTTGATATCTCCACAAATTTCGATCATTTCAAGTGAATTAGGATATTATATATTTGTTTTAAATCATAGGACGTAGAATTGAAAACTTGGAATACAGGGTTAGGCTTGTTTCATTGTAGTCGTAAGTTATCTTCTAGTGGCCGAGAGAATCCAAATGTAACCCGGTTAGGTGTGACCGGGTCACATATGTAACTGTATTGTGAAATATCAAAACGCGGTTTTAAAGAAATTTCACATTAAAAGAATTTTTTTAAAAGAAACAATTTACCTTATGACAATGTATAAAAAATGTTTTGCTTTTATTTTTGGGTTCTCAGAGAATCAACTAGAGTAATAATTATATCTGGATTAAGTAGAAAACATTGTACAGGAATATATCTGAGTTTTATGAAAATTTGGTAAATTGAAATTTGGACTAGTATTTAACAACATTTTTGCTGATGAACGTTTTAAAATGTGATTATATCTATTCTACCATTGCATGGTACATTCCGTCTATGGTACATTCCGTCTATGGTACTCAATAGTAATAAATTATTTTAAATATCACGTCATTCTAAAATATATGACATTTTTCACATTGAAATTTTTTCTATACAGATGTTGGTAACACTGTTTACAGTTAACTCTTACATAATGTAGTTGCTACGACTTTGATTAGATCCAATTTCTTGATTAATTGGCGTTACTAACTTTCTTGGAATTGAATCACCGTGTCAAAACCAATAAAGCGACTCCTCAAAAGTTATCCAACATTAAATAAGGAATTAACTTTAAAGGGAGAAAAGAAAACCCTTTAGACAAAAGACTATTTTTTTTTTACGCAGGAATAATTCTTGAAACACAGGAACAAATTAGAGGGTTATATACTTGAATTTGTTTAAACTTTTCTTTATGTTTGATAGGGTTGTTCAATCGATAAGGTGAAGGTGGTAATTTTTCTACTGCTTTAAAGAATAAGGTTGAACAAAGTTAAGCGATTCCTTGAATATCATTATCAATTCCGGTAAAAGTTTATAAATTATTTACTTTTCATATTTCCACAGACTGCAATTCTACAATTAAAAAAGTCGACGGGCGCTATTTTGACACTTACTCAGCCCCATCATGCAATGTAATAGAAATAGATTCTGTCAACGAAAATTGGGTTTCTTGGGCCTTTCAAAGGGTCTTAACCAGTAGGGTAAGTTTGTTTAAAACAGTTGTTATATAAGTTTTCTGAACCTCGTAATTGTGTAATATATCATTAATGTCTTAACGTTCGTATCAAAAGTCGTGGTAAACGTAAAAGGATTTTAAGGGACATATTTATAACGAGTATGCTTAATTGCCAGGATCGCTTGATTTCGACTTAGAAAACTTTTGTTCAACGAATATAACCTAACCTAACCTAACGCACCCTAACCTAAATGTCAAGTAAACATTAAATCAATTGTGTTTCCATTAATTTGCCCTAAGATTTTAAACAGAGAACATGTAATAACGGCAATTAAAAATACGTTTAGCATTTAATATCAATTAAATAACATGCGCCTTCATTCCAATATGCAGGCTACACGCAGAGCAATTCTGTCGGTCAGAGAAGCAAGCTGTAAAGGGGGATTTAGACGAGGTTTTTTAACAAGTGGCTTGTTAAAAGCCTGCAACTATCCTTGTGTAAACACCAACAAGTCCGGTACCACGACAGTAGACAGTGGCAAGTTACAAGCCACCAAGTTTTCAAGGCCTGCTACAGAAGATTCGGTTGAAAAAGACGATTTAAAAACATGAAACAATACGAATTCACAGAGCTAGAATTATTTCCGTGAGAATGGAGACTTAACACTACAAATTTAAATGCCTACAATGGATAATTACAAAAAAGGATAAGCCAATCGGGAGAAATCCAAACAAAGACAACAACTAAGAAAACCACGTGAAAAAAGGATAGGGGAAGATTGGGGGAAAGAAGAAATCAGTTTGGGGAGTCTGTCGAACTTACAACACTTGGGTAACATGGAGTAGCCTATAAAATAAAAATAAAATTGTGGGTAATAAATAAAAGGTTTAACAAATAGTTTTGTCATGGGTCACCAATAATAAGGAAGTGGTTAGTGTTATTCGAGAATAAATTAAAAAATTAGTGACAGTGTCTAGTGAGAAATAGGGAGAGTTACTACTGAACATGTAAGCAGTTTTAAAATAACTTTTTGTAAGACAGATCTCGAAGGTTATCAAACAAAATCGTATACACAGAATTATAAACAAATTTAAGAGTAACTCATTATTTGAAGAAAATTTACTTGTTTCAGCGAAATTAACTGCGTTTGGGGCTCTTTCACAAGAGTTAGCTGTAGTGAGGGTTTCGAACAAACACCTCATAAGCAATATTAGAATCAAGGCCCACTGTTTTCAAAATGTTCAAAATTACTAAGTGAATAACAGACGCGGAAATGTTACTTAATTAGGTCGATGCATTACAAGAAAATTTAAGTTGTCTAAATGAAAAATGTTTGCGTCAATACAAAAAAATATAATTAAGTGTATGCATATTTTACAGTAGATTTTCTTTAATTGAAGTTTGAATTTGTTAATCAGAATAGGGTAGAAGGTGTTATGGTTATAAGGATCATTCCTTTCATATTAGAAAGATCAATAATTTGTTAGTATAGGTAATTTTGTTTAAATTAAGTAGAAAATACTAAAATTTTAGTTTACTAACCATGTCATATAAAATTTCAGTAGATAAATGAATATTATTGTATCGCAATTGCAGTATATATAAGTTTAAACAATATAATTACTCAAGTCAGCTCTTCATTACTTCTATTCTGGTCTCTTTTGGAGTCATCCTTCACGCTAAGCGAAATTTGACCCACAAGGGTCTGGTGGAGCGCCCAAGTTAAAAGTATTAGCTTCATTCAAAGTTAGAAGAAACCTAAAGTAACAATAGTCTTAAGATTCTAAAGATGGAAAATATTACATGGTGAATGCACCTATTCAAGTTAATGTATTGAAAGGTGTAAACGCCTAAATAAAGTGACCTTGACAATCTTTACAAAGAATGACAATATCTTCCACGACGTCCGTCATAAATTGTCCTCGCTTCACTCCTTAGAGAAGAAGGACGTAGCACGTGGTCTTCGTAACAGTTGCAGTACATGAAATATTTCCCATTCTTTGCTGATAACTTCGGAAAAGCTCATTTCCTGACAGAAGATATCTGGTTAATGTTTATACTTAATAAAAAAACCCTGTATTTATTTTGAAGTTTAAATTATAATAATAGAGGTAGTTAATGACACAGTTTTGTCACCATTTCACCCGAAACAAATACGTTTACTAGAATCAATGACAAAGGGCAAAGCAAAGTTTACCTCATCCTAAGGTGTTTGGTAATTGTAACGGTAAACACTGTTACTACAACAGAACCAGAACTAATCATGAGTGTTGTCAACATGTCAAGTGGAGATAATCAAGTAAATCTGTTTGCTCACTGACAGTGGCGGTCTCCATCAGGATTACAGTACCTCATTGTAGAGTATCTCTACAAATGTACGGTGAATTTAATTTATTAGTGATATTCAATACAATTTAAAGTTTGAGATTAGTTCAAAAGTAAACTTAAATATTCCTTTACTTGAAAAAATTATTTACAAAATGTCAATAATTATTTAAAAAATCTGCTCAATGATAATCCTGTGGTACAACATCATCAAGGTCTATTAGAAAACGACTTCCCTTCACCGTATTTTCTAATTTTTGCAAACAGAATTCGCTACCAATTGTAGCTACTGAATTTTAACCCTCGATATTAGGTTAACACCGTAACTTTTTAAGCCCTCGTATGAATTAAACCCGGGATCTCTAGCACTAGCGATTAAATCTATTTGGGGTTTAAAATAGGTCTTAAATATTCCACGTATCAAACAAAAAATGCATTGAGTACAGTATCCTCAAGGAAGGAATGTGTCTGGGATGGTGAGGAAAAGAGGGGCCTCCACACTTAGTTTGTTGCGATTGCTTTCAGCGGTACAACCCCAATAAAAAAATATAGACCTCAAATGCTTCTGTGTAAACGCCTTCCCTACTTCCGTTTCTTTTATCGGTGTAAATAAGAATAAAACGTTTACAAAAGTCACATAGTTGTAACTTTAAGAAATAAATGTACCTAAGCAGTAATTTGCGTACCTAGTTTTTTTGGAATGGGTTGTACCGTCAAGTCAGGTTAGGGAAACAAATAGAAGGGAGGACACGCCCATTACACCGGACACACTCCTAGTCTGAGGGTACTGTAATTGAGTATAAAAACCCATTAAGGTTAATGTTTTTACCAAGCACTGTACCACCATAATACTTTTATAAACAAACTACGAGTACAATAGTTGACATACAAACTGAGTTTTAACAGATGAATCTAAGTATTTAAACCACTGTCTAAATAAACAAATGTTCGTAATATTAGGCCTACGTTATTATATCTAGCTGTGTATATAATCTATACATCTGGATAATGCAGTGTATGATTGATTGGACTCAACGCAGCTACGTGTGTGCATGCTGGATGCTGGATGCTGGATGCTGGATGCTGGATGCTGTCACTGAAAATTTTAAGAAAATGCTTAAAATATGTACAAATTTAGGATTTAATACTTAAGAACGACTAAACCAATTTTAGTCAAACATGTTAAAACCTAAACAGATCAAGCCCTAACCTAACATAACCTAACCGATTTTAATCGAGCACTAAAAAATGTAAACAAATATATAAGAAAGAAAATTCCACGAAAATCAGAACAGTTGTTTTTGAGTTACAGACAGAAAGACGTTATTTTTAATGTTTCCGATGTCATTCACTCGTGTTAAAAATAGACCGTCCCTTTGTTGAGGGGGGCGGGGTAACTTAAAAATTTTAAGTTTCCATTTTTTATTACAGACTCAGATTCATCAATAATTAAATTTATTCAAAACAATTTTTCGATTCGTGACAGAAGGCGCCGTCGCAAAAATCAAATTTTGCTGTTATTGGACGAAATTCACTTGCAATAGAAACAGAAAGTCAGGATGTTAAATTTTTTCAAGAAACTACTTTCAACGTTACCCAGGAACCACGACGGGAGTGCAGTAGTTTTTTGTTTCAGGTAATTTAGATATTTACCGCACAAGACGATCAAGAGAAGGAAGATAATTTTAAAAACTTTTGCGATTAAGAATTTAGAATAAAAGCCTTGGCATGTTTTTCAATTCGTCTCTTAATTATTTAAAAAAAATCAAGGACCGTGAAACGAAATGAAGAACAAATGAAATGATTTGTTTCCATAGGTCGGTTTTGGTTTTACGGCAAATAATTATTGTGTGAAACAAATTTCAGGCACTTCTATAGCGATCTTTTCGGCATAAAATAAAATCAACACTTTTTTCTATTGTTATTTAAAAAAATATATCAGTTTTGATTTTTCCAATTACTTTCATCTTTTCACTTTGATGTGTAATGCAATTTCTAGGAAAAGACATTCCTACTACAGCACCATCTACGATGCCCTTTTTTTTATTGTTACATCATGTTATAATAAAACACGCGGGTTTTCCTTGAAAATCGAAACTCAACTAATTTTCGCCGATTGCAGCGTCATCTATCAAAAAAAAAGTTTCAGACAAAACCGTAGGTATTTTGTAGCGTAGAATCCGAATCTGCAATAAAAAAATGGGTGTTCCATTAAGGTTTTAAAGTAACCCTAACCCTTCTGAAAAGTGGTGCGGGGTGAGACGGTCTAATTTTAGCATTAGTGAATGATGGCTCCCTCAAAAAAAACCTTTTTTATCTGGAACATTTTTTCGTAGGCCTACTATGGTTATTTTTTGATATACTTCGATGTCTTCACTTATATATCACCCGGTATGTTGGATAGAGAAATTTTTGAAGTGAAAATTTCTTTGGCACGTTTCAGTACTATACATTTTGTATGGAGAAAAAAACTCCGATTTGTCGTCATCAAAATCCGTAACTCATCACTCTCGTTTGTCCAGTCACGCTCCACTATATAATATGTAGATACTTTCTCACACTTACAAAAAATATTGAAGTAACTTTCTCTCACCCATACATACATACAAAACATTTTGAAATAAGGAGAAATTTTATGTAAACTATCAGTGTATATTTTTACCTCTGTGGGCTATATACATGATTTTTAATTTAAATATGTACTGTATTAAATAATAAAAAATGAAACATTATAATATAATTATTATAATTATTATATAATTTATATTTTTTATTAAATTTATTAAAAAGTTAACATTTAACATAACGCAATTATCAGATAACGAGCGTTTATACAAATTATAATAAACTCTAGAACAACTAAGTGTTTTTTTTTTTGTTCAACTGTTATAAATTTATTGTCAGTTCATTTTGAAATTAAATCTAAAACGAATTCGAGAAAATTCATTCCAGAAGAGTTTTATTTCAATTTTTTAATTCGATCTGCGATTAAGATAAAAAAAGCCGTGACTTTTCAACACTTAAAATGTCATAAACACTCTGTATCTCAGCTGGATTGCTTATCTTAGACTCTAAATCAATAAAACAATAAAAACAAATAAAAAAAATAAATTATTTTAGTACAACTGTAACATGTGCGAAGTTTAATATCTCTTCAATAACAGAATCCCTGCAATCACATATATCATTCGGAATTCCCCTCTGCAAGGATGGTAAATCTTTCCCGTAATTCCCCCTTATTTTACACACTAGAAATTACCGATGAATTTAGTTTTATTGCGTGTTCTGATTTTTATCTCAGCGGGATATATGAAAAATATAAATTGGGAAGAGATTGAGGAATTATCAAATGGAGCGGGCGTAATCCGAATATAAGCGGAGCAATTGACTTGTTTCTTGTTTTTTTAGTTAAAAATTTGTATCTGTTAAAAAGCTACCTTTATTTAATGTTAAATAGTTATATTTTATTTGAGGTTATGGTATTGAGGTTATATATTTATCATTAATTTGTTTCAGGGCGTTACTTATTCCTACCTATTACAATGTTATCTTAAACGTACTAACTCAAAATATAACAAGGCCAAGGATGGAGCTGTATTATTTAAAAGAATGTTTATTTATGTATAGTAACACAAGCTTTTTGATTTTAACTTTTTTAAATTACTAAAAAAAAAACTCTCCGGTTTGTTTTGGAAATATTTTCAATATTGTTTATAAAACTGAACATTAATATTGTTATGATCTTGTTCTTCGGTGTTCGACCGCGTCAATATTGTCTGCACGTTGAGTACAGCCGACTTGACATTTGTTAAACCTTGAGAATGGACATCTGTAAAGTGCCCGAAACGTCGGCTGTACTCAACGTGCAGACAATACTGACACGGTCGAACCCCGAAGAACAAGATCATAATGATGTTTGTGATCGTGGAAGTCTATCGTTCAAAATTAATATTGTTATTAAAAAAACATTTTAGTTTAATATTTTAAAACAATATTTGTTGTTACAGCTTTTTAACATGAGAATAATGCAGCTTTTTCTCATGAGCTGAGCTTTTTCTCATGAGCTAAGCTTTTTCTCATGTATTATTTATACAGCTTGAGAATAATTCACATGAGCTTTTTCACAGCTTTTTCAATAATGTCGTGTACAGTTCATTCACATGACTTTTTCTTTTTTTATGACTTTCTTCCAAGGTATTGATGAAAGACCCCAAAAGAGCATTGAATGACGGACATTAAAGGTGTAATTTCTCATATTCGGCTCTATTGATTGTCAATAAGGGAAAAAAACCCAAATCACAGATACAGAAAACAAAAAAAATAAGACTGTAATAAATAAAATTATATTTACTATACTATCCTGATGTACATTTCAGGTTTTCCTAATTGTTTAAAGGGGGAAAACCTTTAGGTCATCTTCGCTTTATAAAAAAAAGAAGAAGAAAAGGTGTATAAAATAAATACTCATAGCCCTCGAATAGTCTAATAGAGTAAGGGTTGAAAGAGAACGTGAGTTGGTCAAAAGAAAAATGATAGGAAATACGAAAAAGTGGTCTCTAACTGAAGACTACGCAAAGGTGTACATCCAACTAGGAATCTCGGGATTGTCAAGCACGTATTCACTACTATGAGCCCTTAGGGCATATACAATATAATGACATAGTCACCATTCTCAGAGGTTTATAAAACTGATACAGACTAAAAACAAATCTACATGTAGCGTCCCCTCTCACTCTAAACAAGCCAATCACATGGATTCCCCCCTTAAAAAAAATTTAAAATCTCCGGCCATTTTAAATTTGCTAACAGACGTAAAACAAAGGATTCGAAAAACCGAAACTAGATTCCAAATTTGAGTAAAATTGTGACTTCTAAACGGTTTACTAATACACCTTTATACTGCGAAAAAAATTCTACAAAGTTACTCCAATGGATAGGTTATGTTAACATTTCATGATTTCCGATGTCATAATTTTCACAAATGTGATCGCAATAAGTCGAATTTATGTATTGGCAATTTTCTTAAATTATTTCTAATGGAAATAAAATTGCGTACCTGAAAATTTGAAAGTTAACTTATATATTTTTTTTTCATTTATAAATACTTATTTGTTAGCCTACAATACAGTACGTATATACGAAAAGAGCAAAAGATCAGAATAAATATCAAGGCATAAAACACTTCTGTTTATAAAATAGGTGATTGTATAGAATAAAAACTCTCTCAAACCTAGGCTTACTCTAACCTGAAAAAAACTAATAACTGAGTGAATTTTAAAACAAATAAATAAATATATTTTATAGTTTATTGGTTTATAATTAGTGTAAATTAGCTAGATATGTTGTTAAAACATGTATGATTTATGAACGTATACCCTACCTAGATTTAAAAAAAAAAATTCGAAGTTAATATTAATATTAAATTAAGGGAAAGTTTTTTACAGAAATTTTAAATCTCGCAATGTCATTAAATTACTAAAACGTAATAACAATCTAAATTACAAATTAATTAATCAAATTATTAGTAAAACAGTCTTACTCCGTGTTGTTCCATTCTATTCTAGGCTTAACCTCAAAATTTACAACACAATACTTTCCAAAAAATAAAGTTATAACACTTTTACTTAATTCATACAGGCCAACCGTCTGAACACAAACCTAAAACACATTTTATGATCAAAATAATTAATAATTAAAATACAATTTAAACTAAACATTTTGCTATAATTAACTGCGAAGTGGCTAATTTAAGACTAGACTTGTAGCGAACTAAAGATAAAAGAGTTGAGGGGAATAACTGCAACCAATGCCTAGGTGATTGGATAGGATAAGCTCTACAGTTATCTATTTATTGAACACCTGTATGCTTTTCTTTGTCTAGTATTAGTGTAATTTTCTTTTTCTCCTACAGTCCAATTTATAAATAAATTATGAAAATGATTTCCTTATTGTGTATGGAAGAGAAACACGGAACACGTGTTGGTAAAATGGAAGTAAACTTTAGCATACTAACCAATTTCTTGGATTATAAAATATTGTCCAGTAGGGGAGTGTAATCAAAATTTTGAAATGATACCCTATAATTTTGTTTACAGGACTCTATAAAAAAAATAAATTAAAAATGAATAAATAAATCCTTAATTATAAAAATTTATCCAGCGTTGGAAAGAAAAATTAGAAATGGCTTAATATCTTTGGTTTTACACAAATTAGAAAAACGTGGGAACATGTCATTTTAAGCTCTTGATCCTAGGTATCTACAGGGTGGTACAAAAATTTACTACTACATACATGTTGTTCAAAATAAATGCATAACGTGATATTGCTTAACTTTTTAAAATGTATCCACGCTTATCCTTACTGATTTAAAATCTTCAACAAAATTTTAAGTAAAATGTAACAGTTAAAAGTTTACTAATCACATGAAGTTGTTTATCTGGAATTTGACATTTAGGCCGTATTAGATACATTGTAGTATCTACATTGTAGACTACATTGGTAGTCTAGCAATATTAATATTTGTCCATACTTAAGCGAAATTTTTAGAATTATAAAATTTAACGTACCATTTTGTAACATAAAGAAATGACAATACCAGTTTTATAAAAAGTTTTTTTTTGCAAGGTTAATCTTTAATGCAAGCTAAGTTAATAAAATTTTAAGTTTAGGAAAATGATGGCTTTATAAATTCGTAATATAACTATAGTGAGTGGAGCGAAACATTCAACAAAATTGATTAAATATTTTAAATCGGTAGGAATAAAAAGTGTGTTTACATTAAAAAAAAAGTTTTGTGTTATTTTGGAACATTCTGTGTGTGATAGTACACTTTTGTATGATATGTAGATATCTAAGAGCTTTTAAATGACTCCCAAAATGGATTTTCTTTTGCCAGATGACGACGTTTGTTTGGGTATATTTCGACACAATTTTATCAAAATAGAATTTAACGTAACGTTTTGTAATATAACAAAATGTCAATACTAGTTTTATAAAAAGTGTTTTTTGCGAGGTTAATCTTTAATGAAAGCTAAGTTAATAAAAATATAAGTTTAGAAAAATAATGGCTTTACAAATCCGTAATAGTGGAGCGAAACTTTCACCAAAATTGATTAAATATTTTGATGATTTTAAATCGATAAGAATAAAAGTATGGTTACATTTAAAAATTAAAAAAAAAAAAAAAATACACAACTAACCGACGTCAAATTGTAGTGATATACACAATTATGAGGTTCAGAAAACCTTTGTAATAACTGCTTTAAACAATCAGCCTATTTAGTAAGTTCGCTTGATGTACAGTAAACAATTTAACATTTTCTACAATGAGCAGGAGACAAACTTTTGATTACTACATTGAATGGTGGCGTTGGGTACGTACTATAATGATATCGATGAACTTATTATATTATTTAAACGTTTTTATTGGACTCATTTATTTCCCTGCGCCAATCAATAAACGTGCGTATAATTTGATATCCAAAACTGTCGTATTAACCTACTGTGCTTCCTGCCTACCTACTAATAAATTCATTAATAAAGGACCCTCAACTCGGCGCAGGCTTAAGTCTTGCAATGCACCCTTACTCAATCTGCAGTAATATCATAAAACAAACTGATTCGATTTCATCTCTCAGCATAAGCATAAACATGAAATATGCTTTACCAACTGTTGGATTCAATCTAATAAGCAGAAGTGATAGAAGCATAGGGAGGGGGATCCTTTGCATCCCTCGGGAGTAAAGGGGAACTATCCCTTGGTCGGATAACGATGTGAACGATTCCATGTGACGGCAATGCACGTACAATCAGTGTAAACCTTTAGTTTGCAGGGATTTCTTTGCGCTATGTTGGCATGACTGTAACACTAAAAAACATTTTATTTTACATCAAGGGGAGTTGGGAATTTACGGTACTGTAGCGATTCTAGTGGGCTGAAATCACCCTATGTTTGTAGAGGGATCTTTGTATCTTTAGCAGGGATAACTGCTTTTCGTTTTATTTATTGTTTACTATAGAAACAATGAGCGTATCGTTGGTTGGAGTTTATAACAAACACTGCGGGTAAAGATAAACAAAAATATAAACAAAAGTGTTTGTCGAGCAATGTGAGATTATGTTAAATATTTAATTAATTTTGTTATCCTTTTTCAAGAGTGAAAAACGAGGGGAAATTTGATCCAGCCATGTGAATCTGAGATTTCACAAACGTAAATATAAACTGATATAGGCGGGAATTAAAAAAAAAAATCAATTATAGAAAACACGGTCCTAATGGTAAAGGGGCTCATTCATAAGCTTGACTAACCCAAGAATTCCCAGCCGAATATATATATATATTTCATGTAGTCTTGTATTAGATTTCGAACTTTCACCTTTCCTATCAAACCTCTTTGACCTCTTCCGACCCTGACGCTACTAGAGTATTCGAGGGTAGGGTTCTTTTCTTATAGGGCGATGATGACAACAAGGCTTTTAAAACAACAAGGGTGGAAAATTATACAAAAACATCTTTGAAAGGAACTAGCTTAACATAAAAAATTTAATAGCCACACAATCAGAAACTATTTTGGAATTTTAAAAGTTAAATATTTTTAAAATCTCAATTGTAGGGTCCTATTAAAAATTTTAACTAGCGGTCGCCATTTTGAAACTGAACGATTCTGCTGCATAAAGGACTTGTTATCATTCTCAGCGCTATAACTGTTGTAAAGTCTTGGACTGTACTATCATCCGCCTGTTTATTTTTACACCCCCACCACCGGACATCCATTTTTCTGACGTCCTCCACAATCTCGTCTAAGAAACATTTCCTCAGCTTCCCCTAGGTCTTCCTTGGAATTTTGGTACTTGTGTACCATTCGGACACCCTGCTATTTTTTGTAAGTTCAAAATTCGCAACATCATTTTGCGAATATTTTTTGGTTATGTTATCTGTCTACTGCCATAACAAACAAAAATAACATAATTGCGACTTTCGTTCGCCCCACTCCAATCCTTTCAAGTTCGGCCATTCATCCAGTTTAGACTGCGCCATTACAAGGTCACTGATATTGCAACACTCATACGAGAATCATTGTTGATATTTAATTGCGGTTTGTGTTCTTATTTTGCTGATTTATTAACTTCTATTGGTTTTAAAGTGAATGATTTCAAAGTTTATTGGTTTATATGTAATACCTAACCTCACCTAACCTAACAAAAATGTAGATCGGATTTGTGCCAGCAAGAATCACCTAATAGGTTAGTATAAATGCACACATTAAAATTGCATTATTATTTTGTGACTGTAGTAAAAATATACAATAGTCGGGGGGGAGGGGGGGTATGTATAATACAAAAGTACCGAATATTTTTTTAACTATTCTTTTTCCAAAATAGTTTTACTTTTTATATTTCAATAAACCAAGGTTTTAAAGTGGATTTAAATAGTCCTTTAAAAATTTCTGTATTTGGGTTTTCATTTCACCTTTTACCTCAATAAATTTCACAGCGACAAATCAGTTTCGCCCACACCTCGGCGTTGGCCCAATAATAATTCGATTTTAAATCAACGCTGTATAAAAATAGAGTTGCGAAAAATAATTGACGTTTCGTTAAAAATAATCTGGACTTGTAATTAGATGGCGCTGACATGCGGTAAACGAATTTTTTTATTTGAAAAAAAAAGTGTTGTGTAAAAATACACAAATAACTCTGCCAATTAGACAGACGTGGTTGTGATTTTATATATTTTTATCGTATTTCAGAGACAGATAACAAGTATTTTCAATAACCATTTTGTGGAGTTTGAATTCTGAAATTTCAATTTTGGTTATCTTTTTGTATTAATTAAAGTTGAGAATAACTAAATAAAATACAGAATAAAATTTTTCAAAAATTTTCTCGGTGTAGTCCTAAATTATGGATCGTCTCTTTTACTTAACACCCAATTTTTAACCCCCAAAAGCGTTTCTTTAAGTATCTACCAGAGTAATAGGGTAGAAATAACTTAATTTCGGTATTGAATTAAATTAAAGATTGGGTATTATTTTATTAGAAACAAATGATTTTGGCACCTACAAAGGAATGAACCAAAACTGTTATGGAAGTACTATCCAGTAGGAAGAAGAGACATGAGACGACAAAGATGGTGGGACCTGGAACACCATCAAGAGCTTTAAAAGAACAGCTCCTAATTAATAAACTTTCAGGATAATTATATACATTTTATCTAGTTCATGTATTACATAACTAAATGAAAATATTATTTTGGCGCCATTATGTAATTGTTAAAACGATTTCGCTTGTTAAAAAGAACTCTGTAAAATATTTGAAGACTATAGGAGAATATTGGCGTCCATTAGATTGCCGACACGTGTTCATAACGTAACAATGTGATCAGAACTCTAAAACCTACAACCGCCACAAAGCCTAATTGTTCTAGATGCTGCTTCCTAATAAATTAATTATTATACAACACGATTTTTTGTTCATTCCGATGATTCACGAACCGGTATTTTTTGGAGTAATCGTGACCACTACGTTTTTTATACATGAACGAAATTTGATCAAAATTGTTTTTGCCGATTATGTGATATAATCGTTATTTTTTCTTAAGGGAACTAACTTCAATCGAAAAATATAATAAAAGTTCTGAGATATGGCCCATATACCTCCGGATACCAAATTTAATTGAAATCAGTTAACGAATTTGGGCTTAGAACACTACACATATGGCAGGCGACAGGCGATAGGCAATAAGCGACAGGCGCTAAGCGATAGGCGACAGGCGACAGAGAACGGGGATAAACAATAGGAGATAGGTCACAGGTGATAGGCTACAGTCTATAGGCGATAAGTGACAAGTGATAGGCAATTGGGGATAGGCGATACACGGCAGACGATAGGCGACAGGCGACAACTTATTGATGATAGACGGTAGGCGAGAGGGGATAGATGACAAGCGATAGGTGACAGGGGATAGATGATAGACGGTAGGCGAGAGGTAATAGACTACACGCGACAGGGGATAGATGACAAGCGATAGGCGATAGGTGATAGGCGATACACGGCAGACGATAGATGGCAGGTGATAAGTTTAGTGATACGCGACAGGCGATACGCAACAGGTGATAAGCGATAGATGACAGGCGATAGATGATAAGCGATAGGTAACAGGGGATACATGACAAGCGATAGGCGATAGGTGATAGGCCTATACACGGCAGACGATAGATGACAGGTGATAAGTGATAGGCGACAGGCGATACGCGACAGGTGACAAGCGATAGATGACAGGCGATAGATGATAAGCGATAGGTAACAGGGGATACATGACAAGCGATAGGCGATAGGTGATAGGCCTATACACGGCAGACGATAGATGACAGGTGATAAGGGATAGGCGACAGGCGATATGCGACAGGTGACAACTTATTGATGATAGACGGTAGGCGAGAGGTAATAGACTACACGCGATAGGTGATAGGCCTATACACGGCAGACGATAGATGACAGGTGATAAGGGATAGGCGACAGGCGATACGCGACAGGTGACAAGCGATAGATGAAAAGCGATAGTCGACTGGCCACAGGCGATAGATGACAAGCGATAGGCGACAAGGGATACACGGCAGACGATATGCAACAACCGATTGGTGACAGGGGATATGTGACATACGGTAGGCGACAGGCAATAGACGACAAGCGACAGGGAATAGACGACAGGTGATACGCGATAAGCGATATACGAGAGACATCATTCCTAAAACCACTTTATGGACTCG
Source organism: Aphrophora alni (assembly GCA_963513935.1). NCBI lineage: Eukaryota > Metazoa > Arthropoda > Insecta > Hemiptera > Aphrophoridae > Aphrophora > Aphrophora alni. The sequence continues at coordinate 8,467,605 of OY740769.1, read as the reverse complement.
GTGGACCTTAAAACGGAATACGAACCAAAAACTCTCGATATAGATTTTTGGACCCATGACATAAATTTCCCTTTACTGTGTTTATGTGGTAAAGTAAAAACTGCTTCAGCTAACTGAAAACTTGCTTTATTTGATTTCTCAAAATTTTTACAATTTTTACGTGACATGAAAACAAAGTTTTTATATCTTAATCCATCCAAATACTTTCAAACCAAACAAGATTGTTACGACTACCCCTACTCTAGAGGGAGGGAGATACAAATCTAACCCCTCTGCAACATTCTGTGATCTACGCTTCACAACATCTCCTTCCAATTATATTTTATATATCTACCCTTAATAATTTTCAATCGACAATGGATTATAAATTAAATATATTGGCTGTTTCGTCACGGAAGTGTAAAACATTACTTCCGGCCACCCGTTGTCTAATGGTTGTGGTCATGGGTTATTAAACGCGAGTTCCAGGTTCGATTTCCTGTACGAATACAATTTTTATTTTGTAAATGTAATACATGACCCCTCCCCCTCTCTATAAAACACGGTTGGCTGCAAAGTATGACTCGAGGCTTCTCGACCTATCTAATACGCATGAGTCTCCAAATAAACGTATACGATTATAATATTGCCCGTGAAATTTTTTGATTGCAATTTTTAAATTTAATGAAACTTTAATCCCACCCCCAATCTACAGATATAAATATATAGGGTGTTTCAAGACATTTTTTACCCTATTAATGTGAGGGGGAAAACTTATTATTATATTTAAGGGTGACAAATGTGTTTTTGGTACATATGTATGTAGAGATGGAAGTGCGTTTGCCTGGCTTTTAGTATTCTAACCTCCGAGTCGACGAAAAAAAATCAACTACGCTGTAAAGAGGGTTGTATCCACTCTCCTGCTGGCCAATTGCAGGCGTTACGTTCGATTTCAAAATCTTCCATTGATCATTAAACAAAAAAACTAATTTTTATGGTTGTTAATTGTAATTTATTTTTGTATTTTTAAATTACTTTTAGGAATCACTAATGAAAAAAAATTACTATCTCACAAAACATACACCTAAGTATCAGACGCGTTTCAACGACAAGGTCGTCCTCTTCAGTAATACACGAGCTACACCTATCAAACTATAACTATATAACTGAAGAGGACGACCTTGTCGTTGAAACGCGTCTGATACTTAGGTGTATGTTTTGTGAGAATTGTGTTCTGTGTGTTTGTTATACTGTATAATTTTTCTCATAAGTCAAGCTCAACATTTAATATAAGAAAAAAAATAGTTATTAAATGTAGAGTGACGAGGAATTTCAGTTATATCAAAAAGTCAGCGTACAATTAACTTGAAAAACATAAAATATTTCCACATAAGCATTTGGCATATAAGTATTAAAAGAAAAAAAAAAAGAAAGAAAATCTTTGTATTTGAAAAGTTAATTAGGTAAAATCGAGATGTACTATAGATTAATTTATTTATTTTTCACTTCAAAATATTTATTTAAAAAAAAAAAATCACTTCAAATATAATCTTACTTTAAAAAAATACTAAGAAACTAAACAACTAATCGCCTAGGAAGTGCATGTCACACATTTTCGTGTTGACAGTGCCTGATGTTTTTTGTCTGAATGATAGCATAACGACTCTCCGTAAGGGCCGTACTGCATTCTGAAAGTGAGATTGACAATAGAATTGATATTCTCCAATTATTACAAGGGATTTAATTTTGTTTTAATCAATAAACCACCACAGTTTTTGTTGCAAAACATTTTGGATCCCCAAAAAACTTCACTAGGAAACTTCGGATATATTTGAATATTTTAAAAGTGATACTTTCTGAGAATATGAGACGATTTCTTCGACTTTTATGCCATTTAGATTGAGGTATAATTTTTCTCTATGGTCGTTGATAAAAACATTTTCTGAGATTAAATACGTTGTTCGAAACCTGCACACATTATTCGAGCAGCAATAGCAGACTGTTCAGTTTATTGTATAGTGTTACAATCCAGCTGAGAAATGTGGAATCATCTTTACTGTCTCAGTATTTAAAACATTTAAGTGCCTGTAATTCGTAAACGGTTTGAAGAAAAATATCCAAAAAGAAAACAAATCTTAGAGTCGTTATAAAAAATGACGGATGAAGTAAAACACTTCATAATAAGTTAAATTTTTTAAAAATTCTTGGGTTACCTCTTAAAGTTTCTTTGTAACTTTTGTACGTTGAATAAAACTGCGGTCACTCTGGTTCAACCACTCTGTATAGATCGGCATGAAAACCAGCCGACGGTTTATGGAATATATAAAAAAGTAGATAAAACTTTCTCCTTTTGTTTTCCAATAGGTATAACACATTTACTATAGAAAGTTTTTGAATAAAATTTCAATATACAATTCCTAGAAATTAGAAAATCATTAAGATTTTGGTAGTTTCCAAATCGTGTTTCAGTACAACTCGGCGGCGTGAGGCATGGCCACTCCAACCAATCCGGTCTCTCACAGTACGTCTCCAAACATGCATACACATCCTACACATCTTCGTCTCGACTTCTCCACATTTGTTGCATGACGTTCCTTTCATTCTGGCCCTATAAAATGTTTTTGACGTCCATCAACTATATTTTCGTCAGCGAAGTCTTTGAGATTTATTATATCAGACGATGTCTTCCCGACTCAGTCTCTCTTCAATCTCACAACGCTGCAAACATTTCCCTAGAGAATGGAACCGTAGATTTTTCTTCCTAAAAAAATCTCAGTTTACTTTTCATTGTTTACTGACAGGTTGTTGTTTTCGAATATTTCAGAATAAAATATTGTTTTCCCTCTCGTACATGGGCTATGTAATTATGACTAATACTATTGTATTTTGGTAGATTTAATGTTAATCAACAAATTCCTGACATTCACATCAGTTTATCGTTAGATTTGATAAAGAAAGTTGTGTAATTGCAGATCGGAACAGTTTTATTCTGGTATTGCACATCTTTAAAACTCAATTTTATTCTAGGAAAGCTCGTTAAAAATGTTTCTTTTTATAACAAAATTAAGTATCACGCATGCCTATGTTAAATTACATAAAAAACAAGTGGGTTTCATATTTTTTTTACATCAGTTTTTTCTATTCTTGACACACTCTTTATTTTTGTTACGAAAAACGAAAACAATAAATTTATAGACGTTGTGTAAAAGACAAAATGAATTTATAATATTTTACGTAAATAACACTATAACGCTGTTACTACTAAACAGATGTAAAACACTTTTACCACAAGAAGTGATCTTCCATTAACTAATATCATAAAGTGAGTGATGTTTAATTAGTTTGTAAAAGTATAAAGTAGAGTGAAACTTTAAGAAGATAAAGTTGTGGAATGACATTTACAATTTGTATAAACTATTAAAGAAACTGTGTGATAAATCATTTTTTATTTAAAGCAGAATAGTCGACAAACAGCTGATATAATGGCATGATAGGAAGTATATTTAGTTTGGTCTTATTCTATGTATTTCTTCGTTTGTCGAACTCGACCTAGACATTGATATTATTCATCGCCAGGTTGATAGTACGGTTTTAAACGGCTGTCATTAACAATATTTGATGCCATTTTTTTAAATCATATTCAACACAGCAAAACCTATCCTACACGATAAATTTGACTAATTAATTAATTTTTTAATTTTGTCATCTATTATTGCTATTTTTTAAAATAATTTTGAAGTAATGTGTATTACAAATTAGTTTTATAATACAGTTCGTTCGATTTAGCCTAACCTCTGTCTAGAGATGCGCAGTCGTCTCTGTGGGGGGGGGGAAACACTCAGCTCAGTCTTGCAGTGAGTTTTACACTGTCTTTTTCGTAGCTATACGTGAATTAAAAAAATAAACAACATTGTTTTGTTTTGTTGTGGTGGAAGGTGAAAATATCAGGAAGAATGTTTGACGCAGTAAGTCCTCCTTAGTCAATCTCACTAGGTGTGTTGTGATGTTAGAGGAAAACGTAAGGAAGAAAGTGGGTGGGAGTAAGTTCTCCAAATGCTATCTCGCGAAATTATATTAAATGTGCAGCGTTTTGTGAAACAAAAAGTCGAAAACGAAGGACTTATTAATTAAACGAACATGAGTTTAAACAGCAAATTTTATAAAAATTGAACCTATTACTAAATAGTTAAAAAAAAAAAAACTAATTTATTTGCTGCCATTTTGAAAATTGTATAATGATTTTCCTGGTTAGCAAGTTTGTCTAATTGTTTGTAAATCTGAGCCTAACTACAAAATTTAAACAAAAGTTTAGAGCTATTTATTTTTTGAAAATAGACAACAATTTTGAAATTTATTTATATATAGATTTTTCTGATTAGAGAGATTGTCTGTTTGTAAACAAAATAAAGACGACAAACAGACGATAAGATGGACAACATGACCAACGTTGACAGCAGAATGAAGCTGAGTCACTGTCATTATCAGCAGTCGTAGTTCTTCTCCCGCCTGCAACTTCACCTAACGCGCATTATGAAAGTCCAGGCTAAACCTTACATACTTTTTTTTGTAACAACTCTCTTTCTTTTTGTATCATTTGTATGGGTAACATTTAAAGTAGATTGTAAAGCTCCACAAAGCTTCAGGACGTTGCATGACGTACGTTTGACAAATTATCTTCAAAAACTGTTTTGTTTTTAGAAACAATCCGTCATTTATAAATATGTAAAAATATTGTGACCATTTTTCAATCAATTTAATGAATAGGTAAATCTATTTGATGTGATACATTTAACTAAAATTTGCGATTAATTATTATTGTGGTATGTACTGATTATATTTTTAGTAATAAAACGGTTATTTTGTACTGTAGCAAACTTTTTTGGACATAATTGGATGCACAAAACGAGCTATTGTGGTATGTTGTACAATGTAGGAGTAAAAATTTAGCTTAAATAAGTTTTTTGAAATATTTTGAACTCTCTCTCTCTCTCTCTCTCTCTCTCTCTCTCTCTCTCTCTCTCTCTCTCTCTCTCTCTCTCTCTCTCTCTCTCTCTCTCTCTCTCTCTCTTTTGTAGAGTTTAAAACGTGATGATCATGTTAGTCCATATTATAAACAATTATCTCTTTTAAAGCTCTATGAATTTAGATCCTTTCATATTTTAACTATGTTGCATGCTGTCCTTCAAACTAGAGTGCCGACTTACTTGGCAAATAAGTTTGTTTTTGCCTCAGATATAAGTACAAAAAGTACAAGAAAGGGTTCGACAATGCTAATCATTCCCAAGCATAGAACTGTAATGTATAACAAATCTTTTACCGTAATGGCATGTCGCCTGTGGAACTCGCTACCAGATTCCCTTAAAGCTATTGATAGCCGTGCTCAATTTGCAAAATCGTTGAAGCTGCATTTCATGAATGGTGGGGACGTGGACTGATATCTTTGCTCGGGGTGTGTAAGAAGTGAAATTTGTTTTATTTACTTTATGATGTATGAAAGTGCGCGTGAATGTATAATATAGTTTATATTTAGAACAGTTTATTGTACTCTGGAAGAAATTGTATTAGTTTAGGATTTTTCTTTGTTGTAATTTTTTTTTTTCATTATTGTTATTATTATTATCTTTGTGTGTGTGTTCTTTGTACTTAGTTTCTTTTCTTTTAAATAGTTAAATTTAAATTATATTTATTTTTAGACTTAAGTATGTTAATTGTAATTGATTTTGTAAAGACGATGTGTAAATTAATTGTGTAGGCTATGGGTTAAGTGGAAGAGAGGACCTGACGGTCCTAACTTCGCCCAGAATAAAGGCTCAAATCAATCAATCAATCAATCAATCTCTCTCTCTCTCTCTCTCTCTCTCTCTCTCTCTCTATCTCTCTCTCTCTCTCTCTCTCTCTCTCTCTCTCTCTCTCTCTCTCTCTCTCTCTCTATATATATATATATATATATATATATATATATATATATATATATATATATATTAAAAAACCTAGCTTACATACTAAATCTGAGTAAATTCGAAACAAAATGTTGACGTCTTTAAACTTTACTAAAACACACACACTCGGAAGTTATAATATATTCCGAAATTATATTGATGCTCTGTTCTTTCCACAATTATATATCATTTAAAAAATTTATTATCATATAAGATTTAATATATTGTTATCTTTGTGATGAATATCGTGTATCACAAATAATTTAAAACAATAAATATACACTTCGCAGTATTAAAAAAAAAGTAAAATATCTCAAATATCCAATAGTTTTTCGTTACTTAGCTGGAGATAGCGAACTTACATTTAAAAACCGAAAAACTGAACTAAGCGTTGGTACGAAGGATCAGGCATAATTTTCATTTGGTAACAAATCGATATAACAAAAATTGTGTGAAAAAAAAATAGGTGAAGTACTTTTTACTCCCCGTTATAACTCACGTTGTAGGCTTGTCGAAAAATTTTCTCATGCAAAGTTGATACATTCGATTATCACTCACTTGTCTTATATTTCTTCATATTTCAAATTATTTGGTTAATACTTTTGTTCTTTTCGCGGCCATTACAATAATATACGCATTGCGTGTCACTTTTCAATTAAGCACTTTTGTAGTGTTTGGGAATTCGTTTTCCGTCGGTTCCGAAATTCTTTAACAACTGTTGTTCGTGTTGTCGTGCCTTGGGGATTGTTGGGAATTGTTTGTTTTCCTTGAGTGTAAAAGTTTTGTTATTGCATTGTAGCCCTCGCCTCACCTCACACACAGCCCGCATGTGGGGCGAGATTATTGATTTCACGACTTTATGAATTTCATATTAGAAATTTTCACTTCATGCGTCGTTAAGTTTGATATTGTAAAAATTGTATTGTGAACGAATTTATATGATAGAAATTATTGCTATTTCTGATTAGGCGTGAGAGAGAGAGGGGGGATTTTCTCTTGTTGATAAAAGCGAAAAACTTCTCGGCCATCATCGTCATATAAAAAAAGAGGGAAGAAAGAACATAAGAAAACCTCTAGCCCTCCAGTACCCAAAAAGCGTTGGGGTCGGATAAGAACAAGAGTTGGTCAAGAGAGACCTCAAAGGAAAGATGAAAGGGAAGGATTTTAACCTAAGATTAGATAAAGAAGGCGTAGATCTCTCTACCTCCATCGGAATGTCCACGCCTGTTTAATTGAGCCCCTAAGGGAATGTATGTGTGTGTTAGTAAATGGTCTGGTATGTAGATACTACTTTAAGAGACGTAAAAAATTATATTTAGCTTTATGGTTTATCTTTGGTTGATGTTTATTGCGGCCTTGTTCCTCACTAAAAATAAATAAATGTAAAAAAGTGAAAATAAAATTCAAAACAGTCTTTCCACTTTAATTCATATATAAAATTGAATATTATGTATTAGAAATATTGACAATTTAAAATTTGTTCTTTTGTTTATAAATTATCATTTTATTCAAGTAATATAAGACATAATATGCTTTTTTGCTTCCTAAGAAAGTTAATAAACATGCTAAATTTCTAATCAAAATATTTCAACATATCTAAAAAAATAAGAGAGAAAAAGCATTTGTTTTTTCAAGAAACAAAAGTTTGAGGCCTTGTAGGAATAAACTAAAAGGTCGTACAAACTTGAAATTTTCTTCTAAATTGTTATAAATAAATATATAAATTCAAATCTTTTCAATCTTTTGAGTGATTTCTAAAAATCATCAAAGTGTTTTAGAAAAATGTGTTTTTTAGGTTATGTTTTTAAATATTTTTGTAAACATTCGTCAAATATTTCTACTGTTTGAAAATTGGCATATGTAAACTCTGAGGTTAGGCCTATACCTCATGAATAGACCAATCAACGTCAAATTCATCTAATTTTATTTGTAGTCTATTTTTAAAATGAATAAATTTATTTATAAATATGAACTATTTTGCAAATTTAAATGTTATAAATACAATACTATCCTCACATCCAAATAACACTTTTTAAACCGATAATTACTACTGAACATGTGGAAGATAATATCAAATAGACTTTATATGAGCGCTTTAGAGCCTTATATTTCAGAATTTATTCCATACACCATTTAGCATTTTTCACATGTTATGAAATTTGTTTAAAACAATTTTATAAAAAATAAATATTTTGTGGTTTTCGCTTAATACAACTTCTCCCTCACTTAAAGCTTGATTATTATTTTGTATTGTGTATGTCTGTGTGAGAACATTTGCGCAATCTTTATTGTACCTATATGTATTATTTGTGTATGTATCTTTTTGCCTTTGCATATTTACTACATGATACAAAATTGGACAAGATATAATTTTGAGGTTAAATCTAATTTGTTTACAGAAACCATTATCACTCCAGACAACATAAATTAAATGTAAGGTTTTCTAAGCAGAGTATGTATTTGTGAATGTATCTTTTTGCCTTTGCATATTTACTACATGATACAAAATTGGACAAGATATAATTTTGAGGTTAACTCTAATTTGTTTACAGAAACCATTATCACTCTAGACAACATAAATTAAATGTAAGGTTTTCTAAGCAGAGTATGTATTTGTGTATGTATCTTTTTGCCTTTGCATATTTACTACATGATACAAAATTGGACAAGATATAATTTTGAGGTTAAATCTAATTTGTTTACAGAAACCATTATCACTCTAGACAACATAAATTAAATGTAAGGTTTTCTAAGCAGAGTATGTATTTGTGAATGTATCTTTTTGCCTTTGCATATTTACTACATGATACAAAATTGGACAAGATATAATTTTGAGGTTAAATCTAATTTGTTTACAGAAACCATTATCACTATAGACAACATAAATTAAATGTAAGGTTTTCTAAGCAGAGTATGTATTTGTGAATGTATCTTTTTGCCTTTGCATATTTACTACATGATACAAAATTGGACAAGATATAATTTTGAGGTTAACTCTAATTTGTTTACAGAAACCATTACCACTCTAGACAACATAAATTAAATGTAAGGTTTTCTAAGCAGAGTGCTTTAAGAAACACATGGCCTCTTCTGTAACGCATTCCTTACAACCCGCTATGCAAATGCGGTCATTCCAAGTGACATCGTTTTTCGCCTCTTAATTTTACGACTTGGTTGAGATCCAAAATTTAAGTCGGAAAAAACAGAAAATGATTGTTTCTAAGAATGTTTATGTTAATTTCTTATTTACATCCAGATTTGTAAACACTTAGAGAATATTGTTTAATAAAAATATAAAACAAGGTTTTAGTTATGCAAAGGTAATTTAAGAATAATAATTTTTGAAAGCAGGGTTTTTCCAATAATTAAAAAAATATCGAAGATGAAATAAAAACACCCAGTCCTCGAATACTCTAATACCTTCATGCTCTTAAGACAAAAGGAGTTGGTCAAGAGAATCCTGATAGGAAAGATGAAAAAGAGGGATCTAACTCAATTGATCCAGCTAGGGATTGCCGGCCTATAATCACTATAATAAGCTCCTGGGGGAATTTTTAATAAAATTTAAATAGTTGAAAGAAACATAAAAGTATATAACGAAAAGTACCTACAAAATTATAAAGGAAAATGAGATTATGCAATAAACCTTTTAAAAGAAACTATTGTAGTATGTCATAGAAAACACTGTTCCTCAATCAAAACAAAATATCGTACGTTGAAATTAGCATAAGCTGGCATCAACTGAACCGAAATTAGGCCCTAAAGTGTGGAGGTTGGCAAATGAAAAAAAAAACACATTTCCACAAATAAACACTTTCTCTTAAGAAAACGATCAATTCATCATTAACAGTGTTACATACACACAAGTGCTAAGTAACAATTGAGAACGATAACTTGGTCATTGAAACGTTTTCTTTAACAAATAGTGTTTATTGTGTTTATTTCATTTACCAACCTGCACACTTTAGGGCCTAATTTCGGTTCAGTTGATGCCAGCTTATGCTAATTTCAACGTACGATATTTTGTGATTGAGGAGCAGTGCACGCTCCATTAACGACCGCCTTGCTGGCGTGGACTGAAAATTATGCAACTATCATGTTTAATATACCCTGAACAAATATTTGGTTGGAAATTTTCACAATAACTTGTATTACCTATCACACTAGTAAGTTGTTAAGTTTCGTAACGGAAAATTTTATTTTATCACTCTCCTTCTCGTTCTATATGTGTATTTATTGTGTTCCTCTTTATTCTCCGTCCTCCTTTGTTGCTCACAATTCGTAAGTGTTTTTCTCATCGCTTTCCACAAGGGATGACTCAGAGTAAATACGACAATGGTAAACCACAGGAATTCTAGCAGGATCTGTATCTGTCTTCATGTAGATTTGGGATAGATTCCTCTCCATATTTCCAATTAGGTTTTTCATTATCAACTCTTGTACTCATTCGACCCTGACACTATTAAAATATTTAAGGGTATATTTTAAGCTCTTTTTTATTTGTTTATAAGGCGATGATGACCGTGAAGTTTTCGAGAATAAGCAAAAGAGAAAAAAACATTCTCATCAATTTATAGTGTATGTTTATTATATACGTATATGGTTTTTTTAATATACGATTTACACTATTGACCGAAGGTACTTGGTAGAATTCCATTTTAATTTTAAAAAAAACACAATATTTAGTAAATTCTACAATTGTTTGAGTCTTGCCGACCATGGTTTCGCCAGCAACGGCATTTACAAGGCCACTTAACAAAGATTTATTTTATTTTATTTTTTTTTTACTATTTTTTTTCTTTCAGTATATGGTTTTTAATGTTCTAATTACCTCCTTTGTAAATTACCTCCACGTTTGTTCTCTACACGTGTCTCTCGTTTTCTTATTCTTCTTCTTGATGTTTAAGATTAAATTTTATACGAATGTAAGCTATAATTAATTTTTTAAAGATAATAGTTAACTTCTACAGAGGAGTTCAAATGTATATATATATATATATATATATATATATATATATATATATGTATATATATATATATATATACACAAGTTTATTTACTACAAAGTATGTCCTCAGGGGCTCACCTATAGCGAGTACGGGTATTGAAGTTTCTAGGGATCCTAGATGGATCTACACCTTTCTTCCTGTAGTTTTGAGTTTAGATCCCACTCTTTCATCATTCCTATTAGGTATCTCTTGACCAACTTTTGTTCCCTGGCGACCCTGACGTTATTGAAGTATTCGAAAACTAGGAATCTTTATTTTGTGTTGTTTTCTTCCCTTTTCTTATAAGGCAATGATGACAAGAGGTTTTTAGCTTTTAAACAACAAGGGGTAAATACAAAAACTATCTAACATAACAATCTGTTTCCCCAATCATGCAAAATAGCGCGAAAAACATCAAGCGTAATTTTGACACGCTTCGACTATATATGTTGTCGATGATGAGTAATCTGTGTGTAATAAAAAAATATAAATACAACTATGATCTTGCTCCTTATTTAAACAGAACTATCGACCAATAAAAAACAGAAATATAATGATAATTGTGGAAAGGAGGATCGGCGATTGCAGTAGGATACGAATCAATTTGTCATGTCTGTGATGTTCATCATGGTACATTATCGATTAGGTGCCTCCAGAAGTAAAGTATAGACAGACTAAGGACATTGATACCGTTATGCGCAAGATCCCACATTGTTGGACGGTTCTAGAAACATCTGACACGATGAGTTCCTGCAGCATGTTCAAATATTAACGATTGGATTCCCTTCAATACAAAAGGGTTTAATAATGTGCACACCCACATGGCGCACTAAACCATCTGCTTACTGTCAACTTATATTTCGCCGAGTCATCCAATGCAGGTTGTCACACCAATAGAGCAAGTTTTGATGTTAATTCAAGTAAAACTTGGCTTCAAGGGAGAACAAGTTTGTACTTTTCAACTATGGGTTATTCGTAATCTACTTGTTTTAAGATACTAGTATTGGTTTAATCCGTTTCAGAGACCCAACACAAAACTCTATTCTTCAATCATGTGATGTTGAAATATTAATTTCTATGAATACCATTTATTTCTATGGAAAATACGAAATACATGTGTGGTTTTACTGAAATTTATTTCTAGGAACAACTTTTGTTCAAGCCCTTCACCACAACTGTATCCATAGTCGTAAACATCTCTCTACTAGATATGGTTCTATTACACCCAGATGTTACTTGATCATCCAAGATACCCTTTTTCCTAAGACATACTTTTTACAGTGTCAAAAACTTATTTGGTTAGGTGGTGATACCAGACCCTACTATAGATTTACAACAAACAAAAGAACAAATTTGCGATTGACACTGAGCTTCCCGCCCCATTCTTTTCAATTAGTCCGCTACAACAGGTCCTGTCATACAACTCGGTTTGTCAAGTATGGTGGGCAGGAATATTCTTCTCAATTCCACATACTGTAGCCCTACATTCTTTCGTTTGTTATAGACCTATAGTAAAATGACACTGATGTGATTTTGTTTAAATAGTAAGATCTAGTAGAACAAAAAACAAGACTCAAAAAACTAGTTCATACCCATCAATGTAGTAGATTACAAGACAAATCTTGCAACAATTAAATTTAACCTTTATTAATAGCAGTAGAGCGGCACAGTTATGATTCTAAATAAAATGATTGTATGTTTGTTGGAAACTTTTGCATCCCCTGTTACTACTAAGTTGTACCGTCGGTTGAAATATATAAAGACAAAATATATTACAACTCCACACATAAGCGTACCTAGATTCTTTTATCTTGAAATTTGAGATTATCATGTCGGCTTTTCTGTTTACTTCAAATTATATAAAACATATTTGAAAAGCTGCTGCTCAAGAGGTTAAAACTTATTGTTTAAGAAAGAAATCTAATCTGAACATACCAATTTGGATTTTAAAACAATCAATAAACAAAGACCAAGTTCACAGATCAATGATATAATTTTAAAAAATCATTAGAAGAGAATCTACTTAGCGTTTTTCCTTGACGCTGCTTAGGCATTCGAAAAGGCTCGACACAAGGGGGGGGGGCTAAAGCTAAAACTAATAGATACTTCCAAGTAAGATATAATGCTAAACACTCAAATATAATACAAAATTAATTATTATAATACAAGTAGGAGTACCACAACGAAGTGTTCTGGAGCCAGTTTTGTATCTATTGTACACAAAAGAGAAGTGGAAGAGTTAGAGCTACATTTGCCGAAGTAACAGTTATATTGATAGAGGAAGAAAAGTAAAGCTTGCAATCGACATATTGTAAACTGCTGTTGATAATCTAATAAAATTTATAAACAAACGAAGAAAGAATTAAATTTGAACCAAAACTAGTAATAATGAATTTAAGTACAATACAAATACTGTGTGCTAATACGGGGAGTAATTTAGATGCTAAGAAAAAGAGCGCGTGAAGAAAAAGGAAGAAGAAATGAATATTAAGTATAGACTAACAAAATAACTTCTGAAGTAAATTAATAATAAACTGTTAATAATAATCCATTTGAACCTTTATAAAATAACTGTCAGGTGAAAAGGAATCGTCAAATTCAAATTTTACTAATTTTAATTTATTAATTTTTCCGCTTATACGATTTTTTACTAGCAGGTATTGAAAATACAATAAAATTTCAAGTGAAAAATACACGACCTAGACCGGGAATCGAACCCAGGACCTTTGGCTTTACGCGCCAATGCTATACCAACTGAGCTATCCTAGTCGCTTCCCAGCACAGGGCGTAGATCTTTCACTTGACTTTTTACGTTTATTGCTGTAGTTTTGAGTTTCTAAACTAATTACCGGTCTAGGTCGTGTATTTTTCACTTGAAATTTTATTGTATTTTCAATACCTGCTAAGTAAAAAATCGTATAAGCGGAAAAATTAATAAATTAAAATTAATAAATACATACGTCAGGGCTGATAAATGAGTAAAAATTAATTTCAATGTCGCATATGCGAGGTAATTAGTTTAGAAACTCAAAATTACAGCAATAAACGTAAAAAGTCAAGTGAGAGATCTGCGCCCTGTGCTGGGAAGCGACTAGGATAGCTCAGTTGGTAGAGCATTGGCGCGTAAAGCCAAAGGTCCTGGGTTCGATTCCCGGTCTAGGTCGTGTATTTTTCACTTGAAATTTTATTGTATTTTCAAATTTTACATTAGAAACATTCATTGATACTTCAAAATAAATACTGTCCTACAAGAAGTACACAATTAAGCGGCAAACAATGAACAGTCAATTTACACGTATTATCAAAATAAAAACTTTTATATTCTTCAATTTTAAGATCAACTGAAACTGTCAATATTTAAATAAAAAAATTAGTCATCATAATACCCTTCAGTTTTAGTTAAGGGTTTAGTACTTAGGAATCCCGAGTGACTACAACTGAATCTACACATTTTTCATGCAGTTTGGGATTAGGTCCATCTCTTTCATTTTACCCCTCTTGACTTACTCTTGTTCTTTTCCAACGCTGACACTATTATTGTTAAGGTAATCGAGAGTTAGGGGTTTTTATCTCAGTCTCTTTTCTTCTTCTTTACAAATCGATTGAGAACGAGAGGTTTTTTGTGTTTAATAAACAAGTTAAAAAATTAACTAATTTTAATCTGTGGCACGTAAATGTAGTTTGTCTGAGGTGTAAAAAGCACCCAACGTGAGAAACTAATAGATACCTCAAAGTAAATACTGTACTAGAAGAGGTAAGGAAAGAATAAACCAGAATCCTAAAACAGTGACGACACAGATATTAAGAAACACGAGTGAAAGAGTTAAAAAATTTTGAAATAAAATACTATTATTTAATAGCATTAATTATGCTCTTGTATTTATTATTGGATTTATTTTAATAGAATTTATGCAGTTAAAACGACGTACTTTTATAATTTTGATTGGTGATAAAAACTAACAAGGTATTACAAAATCCTTCACAGAAATACATTTCAAACAATAGCATAGTCAAAAAGTTTGCTAAGCGGATTAAAGGAAGTTTTCCTCCTTAAATATTATTTCGTTGTTCAAAGATTATTCCGGTACAAGACATTTTATATTTTGTTTTATCTTTGAAGAGACATCAAACGGATCGCTTTTGTTACGTACGCTTAGAAACTTCCAGACGTTCAACACTTTCCCGCCTAATTCCTTATGAAACTTCACAAACTTGTCCCCTCCCCGCTAAACTTTTATTGGTTTTGACATGGTAATTCAATTTTATAAATTCTCCAACATCAATTAATCAACAAATTGGGTTTCATTAATGTATAAATGCTAAGTAAATAAGTTGTTTTAGCGAGGTGTACTGCTGTTATTATTTTATCAAAGTTTGAGTTTTTGATTTATTATTACTTATTCAACTGTGTTAAACGCACACACACTCACGCACGATTTCATGCACGAATGTAAATAACGTATCTCTCAGACACCGTGTCATCGGACTCTGAAAATATCATTCTCAAAATTATATATACTACAGTTAGTAAAATGTGCGGCTGTTAGAGACGCGGTCTTTGTAACTCTACAGAAAAAACAATCTTTTGAGATATCAGAAGTTCATAATTACACGTTCGAATCGCAATTTGTCGTCGTTTTGATGTAAAGTTGGTACCATTACATACAGAATTTAAATCCGCAAATGATCTAATTTAATTGATATAGACTAAAAACACAAGATATACGACAACAACAAAACTGTTTAAAATTGTCACAATTTGACTTTTTTCAATTAGATTTCCCTGAATTTTTATTCGGATACGAGAACACTGCTATAGTTCTCTACATAATTTTCACTTTTTCACTTCCAAACAACATTTGAAATCCTTGGCAACACTAAATGAAAGCTATAAAACATTAACGTGAAGTCAATATTGACATTGAGATATCTGCAGTTCGATACCATGTCAGTTTCTAATCAATAGCTTTTTAACCAAATTAATTATTTACTGAAAGTCAACAAACTGCTGACTCGCATTTGTACAAATAGTTTTTAGGTAGTCTTGTATTCTCAGCTGGACTCTACAAAGGGCGTTGGTAAACAGTTTTTTTATTCAACGAATGGGATGCTAACTGGTTAGAGCTGTCAAATTAGACTTTTAATTAGTATACTGCTATGCAGTTAGTGTTCATTAATAAATTAATCATTTTATATAATTACATTGCGCAGATATTATGCGCATTCTTTTGGAAAAATGAAGAAAACATAACCTTAAAATAGTCTTTTTAGCGGTAGGTATTCACCTAATAGGGCAAATTTGGAGTCGGGAGTAAGTTCTTGTTATTTTTTCATACTGTAGAATGGACGGATTATAATGAAATTTTCCATATACATAATACAGATCGTAAATTATAATTACGTTTTTTGAAATTGACCTCTATGGGGTGAGTAGGGGTGAAATGTATTTTTACAAATTTCTCAATGGTTGAAACTTTTTTTTTTTTTTTTTTTTTTTTTTTTTTTTTTTTTATCTTTTCAAATAGCGAAAACTAAGATTTAGTATTTTATCCATTAAATTTTTTTTTCTATATCTCTTAAATCGGATGAGATATCGAATCTATTTTATCTTCTCAAAAGATTTCTCTTTACAACAACCTAAAGACAAAATAAGAAGTTCTCCAATCAACCAATAAAAAAAAAATCTGTCAATTTGTTAATTATTTTATACAATTAAGAAAGTAAATCTATACGATTTAAATTTGTATTTTAAATTACATTGCTCAAAAAAATTGTGTATTTCAGTATTAAAATATATAAAACGAATGAATTTGTGACCTCAGAAGAAATGATTGCATGAGAGATATTATTGCCCTTGGAAGAAGACAGCACAAAGGCGATATTAAAAGATTATACCAACAAAAGATACGAAATTGGCAACAACCAAGCGCGTAGGGCATCTCTGTTCTGAACATAAAAAGAATTTCAATTAATTTAATTTATTTAAAAATCCTATTACAAGATTACAATCTGCTTTCTGAAGAATGAGAACTAAAAGAGAATAAAGCGAAGCAGAAATAATTGAATATGTCAAAAAATGTTTTTAAAACGAAACGAGAATGATTTAACTACAATCGTTTAGAAGTTTATTTTCAAAGGCCTTACAGTTTTGACCATGAAATATTTTGTAATTATTGTGTTAAGTATTTATTATTTAATTTTATAAGCTTTCAAAATTGTGAAACGGTCGAAAATTACTATGGGGTTAATAGTTTTCTTTTAATAATTCAAGTTGTGGAGACGAAATTTCACATAGACTGAAGTGAAAAAGTTCCCGGTCATGTTTCTTCGAGCGGAAAAGCAAAAACAGCAACTGTTTAGCACAAAAATCGTGACTTTTCGTGGATTTTAAACCCACCGTCGTGGTTTCATTATTTGTCAATATAAAAAAATAACAAAAATAACTGTCTTAAAATTTTATTTTAACAAAGTATTTTCATTTTTATCAGCACAAAACTAAAACCATTTCGGAAAAACGTCATTTTGTATTTTTCCCCCTTCAAATCACTGTATAGCAGCTTATTAGTAATGTCAAAAAATAATAAATAGTTTAAAATATAGCTTTTTTAATCTAATAAAAACCTTTGTACTTATACAAATTTCGAACTTTTTGCGATTAAATTGACATAAAATTCTTTTCAACAAAAATGTAGGCGGTAAGAAATAATATACAGGGTGGTTGAAAAGAAACTAAAACCCCTCTTATTTTTCAAATAGTTGAGATATTTGAGACAATATCTTTATGTAAGAGAGGCAATCTTTTTTAGCAATGATTTAGGTTATTTTAATTATTCAGATTGCACGTATAGGCTTGTGATACATTATTTTAAATATCTCTGTGACACAAGGACAATGATATAAACGAAATTCATTTCTAACGATCCACAACAAAATGTATGCCAAAAGATATATTGTATTTGGGAAGTTAAACGGAAGGTAGACTATGAAGACATGACAAACGATTTTTCTAAATGTTGGTTCACTGCTTCGAACACAAGATCTCCTTGTTTTGTGGTTTTAAAGCACCATCTAACCTAACCTACCCTAAACTAGTTTTTTCTGGTATAGAAAACCCGTTGAAAACACTTAAAATTCTTATTAATTTGTTTTAAATCACTATTTCTATGAATTTTATCGTTGAGAAATACACAAAACCCCAAATTGTAGATAATTTTATGATCTGAAAGTCATAACATAAAACCTTGACCACTCGCCACCAAGAATGCCAATTCAGTAGTTGTCAATCCCACACATGGGCACAGTCTTTGTAAACATATTAAAATAATACCCTAATCTTACTTCCGTTGAGTCATTAACAATTTAATGATGGCGTTAAAGGTCATTTTTGTGTTTTTCCCATTGTTCCTGAACTTATATATTTTTTATTGTGTCTTTACATTAGGTTTTAGGTAATTAAGCTTCGCGTTTCACTAATTTTTTTTTATCGGTAACAACAAATTTTTGATAGTGGCGACCAATATGTTTTGTTCGCGAGATCCAATGTTGGGAAAATCGTATTTTTTTATTTTTCTTAGGCAGCTGAAATCTGAACCGATAGTAATGTGTTCAGGACAGCCAGAAACAGGTTAGGAGAAAACACCAGGTAAAACGGGATTAACTTGAGGTCATTCCCATAGTAAATTAGTATTGAGAGATTCTCCTTCAGTTAAGTTCAAGAGACAGTATTGACCTTGGACAGAGGTTATCACGGGCTTATTTACGAGACACTGTGGTCTGAGTGTACATAGGATAAAAGTATACGGCGAGCTAACAGTGTGTAGACTATGAGGGTTAAATAAAGAAAGCCTAAATAATTAATGATTACGAGGCTCTTGCCAAACTACTGGTGAACTCTCTTTGGACGTGATAGTGAGTAGACTACTAAAACTCGTAGGGGACTAATCTACTGAGCTAGAATTAACAGGCTTAGTAGGCCAATATATACTTTATATATTGACCTAATAATAAAAATTAACCTAATATTAAAAATTATTATTAATTATAATAGACCTTTGGGAAATAAAAAAAAAGAAAAGAAAATGAATGGCTCCTTCGTATGTGTTAAGATGGGTGAAAGCAATTTTGTTTAAATAATGGTGAATTTCAATATTTATAAGAAATCCAACACGCCAACCCGTAAGTAAAAGAAATTTACGTAGTAATAATAATTTTAGAAAAAAAAAAAACAAACAAAACACATACGGTGAATTTTACGGCAACACTGCACATGTCTCATTTTATATTTTTAAGCAATAATTTCATATAATTAGCAAAACAAACTTCAGGTGAAGTGACCAAAAAAGAACAAATTTGTTTGGGTCATTGAAGAACACAATTTAATCAAAATCGTTAGATTCGATTTCGAGTTTGTATTTTAGTCTTATGAAAACTTTACCTAAATTTTTAAATATAGAGAAAATATAAAACGCCTCTAATTATGATCCAAATATGATTAGAAATTTCATAAAAACCGGTTCACTCGTTTGGGAGTATAGCCCACTCAGAACGGGAGATAGATATAATTTCGCAAAACGTTTTCGAGATCAGATACCTCAAAAATAAGGAAATAAAATAACCCCAAAACTAAAAAGAAAAAATAGTCATCTATCTTCGAAATTTCCGAGTCCAGGAATTATCTGTGAAAATGTAAAAATTAATATTACCAAAAAAAAATCTCAAAATAACCAAAACCTATTTTTATCAAATTGTGCTGAAATATGAAGATTTCTATACATGTAAATAATGTGCCAAACCTACATAAAAGAAAATTACAGTTCAGGTATAATTGGAAACTAATTTGACGGCTGACAAGTTTCATGTGTAATTTACACGTTGTGGTTAAACTTCGGCATATTAGATAGGCTCATTATCTTTAAATTCGTCCAATTTTGATAGAAATAGCTTTAGTCTGTTATGTGAAACTCCACCTTGAAAGACACATTGGAATGTTCACTTTTAGATTTTGACCGATTACATTCAAACGCAATTTTTCTTTTTAGGGATAACAAGTAGGTTTATGTCTTTAGTGGCTATTTTACATAAATATTGATATCGGTTAAAGCTGTTTTTATCAATCTATACATTTTGTTGTGACAGGTATTGTTAATTTTTGATGTGCAACATCTAATGTGGCGTTACGATTGAAGGTCTTCCTGGCCTCTTGATGTCACCAAAGGATCCGGTGGTTACAAACTTACAGAGAACTTTTTATAACTACACTGCACTGCCCGTCATTCAAACGGTTGCGATATGAATCTTTCTTAAACCGGCTGATAAACTCGGTTCACATTCATAATAATACTGAATTAATGCGATGCGTGTTTGTAAAGGTAAAGTCATGATGGAATAAAAAAAAAAATTGAAACTACTACAAGTTTAGTAAATTCCTGTGTTTGAAATTAGTCAACAATGAGAAAATTCGTTGCTATGACAACAAATAATAATGAAAATAACAGCTGATGTTTGAAATAAATCTCAATTATATCTCCATACAATAAAGAGTTTTTTCTCGGAGTTTGGACAACTAATAACGAAACCATAACCATTTAAAGTTTTAACCTACTTTTTAAAGACTAGATATTTCGACTTTGATTATTATAAAGCATTTTAAAAGATCGATTTTAATCAATTACGATTTTCGCTGAGGTGGTGTTTAAAACGTCGCAAGCGAAGCAAGTTTAGATGAAATTTAAATCAAATTTTTTCAAACATGGCATCCATTTTATAATTTTTTATTTATTTTTGTAGATGGATGAAAAAGAAATTCATCAATATTTCTCTGCATATCAATAAAAAATATGCAATGTTTTGAACAATTTATTTTGTGTTTATTATACAATAAATACATTTAAATAACGTATATATCAAAATTTCTTGTCAAAATATATTATTAAATTACGTTTCCATCTACAATTTTATAAATAATAATGTAAACTAACCCAAAATCTCTCTTTAGTTGTACAGCTATCAAACATCGAAGCACACAATATTAAATAACAATTAAACATGAAAACAATCGTATAAGCATCGATACAAATTGCTCTACCCACTGTTAACACGTCAATTAATTATTTTGAACATGTAGGCCTGTTTGTGTAATGATAAATCTTGTCATAGATTTGTTTATCGCTTCCCCTTCATCAGATGGTGAAAGAGTTTTCTAATCGTCCAATGTACGCTGCACAGACTTAAATAATATATAATCGTTTAAACATATCGAGAAAGAAAAGTGTAAAATTTATAATAAAATAAACGGGCAAGAACTTTCTCATTAATATATCTACAAAATGATATAATTATTAAAAAAAAAAAGAATTTGTCGGTATCTACATAAAAAATGCGGGTTCTGTAGGTTTCAGACAAAATTTAAAATGTATCATGAGCACTGTCATAGACATATACAATATATTATCTGTTCTAAAAACATAAGGAAAAATTTGTCACGTATATTTTTATGAAACCCATTATACCTGATTTATTTTAATTACACTTTTTGTATATAAATAGACAAGGAAAATTCTTTATGCTTTTGTGTGACGTTTTTATAAAAAGCATTATATCGGAGTGATTTTAAATTTACTTTATATATATAAATACAAACAAAAATTGTGTCACGTAACTTTTTTTGAAATTATACAGGATTTATTTTAATTGTACTCACTACATATAAATAGACAAGCAAAATTCGTCACTTTTATTCACGAAATAAAAGTAGACAGAAACTTAAATTACAGCGATAAAAAACAGCTTAAGAAGATGACGTTTTTCCTATTAATTGTTTATTCTCAGTTGAAAGTAGAGATTTTGCTAGATAGCAACCGTGTGTTTCCTTTGATAAATGTTAATTTTAATATTCGTAGGCATTTCTGCTTGTCTGTTAGAAACAATAACTTCTGTTTATTTATACTGTTTATTTTACTCAAAATATTTTACATCATGTTTTCAAAATTTTCCAAATGTTCTAGTACGTAATACTGATATTAACCCAGTCGTTTTAGAAGGTTCCGAGTTAGAATAAAGTTAAATCTTGCTGATGAATGAAAACACACTTTTCCATACAAATTACTTTATTTGTGCAATACAAATACAAGATGACGTTTCAATTACGAAGTCATCTTTCTCACTAAAGTGTTTTTTTTTCGTGTGGAAAATTGAGTTTTCATTCATTTTGTTAATGAAGTTTCCCACAAGTGTAGCTCATTACAGTTGATTCTCGCTTGATGGTATTTGTACACATATATTTTGTCTACAGTTGTTGACAAAGTGGTATTTTGTTCTTTGAATTAGTTTGCAAAACAGCTGATTTCTTAACAGTTTCACTTTGCACACTACTTTGCTCACTCCGAATGGCAACCGAACAAAACGAAATTTAGGTTAAGTTTATTTGAATTGATTTATAATATACAGGAAATGTCCCGTATGTTGGTTAGATTAATTCTTACATGTAAAATAACATAAATAAACAACAAAACAACGTTTTAAAGTTGAAAATGGAAGTAATTATTCATGAAGATGATTGACTGTGTATGTACACGGAGAGTATTTTTCGTTTGCCGAGTTTTGAAGTTGGCAATCCCGTTTCCTCAAAAATACAAGTAATTTGTAATATTCATAAATAACATCAGTTTTGACGTGAGAACTTCTACTGTGTTGATGTGTTGTTTAGCACTACTGCTATATTTTGTGCAGTTAGTTTTAAAATATGGACAGTTCAGAAGATGAAAACCTGTCAAATACCCCGCCATATTGTGTTACTGCTGAAGTATGTTTTTTATTTGTCACCAAATAACAACTGTAGAGAAAGTATAATGTGCAATTCGTGAGCAAAGTGTCTTTTTTAAATTCGATAACATTTTTCTCTGGTTTAAAAAAAGTGCCACTTTGCTCACTAGTTCCACAAATAACTATTTATTCAGTTATTAGCAATAAATAGAGTGCAAAAAGTTTATTAGATTTTTTCCGAAGCCTAATATTTCGTATCCCTTTAAAAGTGTAAAAAATACTTGTCTGTTATAAACCATAATATGTGTATTCTTTTATTTATACTGTATTTTTACACACTTTTCTTTAGTTTGCTTTCAAGTCTGTCTGTAATCAAATCTGGGAAGTTCTATTTGCGACACGTTTTACTTAATATATTAATATACCCATCACATTAAAAAATGTTTACAGATATTTTATTTATTTTCTGCTAATACAGCTATTAATCTACTCGTTTTGGGAAGTTTTGAGTTAGAAAAAGTTCTAGCTTGCTGATGTGTAGTATATAATATATTCATTCATTAGAAATCTTTTTTATATCCCTTTAAAAGTGCAAAAAACTTGTTTGTTATAAATTATAACGTAGATAATT
The DNA here is from genome assembly GCA_963513935.1 of Aphrophora alni. Lineage (NCBI taxonomy): Eukaryota > Metazoa > Arthropoda > Insecta > Hemiptera > Aphrophoridae > Aphrophora > Aphrophora alni. The sequence goes on along the minus strand of OY740769.1, from coordinate 8,444,308 downwards.
CGTTTAATTATACTGTATTTTTACTCAATATATTTTCGATCACATTCAACAAATTTACTAAATTCATTATCTTCGGCTAATACCAGTGATTTCATGATGTTATACTTAGAAAAAGTTATATATATATATATATATATATATATATATATTCAGTCATTAGAAATAAAGTAAAAAAAGTTCACTTGATTTTTTTCTCTTTTACATCCCTTTAAATTGTAAAAAAATACTTGTCTATTATAAATCTTAGTGCATATATTCTGTTTATCTATACAATATTTATACATAAGATATTTTTCAGCACATTCAAAAAGTTTCATGATTTTATTCATTATCTGCTATTAACTCAGTCCAAGTTATAAAAACACTATTTCAGTCATTAGAGATATTGTGCAACAAGTTCAAATGAATTTTTCCATTTACACCCTTTTAAAAAGTGCAAACAATCAGTTTACCCCAAATATCAGACAAATGGATGGAAAACAAAGTATTTTCAGACATTATTATAACATTTTCCCCTATTTTGTTCGCCCAAAATCATATCCAAATTTTGGTATTTTGATCATAAAACATTTGTTAGAACTCTAGAATTTAGAGAAATAAACAACATTTTATAAATTCAATTTTGAGAAACTGTCAAATAAATACAGCTATTAACATTATTTCCTACTATGTGAGAGTTGGTTTGTTTGTTTATAGAAATGGTCAAAAGCGTACATTTGAATCTTTCTTTGTTTGAATGTAATCGAATCGAATGTATTCTACAGGGTTTGTGAAAACTTTTGCCATAACTGTACAAGTAGAATTTCTGCCCAGATAGTGCGGTTGTGTAGGGGTGAATGGTTGAACAAATGAAGTGGAAATAAGTTCCAAAAGGTTCAATCACCTTTAGAGTGGAGCGAACTGAGGTGTAAGTATAACGTAGAAGACAGAACGAATCGTTATCATGAGCAAATTAAGTGATAAATGTATCGAAGAAACTATAAAATGCTTGAAAACAAACTTCTTACAGTAAATCATTTTATATATTTAACATTACATTATAATATTTTTATTACTGTTTTGTTACATGCCTTTATGTAACGTTATATATTTATTTAAATTTAATTTTCAATATAAATACAGGATCTTTCAAAAGTAAGTTGCAACTTTAATTGGCTGTATTACTTGTAAATCTGAGAATGTTGTCATAGAAATGAAAATTGCGGACGTGTATTTATTTTTTTTTAAGCTATCAATGGGTTCAAGAATACATGCTTTGGGAGAATGTCTCTTTATTCTTGTTATAGATTTATTATAATTACTAAGCGTGTTTTATGTAACGTACTATAAATAATTGTGATGTAATTGTCATTAAAAAAGTCACGTGATAAAATCATATACGTTCAATACTGATGCCGTGTTTATGGGATAAGCGAGTTTAGGTTTCGCTGTCTAATAGCTTCAACGAAAACTAAGATATCGCTTCATATAGGCGGTTCAATGCTCCCGTCTCATTATGCAAAATGTTACACAAATGTGTAAAAGAAGTTCCGTCTAATAAATTGCAGGGGTAATTTGTCCCTTTTCAGATTTGCTAGATTAATAAAAATAAAATAATAATAAAACAAAATTTGGTCCAAAAATTAAACAGATTTGAGACGTTATATACGTTGTCGGTGACCGTTCTCGATGTGGCTCGATCGTCAACTCCACATGATTTTGTGTTTTTACATACAAATTTAGTAATCAAATAGTATTGTATACTTAAAACAGCTAAATAGGCTTTTATGAGTAATAAGAATTACTTTTACAACTCAGCACAAAATAGGTTAGGCTTAACATAGACAGATGTAAAATGATTTGGAAAGTGTTTTGAACTGTATTTTGTGATTTTACACAGAAATTAAGTCACCATAGCAACTAATATAAGAATGCATACTTAAAACAGCTAATTAGGTCCAATATATCAACTGTATTAATAGTGACTGTGTATTTAAAATAATGTTTTTTAAATATAAAAATGAAATATAAACAATAAATGGGTTGTCACCAAAAACTATTTCAAAAACCTCGCAAAAAATCCTTGTGACCATGGGTTAGGTTACGCAGTCACTTTCTATATATACTATTGAGCCTTAGAGCCTAAGCTTTCCAATGAGACCATCCCCATCTCTGTAGGTTGAGAGGGGCGTAAAGGAGTTATTTAGCGAATATATTTAAGCTAAACTGAATTATATACGAGTATAAGATTTCGTTCAAAGACAGTGATCATAGTTTCACTTTTGATTGTAATGTTCGTTTTGATGTTTATATTGATTGTTGTTTTGATTTGTTTTCATTTCGTTTAATCGATGTGTGAGTGAGAAATTTGTTCATTGTGTTGTACCATTTACATAAAAACAATTTACGCAGTCAAACAAGACACTTCAACTAAAATGGTTATTTCAAAAAAACTGTTGAAGGTATATTGATGAAATGTTTCAATGGATGTAACGGTTAAACTATATGAGTTGGTTATAAGGATAACCCACTGAAGGGATGCACAGGAGGGACAGGAACAGGTATTTCCGGATCAGTACAGCCCAGTGAGCAGCAGGACACAAGCCTACCCTCCACCCCATGTCTTACAGATCGATGTACAATTCAAGACTAGCCTCATTCAACTTTCAATGTCACAAATCCTTGAACTTGTATCTCACGTAAAGTCTTAGAGTTTATTAGTTTTGTTTTTAGTTCATTTACTGAGATAAACGTGAATATTTGTGATTAATGAAAATACACTTTCGTAATAAGAAAACATGAAAAAGAAAACGTTTCTACAATTAAGGTCGTCATCCTCAAGTGGACATATATAATTATAGAAATATTTACTAAGGTAAGGAGTACAAGAACCTTAAAAAGAACGGTGAGAAATTGAAAGAGCAAGTTCAGTGAAATAACATTAATGGAGTAACATTACAGTATTACAATAAATACTGTAAATATTTTAGAGAGGTAGTTTTAAAATTTAAATATACAGGGTGACCGAAATGTCGCGGCGTATCTCAATAAGGTAAAATTGTTAGAAATAAAAAATTAACAAATTCTGAGCACTACAAAGTTTAATTTCTTACGATCAATGTTCATTTTAGTTATCTTCAAATTAGTTTTAACTGTACTTTTATTTAAATGCAATTTGGTACACTAGTGTCATTACTTTTCACATTTCATAAAAATTTGAACAAAATTGCTATAAACGATTTTTAAAAATTACTTATTTTATACTAGTTCTATGATAGATTTTAACGGTTTACCTGTATTGTACCTGTGCAGATTTATCTGTATTTACCTGTACAGATTCATAAACCTGTATTTTTGGAGTGACATATAAATTTTGTTTGGTTTCATAAAAATTACATTTCAGAAACTCGGTGGAGTCGATTTTTAGATAACGATAATTTTGTGTTCTGGTTTTATGATAGTTACCCCAAATTTTCAGTTATCGAAAAATAGAAAAAACGTCTTGGGATTTGGATAAAATAAATCGCATATCAAAATTAATACTCTTGAAACTTTTAAGTACCTATGTCTGTCGCTGACCAAAAGATACATATATATTTAATGAGAAGTCTTTGATTAATTTAACTCATAATTTGAGGTTAGCTAGCATTAAATATAAACTCAAAATTACCACTTTCATGAAATTGGTTTTACGGTTTTGTTCAATTTTCATTAAACGTGAATTTTAATGACACAAAACGATCAAAACCAAAATTAAAAGAGAATTACTGTTCAGGTATAATTGGCGAAAATCGAAAATGAAACATGAACGGGTTAAATGAAAATTAGATTCAATTAAATCCGATTTACACTTAATGCAAGCTAAACGAAACAAGTGGAGGGTTTAATTGAATATAAAACGATTTTATTCAAAACATATTTTTAAATTCATAAAAAGTGATAAAGTTTTTTATCATAAGAAATAAATATGGGAAACCACAGTAATAAATAAATACAATTTTATTTTTTCTATTTATAAATAAGCAGTATTAGAGACAATTTTGTTGAAAATAACGGTTTATATATTTCGTTAGTATTTCATTTGGTTTTGTAAATGTGCTAAAGTAAATACAATGTTTTCACAGAATTTATTCATACATATTTTCAGACTGGGTAATATTTTGTTTTACGAAAAATCCCTACTTATTGAATTCATACCAAATTTCCCTCCTACTTTGGTAAACATATGAAGCCATATTACGTCAGTAGCCATAGTGGTGTAATCACTGCTTGTCCCGAGGGTTAAAACCTCCCCAGTGAAAGCTATTAAACCCCCTTCTTCAATTTCATGGCCGGCCATCACCGTAAAGGGACTGAAATTTACACTTTGTTAGGTTAAAGGAAGTGAAATTGTTATAATAGACGAGGGCACTACGAGGTCGCCGACAAGAGGTGCCTGGCAGACTGGCTGCTTTTTCCCATTCATAGAGTTACATATATTCACAATGTATACTCTAGCAATCCAGTATTGTTCATTCCTTTGATATTTCTTTGAAAAATCCGTTTCTGTAGTTTTTATTTTTCACATAAAATACGAAGTATGAAGAAAGTTTTGTGGTTCAAAAGTCACATGAGTTAAAGGTGGTATTGTGAATTTAGTCTTAGTTTATCTGTTTTTAGTTTCGACTAGACTGTGCTGTAGTGTACACTCTCTTTAGGTTCAACACTTGATAACAACAGTTGATATACACTGTCGAAACCTTGTGCATTAATTTCTATATACACAAATAATGGTAAATGTCCAGTTAAACCATATTCATTCACATATTTCTTTCATTTTTGTCAAAAAACAATTACATATTTTCTAGTTAATAAAAAAGAGAAAGTATTCTCGTTTACGTGTTCTTCATAATGAGACATAAATGACTTGAAAATGGCAGCACAACTTTTCTTTAAAATTGAACATTGTTCTTGTATGTGGTCAATCCAATATGGCCGTGGTGGAACAAAGTGACCAATATAAGAGTCTTTCATCTGTGAGGATGAATTATGTGAACATATTTTGGGACTTTTTTTCCATTTTAAAATAACTTTAATTTGGGGGTAACAACCACAAGAAAAACATTAAGTTACTAAATTCTCAAGTTCTATTCTAACGATTTTGATAAATTTTTACTCGAGTAATTTATAAGGACCTAAAAAAACGTATTGGTCACCATCTCTCCGAAATTGCCTCTGTGTGTCTCAAGAAAAAAACAACAACATTGAATTACTATATTTCTCAAGATCTATTCTAACGATTTTGATAAATTTGTACTCAAGTGTAGTCTATAAGGACCTAAAGAAAATGTATTGGTCACCATTTCTCCGAAAATGACGGTTTGTGAGTTATCGGAACTCCAATAAAGCGGCTGTCTATTACATAAGTAATTTATTCAAATTGACCTTATTGATTTCGTTCAAATTTAATGTAAAACGTAATGACCCAATTGTGTTGATTGTACTCTATAGTATTTTTTATTCATATATGGTCTTGAAAGTCATAACTTCATCCACACTGTGCATCTATACTACCTTTCTTACGGCCATATTGGATTGATCAATGTTCAATTTCAAAGAAAAGTTGTGCTGCCCTTTTCAAATCATTTATGTCTCATTATGAAGAACACGTAAACGAGAATACTTTTTCTTTTTTATTAACTAGAAAATATGTACAGTAATTGTTTTTTGACAAAAATGAAAAAAAAAAATATGTGAATGAATATGGTTTAACTGGACATTTACCATTATTTGTGTATATATAGAAACTAATACACAAGGTTTCGACAATATCTATCAACTCTCGTTATCAAGTGTTAAACCTAAAACACGGAGAGAGTGTACACTACAGCACAGTCTAGTCAAAACTAAAAATAATACAGAAACGTAGGTATAAAACTAGGAATGAACAAACTAAGACTAAATAAATATAAAAAAAAAAATAAAAAATGGAAAACTCCACAAGAAACAGTGCCCTAGGTATAAAAGTAGGAATAAACAGACAAAATAAGACTAAATACTAAAATAATCGGTATAAAAAAACAAAAAAAAACAAAAAAACAGGACTACACTACACAAACACCGGGAAAATAATGACAATACAGAAACCCAAGTATAAAACTAGGCATGAACAGACAAACTAAGACTACAAACACAATGTGAAAAAACTACAAGAAACAGGACGCTACTATATAAAACCGGTAAACAACCGATTGGTAGTAGGTGTGGTGCAAAGAGAATAGTGACCTAACGGTTTATCGTGCTGAACCACCTTACGTTTCCTCTTTTAAAAGTTTAGTGCGTGATATATTCATTACTGCCACTGGAGAACTAAGCGACAAAATCTGTGTCTTATTTTAAAGTAAAGAAATTTTTATTTTCGATTCTTAATTCAGGTTTTTATCAACGGAAACCATAATGGCGTTATTTGTACACAGGATTGTCCGATAGGTTTATATATGAAGCATCAAATATTTTTCATTTATACACGTTATAATGTAAATAAGATAGTAATGTTTTACCACAGTCTAATTGATCTTAATTTAACATTATGTTTGTTTGTTTATGATAATACATAAATAATAAAACAAACTATTACAATGTAGAGCAAAAAATATATAAAACAAAGTGTATTTTTGTTGGTCATAAAGTGTACAAAGAATAAATAAATGAATGAACAGAGTTCTCAAATTAAGAAAGAATCAAAAATCAATCTTCGGTCACTATTTATCCCTATTTCTATTATAATAAAAACATTTCCCAAACATCCTGAAACATTTTATATATATATATATATATATATATATAAATAAAAAAACAATAAAATACAACTATTTATGTCACCTATTAGGAAGTGAAATTGTTAGTAATTAGGGTTAAGCCAATTATATTTCTTAAAAATTGTCTCCAAGTAGATATAGGCTACATATAGTTATTTGAATCACAAGCAAAAGACGTTACGATCATGTTTAATGAGGAGAATAAGTTACGCTGCCATTAAACCGGTAGCATTGTTCTATAAAACGTCATGGAAATTTACAATATAGCTCGTTGGGACGCCCACTTGGAAATAATATACTGGAATTCATGGTGCATGAACTTCGTAAACGTATGATATCATTTGAAAAGAAGACGCGAGAAACTTATTTTGAAGCAAAACAAATGAGTTTTATTGTGAATGTTTTGAAATATACACAAATCCCTTATTGACATTAAATGGCTCTTTTTTTAGGATGTCCTATATCAGAAGTGAAATAATCCATGCTAGCGTTTGAAATTTTATTAATTTATTAATATAAAGATAAACTGATGCAATAGATGGAAATTTGTTTCCATAAACATCCATACAATTATGACTTTATTATAAGGGTTAATAATTTTAAATTACTAATATCACTTCTTGATATTATACAAGACTTTACAACAAGAGCTTTAAAAATGATATATTTACTCAATGGTCTTTAGGGATTGAAAATCTTAAGTTGCCCTACAAAAAAACCCAATTGAGGTAGGGATGAATTTACCTCATAGTCAAAACAAGAAGTTTTTTACATACAAAACATGTCTAAAGTTTTAGTTGCATAGTTTAAAAGATATTTAGCTTTACCAGAATTTGTTTATATCCTGCATAAAAAGAGAGAAGCAATACTTTAAGTTGAAGTAGTTGAATACAGTCAATAGTTGTAATGATTAATTAGGGTTTTCTTCAAAATATATCGTTACATACATATGTCTAAAATTAAAAGTAAAGCTGCCAGAAGTGAGATCTTAAGTGCTTTCACGCAATTTAACACGAAAGACTCGTCGTCCTTGCTGTTTTATCACTGTAGAAATGCACACCCTTAAAAAAGTTATCTAAATCACGCGTTCGCACAAACTATCTGAAAACGTCAGCAATTTTTATTAATGTTCTTTCAATATTTATTTATTTTTCTCATCAAAAGGAAATGGAAAATAATTCCGGTTTCAGACAGAGACGCTGTCTATTTTATATGCATATTTTTGATTTAAAAATAATTTTACTAATAATAATAAGAAGAAGAGTATTGTTTAAAACAAAAATACAAGATGATTAACAACAATTTTTGCTTAAAGTCTATGGAAATTTTGACATTTACCCGTAGTTTGATGTTAGTGTTAAGAAATGCAAATTTTATAAAGCAATCAGTGCGAGTCGGTTTTTATACTACAGTAAAGACTTTTTTTAAATGTAATTATTATACGCTCTCATGAGATCCTACTGAACCTTATAATCAAACTGTGTCAATTGTGTTTTTATTGGACTTTCGTAAAGGTACTTATATAGTATTAACGTATCCCTCCAAAGGTATATTCTAAGGCATTATTTTTTACTTGATTTACACACCCTACCGGCAATATATAAAATCCAGATTCTCTATACAATATCAAGGCATTCTATACATTGCCTAAGTATTTTTGACAAAGTATGAAATAAAATAATTTTGTCAGATCTTTACTCACTTTTCCTATGCATTAAATGGACAGATTTCTTCAGGAAATTAATTTTTACAATATGAAAAGGAGAAAATAGGAAGTGTGTGTACTAAATATTTACTGAATTAAATGAACCCAACCTAATCTAACCTAACCTAACAGCCATTAAAAAACCGGTATTCCAAACTCTGCCTGACGTGCAGGTAGAATGTCGAGGTATGAACTATGCTTGATTGAAGTATGAATCAACTTAGCAATTTATAACAAGCCTAGACATTGTATACAATGCCTGATTTAACACATTGTCTATCAAAACCAACTCTGCAATACTGTACCACTGAACAAGTTTACAAATTAGTAAAATTTATTGGCAGAAACTTGACTAAACGGCGTTGAAATGTTCATCAACTATTGAACCTTACAATTTTTTGTCAATATGTTGGTTGCAATTATTACATAAAAAATTGAATAGATTGAAACTTAACTCTCGAAAAAATTATTATTATTATTATTTTTCTTTTGTTAATTTGAATAAAACGTAAATTCTTTTAGGGGTTAAACTCAAATCTGATATTGTTTTGGTTGTAGTTAGCGTTCCATCCTGGAAGTGGAAGGAGGTGTGTTTTATTAAAAGAGGAACAACTCTACGCAGAGAATAAAAAAATATATTTGGGTAAGGGAGAAATAAGAAAGCTAGAGATTTCCTTTGTGGATGGCAAATCTGTTGGAATAACTATTCAAATGGGAGATGTACCAATAATCTCATAGGCTAACCGGATAGGGACTTCGGCGAATTTGGAACTAGCGATGTTGATACTCGGGTGAAATGGATAATCGAATTAATCGGTTTCAAGTAATTTCAACACTCGTATTATTATTGCGAAATCGAGTATCTCCGCAGAATGATTTTGCGCATCGGATTCGAACCCCCTCCTCCCTAACGAATATTATATCGTCTCCTTATTCTTAGTTACGAATATATGGTCCGAATATTTTATTTTGAAATCAAGGATTTTAATACTCGGAACGTTCCGAGGATTTTGATACTCGGATTCACCGAGTATTTTAATTCGAACTCACACATCACTAGTTTGAATCTCACAGTTCTGACAGATCACGGATGTTTGGAGGATACTTAAGTCAGTTTAAAATAAAGACAGGAGACAAAAATCGTTGATTTCAGTAACGCTAAGCACACGTAGAAGGTGGACGTTGGGGAGACTAAATCTGCATTTAGAAATCGGTGATGATATCTGGAGGAGGATATAATATCCATGATAATTAAATGGAATCACCTTATTATGGCGAACAAAAACAAAGATTTAAAGATGTGATGAATACTTGTAAACGTTTAAGGACATAGTTGGACCTTCCTCCCTATGAAGAAATGATTGACGGCATTCTCGTGGAAAAGGATAAAAGACAAAAAATAGTTTCTAGAGGTCTTATAAAGAAGTTTATGTTTTAGTGGGTGTACCGGAAAACCGGGAACTTCAAAAACCGTGTTAATCCTTAGGGTGAATAAAGCATTTCCTTTTCAATTTTTTTTTTAACATTAACTCAAATATTGATAATTTGATTTTTAGGCCGATTTCAATTAAAAAGGTATTTTTTTGTATGTACTAAATTTAAAAGTATTTACTCCAAAATAAAAATAAAAAATCTTAATAAATATAAAATTATAAAATAAGAATTTAAAAGAGCCGAGTTTATTCCTTGCTAAACAAAGCAAAGCTTACCGTGCTTTTCCTTTGAAAATTCAAATATATATATACACATTACACCATCTAAATAAAAAAGAAATTATTTTGAAGTTATAAAATATGTATAATATTTAAAGACATCGTAAAAATGAGCTTCTACTCAGAAGTATTTAAGAAAGACAGGGAGACAAATTGAAGGCGCATGTGACAAAACTTAAGCTCCTTCTAATTTAAAACCAACAATATGAAAGTAATATTTTAATCCAGGAACAGCACGTGGAACTAAGAGTTTACCTAAAGGGGAATCGGAGCCTGGAGACGGTCAGACAAGGAAGTGGATAATGCATGTTCTTGTAAGGGTTGGGAATAATTAAAAGGCCTACTATCTGCCATTTATTTTTGTAAAATACAAAAGGAAGGGTTGTCTGACATTATAGAACCTGTATCCATCCCCCATTCATTTACGTAGTGTGTGGATGGGAAACCCCCTTGCGGAATTATTAGTAAAGTATGAGTCGAGAGGGGTTTCAAGGATTTGTAGAGATGTAATAGCTTTTGCTTCTCTTGTCCTTGAAATGAGAATATGTTCTCAAGAACAACTAGTGAAGTGGTTGTGGCTTTCTTATTTATTTATTGAAACATGTTATATATTTATTGCAAGAAGTAAGTTATTGGAGTTAAAATATAGAAGAAGAAATAAGACAATCGGATATTAAAAAAGTTAAACAGTTGAAAAATTAATTAAATATAATTTCGATATTTTCAAATCGAAAACCAAGACTATAAATTAAAACCCTACACTTCTTGTAAGCACGATAACTAAGGATGAGAAATCTAAATTACACCAAATTTGGACCAGGTAGTAAGAATGTCTAATGGATGAACTGATGACATTTTTTGAAAAATCGGTTAGTACATTTCAAAATGGTGGCCATTTTAAGTTTGTTTCCGTTAAAAACTTTGTTTCTACGTTATAAATTATTGAAGTGGGCTACTTTAATATTTACACAACCGTTAAAGTTATAAACAAACTTTAAATTGGAAACATGCCTTAATTTGTACGGTAGAAATTAAATTATTTAAACAGAAAGTTAATTTCATTACAAAATGGCGGATAAAAATTTGTTTAAATGGTAACGTATCTATTTGATAATACAATTAGATAATTTAGTGTAGGTTAATTTTACGAAACGAGATATTTTGTGAGAATGTTAGTCGAATTTGACTTTTATAGACTCAAAATTGCAGTAAAAATTCTTTAATTTGGACGTCGAGAAAATTATTTTCCGAAATTTGAATATGCGCCCAATACGAAGGTAAACGCCCTAACCAGAAATATTTATTTTCATACCCGTAAAACAACGTGTTCATATGTTATAGCGATGTAAAACCCAATGAAAAACACGAATTTGAAATGTCTAAAAACGTGCACGTTTTTTGATGGTACATTTTTATACTTAAATCACGATGTTTAAAAAGGTTTTAACCTAACAACCGATTTCACTGACAATAAAGAATTATATATAAATTTTTTAAAATAAATAAGTGAAAATTTATTCATAACTATCTGTAATAGTTTTTTTTTATATTATAACAAGGGATTGATGTTGCTAAAAGTCGAAATCATCCTAATTGTCGCAACAGGACAATTATAAAACTGACAAACAACATACGTACTTCGTTTGGAGAGTATGTCCATCCATTTTTTAATTTTATAAAAAAAACATCTAAGGAATTTAATTAAATATGTAGTGAGAATTTTGTATACGTACTTGGATAATATATTTATGTATTCTAGAAATAGGTTCTAATTTTAAAAGAAGCCATCGAAAATGGTTACCAATATGTTTTGTTTTTTAACGAAAAACCTAGTGCAATCTTTATTTTTAATTTATGTTGTAAGATAACTGACTTAGCGATGACAAATCATTTCCTTGCACTGACTAAGTTTTCCAGTCCTTCTAAAGTGTGACCTTTTAGAAATTGAAGGTCATACGAGGTGCTTTCATAGTTTTGACAAACAAAGGTACTGGGAAGCGTATGGAACTGTAGTCGCTAATTATGTAAGTATTTATCCATAATTCTACGACCTTAATTGAAAATTAAAATAACACTGTGTTTTTATTTAAAAGAGTAAATTGGTTAGTATTATGAATATTATGAGAAAAAAAGAAAGCGAATATGAGCGAACATCATCGTCTTACAAAAACGGTAATAAATGTAAAATAAAGATTCGAATATTCTAATAGCTTTAGGGTCGTGAGAGAACATGAGTTGGTCAAGAGAAAACTGAGGGAAAGTTGAAAGAGAATCTAACACAAGACTATGTGAAAAAAGTTTAAATCCAGCTAACTTCCCTCGGAATTGCCACACCCATAAAAGGTTAGTTTTGAGGAATTTATACACTACATATATGCGTTAAGGGTTCATATTACACAGGAATAAAACAGCAGAACAAAGTCACTGTGTTTTGCAAACACTTATGATCTTACTTCTAACAATCTTGTTTTATTTTAGACACGTGTATAGTTAGTGAGTACGAGCTTTACAAACCCGAGAAAACATAGCTGAATCTACACTTTTTTCTTGTAGTCTTGAGTCAGATCCCGCTCTCTATTCTAACGATACTCTCTTGATCAATTCTTATTCTTTACCGACCCCAATGCTATTAGAATATTCGAGGGATAGGGGCCTTTATTTTAGGTTCTTTTCTTACTTTTTTTTTTTTTTTTTTTTTTTTTTTTTTTTTTAATCGAAATGATGACCGAGTGGTTTTTTGCCTTTAAACAACAAGAAAAAAAATTAATTACAATTTTACAAAAAAAAAAACTGAAATTTATAATTTGGGGAGATTTCAGAAAATGTTTACAACGTTTGACGATTTTCAACTAATTCAACTTTACGTTCATTTAGGACATCCTCAAAATTTATTATTTACATTGTCTAATTATGTTTAGGATTTTTATGAACAAGTTCCCGCCTATTTACACATCACTTTATCTTTACATTTCAATAAGATAGTGGAAAGATACAACGATCATCTTCATCCTGGCATTGTAATTCCTTAATGCAACATAATTTATTTCCAATAATTACTTATATATAGAAATGTTATTATTTACAGTCAATGTAACTTACGTATACTGATGACAGCTTAATTAACAACTCTCTGAACGCATCAACTTACCTAGAAATAAATAAATATGATTAATTTATTATGTTAACAACATAAACATTTTATATAAAGATTACATATAAGAATTAGTTTCTTCCTGGTAATGCACAGCTTTAAAGACAAAAACAAATCTGGTTGAAGATACAAATTTAATATATAATATTTATGAAGATAAAAAGTTAATGGATAAAAAAATAAGAAGATGAAATAAAGATAAAAGATTTAAGGAAAGACGGTGATAATGACGAAAATAGAGGACAGAAAATTATAAATTTATAAAACTAAACAATATTAAAAGGTCAACTGTTATAATAAGGTGTTCGTTCACCAGAAAAATTAGAAGTCAAAATGACATCCAATTTTAAAAAGTCAAAGACAACTCTTTACACGTAATGCTTGCAACTTTTTACAATAGCCGTTAGTGTGTAACTTTTAAATTTGTGTTAAATACTATTTAAAAGTATTTTGTAACAAATAAGAATGATATGTACAAAATAATGCAATTTATAACCCCAAAACAGAAAGGGAAATAGTAATAAGTGCTCTTGTAGCCTAAGTAAAATTCTACAACTTAGACGTGTTTGACTATTTGTTTGATTTTGAATAAATGGTATTTTCACAGATCCTTCAATATGTAGATCCTCAGGAAATCCAAGCCTACTAGATTACGGGATGTCCCATGAAGAGGTCGCTACTTTTGAATTGATATGGTGGACATATGGTACACTACAATCTTGACGCTTTAGGGTTATGTTACATAGATATGTAAAAAAATACCTCGAGTTTCATTATTTTTAATGGGCAATCAAAACAAAATGGCGAAATAACAAAAATAATATTGATCTTCTAGATCGAACTATTTCTCCCACAATTCAACTCAATTAAAATTTACAAAGCTATCTGTTGAATATCGATCTGCTTTTGTTTTGTTAACACACAACAATTAAACAATTTTGTAGTTATATTCAATCAGTTAATGTGTGATATTTAATCTTGAAGAAATAAATTTTCCATTGAAAAAAAAGTGAAATTTTGTTTTTAGGCTATTGGTTTACAAAATATATATGAAGCGACAAGGTGTTTTTAAAAGAACCTACCAAATTGTGGTTCTTTAATCAAGAAAATCAATTGATAAATAGAAAATTATGCTACTAGGAACTGGATCAGTTTCAAAGAAATACCAGAGATTTTCTAACATAGAAAATGAAGAGCTTGCATGTGTTACTTTATTCAAATCACCAAACAGGCCTAATTTACTTCGAAAAATTTAATCCGCTACTGGGATACCAAAGTCGTCAGTTCAAAGGTGTGTCAAGAAAAACTAAATAAATGTTTATTAAAAGACATTTAGTTTACGGACTGTTTGAAGATAATGCAAACAAAAAAAATTGTAATTTCGTTCGAAGATAATTGAAAAGCTTGATAAAGAAGCAGAGTGGTATGAAGGAATTTTATTCTCAGCTACATTTTACCCAACAGCTTCTGCAAAAAGACATAATTGTAATTATTATAATACACAAAATCCACGTATCTTACACGAAAAGGGCTTGAAATCAAACGTATAACTGTCACCAAGGTTGGTGTTTTATCGTATGACGTATCCCATCAGACAATGACTGGAGACAGATACGCATCAATATTAACTGACCGCATAGTTCCTCATCTTACTCAGCCGGAGATGAGGAAGTTCTTATCCAACAGGACGGAGCTCCTCCTAATTATGCTAATGTTTCCGAAGCAGTTTTATATCGAGATCTTACTATCCGTTGTATAGGTCGTGGCAGCAACTTCATTGACTGGTCTCCATGATCCCCAGACTTGACTGTTTACAATTTTTTCTATCAGGATTTTTGAAAAAAAAAACCATTCTCTCTCTATAGCAACAGATGATAAATAAATGAGATTGATTGAAGAGGAATTAGTGTTGATACCTCGGCAATTTTTCAAAAGCCCTCGTGGCTATTTTTATTTCGTTGCTATCAGTGCACAGCTATTGGTGGACATTAGTTTTAATAAAGGTGAAATTTGGATTATTAATAATATATTATTGTTATTTTCTTTATTTATTTTTATTTAGTTTGACATATTTGTAGTCTACAAATCAACAATTTGTAATGGTTATGCAAAAAAAAAATTTTTTTTGGTGAAATCGTACCATTAGTTTGTTATTCCGCCGTTTTGATTGAGGATACAAAATTGAAACTCGAGGGGTACATATTCTACATATCTATGAAATATAACTATAAAGTGTCAAGTCTGTAAAGAGTTCCATATGTCCGGGATATTAATTACAATATTGCGACCTCTTCATGGGACACCCTGTATTTTAGGCAACTTAGTGATATGAATACAAATAATACTAAAGTTGTGTCTGAGGTGATATACACAAATAAACTGGGTATCAAATATAATATAGAGTAAAAAATGAAATGAAAACCAAAATAAGAGATGGGGAACTGTAAACACGACAGAAGTCACGATATTTCTACATTTTCCAAATTAAACACGAACAGAATTTCATTCTGACGGTAGCTACCCTCATTTTTTAAAATATCAAAAAAGGAACTCCATACATGGCCAAATATAAAAAATTGATAAAATCGGACATAAGTCTAAAAAAACAGAAATCAAAACGATTTTTTCATTAAAAAAATTCAACATTAATTTTGTACCCATCATAAAATTTCATATTACGTATATGTGAGTATAATATTATAAAAATTCTTTGATTAATTTTTATCACTAAATTTTATTTTCAACATCGTACAATATCGATTAATTTAAAATTAGCTTTTCCCCTACGAACACCATTAACAAACTGCACACAAATTGTTGATGAAATATTTCACAATTACATATGAGTGGTTTCTAAAACAAACCGTTTCCAGTCGCCGTTCTTTATCTGGTTTCCTTTTTCTTCTGCACTGCGGATGATCCTAAATCAAAAGTGGGGGAGAAAGAGGGCGAGGAAACTTTCAGCTTGTCCTTAATAATGCGTGGGACTTATGATGTTTTCAGATAATGACAGTATCGATCTTGGGGATATATCGTTCCCTTAAAACGATTATTACAGCTAATGTAGAACGAGTTTCTTGTGAATAGTGCTCAGGTGTTTGCTTTCCTTAACTATTACCGATGATTAAATCCGCCTAATTGATAATTTGTCAAAACGACATCCGAGGAATAATAATTTGACAAATTTTACAACACTTTAATTATTCAAAAAAGTTTTGTATTTTTTGTCACGTCATCATTAGTTTTCATTAGTTAGATTGATTTCGACTGCAGTAACTTTCTTTTTACATCTAGGACATTTTAAAATATTCCTTCGTGAATTATTGAAGAGTTAGTTACAATTAGCATACAATTAATTAGTATTTCTAATATAGAAGTTTTATTGTGATTGAAGTGACGACAGCTGAGGCCAATAAATGTTAACTTAGCCTATCCATTCTAGTAATATTTCTCAAAATTTATTAAACGCTTTAGACGTTTTAGTCTTGTTTTACACGAATTATCTATTTTAAGGAACACATCAATTTCATGTATCGGAATAATGGGTTTGTAAATTTCAAAATGGCTGGCGAATAATCTGTCAATATTAAAAATCTGTTTTTTAAGCATACGTTTTCTCTCACATCATCCCAAATTTTATGCAGCTTTAAAATTTGCATCTAATAATGGAAAAAAAAGTTTTCTACATAAGAATTAAAAGATTTATTACTACAAAACAAAGTTATTAGAACATAAACTCGAAATTATTAAAAATTAGCAATACTTCTGGCATTAGGACTTACAGTGTATAGTTTAATTAAACATCTCAACAAAGTTTAATATCTGTCGAGGAAACAACAGTAATGCTTCATGCATTCAAAAGGTTGAAGAATTATTCTTATCTCTTTTGGTTTAGTGTCACAAAAGTAACAATTAATGTTGTTTTTTTTTTTAAAAAAAATAAGCCTTTATTATGCAAATGTAACGTTTCTTTAATATTTTGATCGAAGACTCCACAAGTGTTGATCATTTCAAGGAGATAATGTACGTTGTAGGTCATAAAACGTAGAATTAGAAACTCGCATCTATCAAGAAAACAGAATTGGGCGTAAGTTGCTTTGTAGTCGTACGTTAATATCTTGTAGTGGCCAAGAAAACGCAGTTAAGTAACAGCTATTCTCATAGCTACTACTGTAGGTAAATGTAACCGGGTTACATGTTACCTGGTCACTGTAAAATAGGGGATGATGAAATGGGATCCCAATGGAACTTAACTGGATTGGGTTAGGAAAGTTTTCTTAATGTAGGTTTGGTCGAGTTCACTCTCATCTTTCTTATAGGGTCTCTATTAACCAACTCTTGTTCTATTCCGACCCAGACTCTATTAGATTGTTCGTGCAGTAGAGGCTATTTTATGCTCTTTTATTCTTTTAATTCGATGATAGCCGTGAGGGATCCTACTTAAAGAAAATTATTGTTATAATGACATTTAACTAAAATCAAACCAAAATCAAAATTATCAACCGATTTTCTACGAAATGTACATCTTCCCCTCCACTAGTATAGATTAAATTAAATATCTATCAATAAATGTTAATAGCAAAATGCAATCGTATTTATTGTTCATTAAAATCACTCAATTCTCTAGGTTCTTTCAGTACGAATCATTAAGTTTTTATTTCAGCCGTACCGAGATAAACATATCACATAATCAAAACAAAATAAGCAGAAAGCAATGTGTTTAAAATTAAACTACTTTGGAGCACCAGTGTTTATATTATTAAAACTAGAGCAGGAGGGACTAATAACTAACAAATCAATATAAACTCACAATTTGAAACTACCTTTTAACACTGTCACCAAACGTTTCAGTAAATAGTTTCCCTGGAATACATAAATATTTGGAATCAGGACTAAAAAATTATCATTAAGTTGTTCAAATTTTAATCGGTTTATTTATTATATCTAGCAGAATATTAAAGTTTTGATAAATTAGGGATAATTTCATTTGAATCAAAGATATTTGTTTCATACTGTGCTTACATGGCGTTGCTCTGCTGTAAATGGGGGGGGGAAATAGTGTAATTTCCCCAAATTTATTTGTGCCTTGGCGACATAAGTTTCTTAACAGACTAAGAAAAACAACAGTGTACATTAGCAGGCAAAAAGTCCCGTTAATTTTGATAAAAATTGCTGGAGTGAAGTATGAGATTTTTTTTCCAAATATATAAATTTAATGTAATAGTAAAAATATTAAAAAGTCGAGTAATGGCCAAAATATGTTCACGTATTGAATTCGATCAAAATATTTCTGTACAAACGTCGAACAGACAAATATAATTCCAAACCTCTTTTTTTTTAAGGCAGTGGATTTCAAAAAGTATATTCTGGTGAAAACATCATTTCGTTTTTTCGATCCATCAGGCAACTTATTTTATACCATGTACATGTGAGAAATTAAATTTGTTTTTTAAAGAACCTCATAGAATACAACCTCCCTAATGTCTTAAATACGAATTACGTTTAAATATATAAATCACACATTGGGAATATTTATTCGCCATTAAAACAGCTTTTAAAAATGTATGTGTAATTTTTCTGTCAAAATCATAATACATTACATCCGTTGATAAGACTATTTAGTATTTATTTCATTTCTTGCAGAAATCTAATAATGGATCAAAAATATTACACATCAAAGGCAAGAATCTAATCTGAAATAAATACAAACACGTACAGAATGCTGGTCACGCCCAATATCACGTGATTGTTTCAAAAGGAATTCGTCTGAATATTTGCGTAAAATAACATTTAATAAATTAAATTACACAAATTGTTTACTGTGAATAACTGTCTGCACGCAACACAAGACGTTACATACGCACACTTGTAGGAAAGCGCACACAATGAAGTTTTCTTCTATCTGCTGAATTGGATTTTGTTATTATCAATAAGAAATAAAAGTCGTCTTATACAATGTTAAAGAATATTAGTACTCCAAAAACAACGAAATTCGTTTTCAACAGCGTACCAAGGTTACTTAGTTTTGGGGAATTATCTTGAAATTAGTTAGATTGGGAGGTAAAAGTCCTACCTTTACACGACTATTTTGGCCCCAAAGCTGCTTATACTCATTCTGTAATTGATTCTGAATTTTCGGTCGGAGCAATTTGTGATTTATTTAATCTATAAACTGCACTGATAGTATTGTAGCAAACCAACCAGCTTTGACGAGCTTAAAGTTAAAATTAGAACTGTCCTAATAATTTTCCACCAAGAATTGATAGTTTCCATTGGCCTACAATGAGTTTCTAGACATTCAACTCTGTGACTGATTAACAGTTAACTCTCCAAATTTTGAATAACACGTAGCCTATAACATACAACCTGCTATTCAACTTCTTACGTCACACGGCTGTCTGCTCAGTTTAGCAGTCGATAAAACTTGCAAGCCTTTTTGCCTAACTATAGTTATACATATTAGACGCGAATCGGTATAAAGGATGTGCGGATTCCAAAGAATTTGTGCGCATGCAAGACAAGATGCCAGCGATTCTCAGCTATTCAGTTTCGAGGATAAAATAAAGCAAAAGCTTAAAGTTTCAAATATTTAATAGTATAAATGAGCTACAATTGTTTCGCCTTGCGGCATCGTCGGGCAACTCTGTCTTGCAACATCAGTTGCCCGACGATGCCGCAAGGCGAAACAATTGTAGCTCATTTATACTATTAAATATTTGAAACTTTAAGCTTTTGCTTTATTTTATCCTTGAATATGGAGTTTCAACAAGAAATATCTGCTATTACATTAAAGTTTATTCAGCTTCACTCAAACATTCGAAGCGATTACGTATAAATCAACTTTTCTAAGTTAATTAAGCCTGTTTGGAGATTTCACTAACGTGGCACATTCAAGCTCTTCATTTTCTGTGTTGGGAGATCTATGGAAATTCTTTGAAACTGATCCAGTTACTAGTAGCATAGTTTACGATTTATCAAATGATTTCCTTGACGCAAGAACCACACTTTGGGTACGTACTTTGAAAACACCTTACTGCTTCATATTCATTTTTAAAAGTTCAATTTCACTCAATTGTTCAATTGAAAAATGCATTATTTCCAGGTTAGATATCACACATAAAACTGATTGAACATAACTACCAAACATTTCATCGTCGTGTTTTAACAAAACAGCTGATCGAAATTGAACAGATAGCAATACACATTTTAATTACATTGCTTTGTGGGAGAAAGTGGTTCTCTCCAGAAGATTAATGTTCTTTTTGTTATTCCGCTATTTTGTGTTGATTGACCGTTTAAAAAATGAAACACAAGGGTACTATATTTACATGTCTATGTAACATAACTGTAAAGTGTCAAGTTTGTAGAGTGTTCCATACATCCGGTATATTAATTCTAAAACAACAACCCCTTTGTGGGACACCCGGTAGAATATAGCTTTTACTCAATCTTACATTTCTGTATTATTTTATTGTACAATTATTGACAAAATATTGTGAAAATTATTTGTAATATGAAATTAGCATTTAACTGTGCCGTATCAGGTACCGCTGTTCACAACTCTCGTGACTTGCCCATCTTCCTCGATGCGTGAGTTGTAGACATTCAAGTTGTGATATCGGTTCATTATCACACAAGTTAAAAAAATGTTGACAACATGAACAAAATCATTTCCCCTCCTGACTAAAAATACAAGTCGCAGATCGATGACAAGGATTTCCTTCCCAAAATGAAAGTCTGATCACATATCTTCCTTCGCTATATATTAGTTTAGTTACTGGAAAAACATATTGTGAGACAACGATCTTCGAGTAAACTTGATTTTATAAATAAATAAATCTTTTTTATATTTTCGTACAATTTTCCTTAGCCACAAATAATAATCATTAGTCCTAAAGTTATGCGTTGGGATATAAAACTGATTTCAAAGTTTTTGCAAAAGGAACCATTGTGAAATCAGCTGATCTCATAAATGTGCTTTTCAAAACAATGTCCGCGTATCTCTGAGTAGCGCTTTACGGTCCAAATGAATGATCCGATTTTGAATATTTTGTTCATTTATGTATGTGTTTAATTCATTATTCGATAACGGAAAATTTTAGGAGTTAGCTGGTGTAACACCAAAACTAAAATTTCGTTTCTCTCAAAAACGGCTACTACGATTTTGACCAAACTTTGTTAAAATAAAGCCTCAACGTATCCAAACAAAACTAAATGGTCGCCTTTTTTAACAATCTCATTTTATAACAACCAGAATCGCTGTCGTAAAAGTTAAATTATCTCAAATGAGCCAAAGTTTTTTTATATAAATTTTTGACGAAACGTAAGGTTTTACAATCTAAAATAATCTGCCAAACTGCGGTATAGAAGTGTCGGTTTTTATCAACTTTTTGTAAAATTAAAAGAAGAAAAAATATATTGAAAGATATTTAAATGGAACCTAAACTAGCTTCGCTTGTGTTACAAGCTAGTCTAACGTGTAAATAGTAATTTGAATGAAATTAAGCTTTTTTTTTAACGACGCCTCATTTCATTCCCCCAAACAATTTCTGAACCGTAATTTCCGTTTAGTTGCCATTTGTCACGCTGGTTTGTATTATTAAATTTCACAGTTTACCACAATTTGAATAAAATAGTTTTCAACAATTACTTTTTTGTAGACATGGCGACCAACATATAACACATTTTATTTCGGTAAATAGAAATTACATTTTAGCCAAATTTCACCAAAATCGATGGTGTAAAATTTGGGATAATAAGAATGTGATTTTTGGATTTACGTTAGTTACAGTCATATCTTGAGTTAACAAATTTATAAATATACATGTCATGAATATTGTAATCTAGGAGTCATAAACTTATGTTCAAATAAAACAGCTGATGTTTACTATTGTTGGACTTTTGATTTAAATAAAAGTAACCATTCTTGTTGTAAAAGTTGAGAACAACGCCTTTTTGTAAAGGTTGAACGTCCTTAATAACCTTTTTCAATTACATATATTTTTAGTACCTCAAGATATTTGTGTTAATTAATCTAATATCAATTGACAATATACAGGGTGTCTTAAAAGTGTCAGAACGGCTTTATATATTTGAACCATTGCAGATTAAGCAATAAAACTTAGCACATCAATACTGTACGTTAAAATATATTTTATAAAGCAACTATCAATTTTTCGATGGGCCAATAAATTGATAGTTGGTTCAAAAAGTAGATTTTCAAGTATGGTATTGATGTGATACGATTCATTGTTTAATCTGCAATAGTTCAAAAAAATATAACGTGGTTCCGATACTTTTGGACACCCTATAAAATAGAATGAAGTAAAATAATGGATATTCCAGTAAAAACCCGACATCGATTTTTAGCCATCAACTTTCTTTACATCCTATATATAATTCAGCAGAGCCTAAACAAGTTCAAGAACTCTTCCGCGACCACTCAACCTACAGAGATGGGGATGATTTCACTGGGAAGCTAAGGATCTGCGAATCAATACACTTTTGGGAGGTTTGGAAATGGTTTTTGGCGACAAACCTCCAGCCTATTTCTGGAGTTTTACCGGACCGATTTACCTGCGGTTTGCTTCAAATGAACGAAGATTGAACACAACCCGCGTGCAATTTCTTCCTTATTTCACTTTACTTTTGTCAACTTTGAAATTATAACAAAGTTGATAGACACGCTGCAGAATACCAAATCATGACGTCATCACTGACGTTGTGATTGTGAAACCAAAATAAGGCTGTAACTAAAGTCAACTGAGTTTTTTTTAAAAATAAATGTGTTACAAAAGTTTGTTTGAAAAACAGCTGATTCAAATATTTATTTTCATTATCTGTCTACGAAATTTTTCCGTTCAGTGAAATGTTTTCAGTGAATTATTACTGTAGTTATAGATGCCAAATTTGAAAAAGAATTCTTACAGTAGAAAAAGTATATGGAGATGGTAATTGTTTTTTACGTGTTTCCTTTTTTTGTTGAAAAACAAATTTTTAAAAAGACATTAGACCACAAATTGTAAATGAAGTTATAATAATTGGTAAGGCAGTTTATTATCTGTGGCCAAACAACTTATAGAGAACCTATTAAAAATTCTTCAAACTACAAAAAGCTCATGATTCTTTTCCTTAACGCTTCCAAAATAGCTAACCTTGGGGAGGTTCATTTATCTAATTACATAATATATGTGAGAATGTAAAATCCATTATCACACAGCATTGAAAAAAACGTATTCCTTTTTTAATCAGCTGTTTCATACAAGATTGATATTTAACCTACCGTGTGATTTGACTCAACAGCTGTTTTCATTTGTAATTCATTTAACTTTCAGGTTACGTTTACATATTCCCCTTAAAACAAACGAACAGAAATTCTACTTGTACTTCTAAAACAAGAACCATAATTAATGAAGTCGGATAAAATAAATCTTTTCAAAACACTTTCAACTCGGCCTCTTGTAGATTGAAAGAAACACTCTGTGCACGAGAACGGAGTAATGAAGGTTGCTCATAATCTGTAGACTGTAGACATACATGCATGGCTACACATCAGGTGAGGGGTAATGTTGTGGACAGAATTAATAAGACGTGAGGCGGCAGGAGGAATTGCTTCCTCAGTCAATTAGAAAGAAAATAAACTAACCAATAGGAAGCCTGATTCGAATTGACAAGCAGGAGATACAAGCGATTGAAAGAGGGTGGGTCGAGTGACAGGACCAAATTCAAACCTGTATAAATTTATTACCTTCAAAGTCTAGTAACGTTAAGTGTCTTATTTATATTATCTTACATTTAATGTACGTTTAAATTAATTACAAATATCGAGAAAAAAATTAACATAATTAGAAATTGATAAATTACTGAAAGAGATATTTTGTTAAATATTAAGAATGACACACATCCTTGTCTGCGATCTTATCAAAGTGAAAAACAAAGTGATGAGCACTATCCTTGTACTTATCTTTCCCACGAGACACACGTTGGTGGGAGACATCATATTACTTACCCAGCCACATCATACAAACAGATCATCTAAATGTAATGCTCAAAAGTTAGTTTCTTGACTCTTTAAGAAATCTTAAATTGTATTCGTAGATCAAGGGGTCTAGTAGAGGAAAAGTTAGTTTAAAACAGTTACACAGATTTTCTGAACCTCGTAATTGTGTATATTACTACTGAAGTCAGTTAATCCTTAACGGACCTCATTATCTTCACTCACTTCGCTCATTTCAGTCAGTATCTCGACCCTGACTTGCCTCAAAGCAATAAATATGTGATCTTACTTTAACTAAACTCATGTGGAGGAATCAGTCCTGACAGATCTCGTATCTATACGATAGGAATGTCAGGGTTCGAAGTAAAATTGTTGACAATGACTGCAGTACTTGTCATCGTAGATGTGAAATAGATACCTCTCTTTGTTGAATTGGAATCTGCAAATTGTTATCTAACAGTGTGTTACAACTTGAATAAGATGAGATATGAACTCACAAAATAATTCATTAGAAGACACAACTTATATTTCATAAAAAAAAATTGAGAAAAAACATAACTTAGCTTGTTTTTCTAACTTAAAAGTAGTCAAACATAAATGTTTCGAAAGACAGCTACGAATATTAACGGCGAAAAATTTTGGTTTTTTAAATCGATGTAAGAAACTTAGTGTAATTTTATTCGTAACATTATTTATATTAATTTAGTGATTGGCAATAACAGTATAACAAGTCAAACCCTTGTTAAAATTGTGTTTCTACCCCTATTCTAACGACTTATTAACTACCCCATCTCTCCAAGTTAACCAACAACTTTTAATCTTTTTAAAAGCAAAATACAGGGTGGGTTTTATGTGATTCACACCTCCCCTTACATTTTTGAAACTGAAATAAATATTCGAAGGGGTCTCCAGTGACACATTAAATTACATTGTTGTGACGTAGTGGCGACAACAGTTTTTCATTTTTTTTTTGTTTTAAAATAACGGGAGAAAGTGTTTAGGTTCATTTGTACATTTATTGAAGGAATTTTAAAACAATTATACGATAAATTATGAATATTCAGCTTTATTCATTACTAATGAAGTCTTCAATTATTTAGGCGTATTAATATATTTTTGAAGATTCACGTATTGAATCCGCCATTTTGTAGGCGAAATACGCTCGAGATAGTGTGTGTGAGCCAGTTGATGTTTGGTCTGCTCTCGGTATGTGAGACTCTTTTAGACGTCAGGACATAGTGTATATGTTTAAAGAAGAATGAGACAGCTGATAAACTGGCACGAACATTAACTGGGAAATTACCTTAACCTATAATATCGCGAAGACGATCAAGAAAATATAAGGGAAGAAGTGTGGTGCGAACGTTTATGCAAAGATGGACAAGAAAATATAAGGGAAGAGGTGTGGTCCGAACGTTTTTGCAAAGATGGACAAGAAAATATAAGGAAAGAAGTGGTGTCCGCACGTTTTTGCAAAGATGGACAAGAAAATATAAGGGAAGAAGTGTGGTCCGAACGTTTTTGCAAAGATGGACAAGAAAATATAAGGAACGAAGTGTGGTCCGAACGTTTTTGCAAAGATGGTTTAGAAAACCTAAGGATAGAGTTCGGTTGGAATGTTCTCGCAAAGATGGTCAAAGAAAGGTTAGAAAGATATTTGATCCGAATGTTTTCGCAAAGATGGACAAGAAAGAGGTAAGCAAGATATTCAATCAAGGCTCTCCTGAAGATGGACACGAAGAAGTAAAGCTGTTCGGTTTGAACGTTCACGCAAAGATGGACAAGGAAAGGTAAGCAAAGACATTCGGCTGAACGTTCTTGCAAAGATGATCAAAGAAAGGTTAGAAAGATGTTTGATCCGAATGTTTTCACGATGATAGACAAGAAGAGGTAAGGAAGATATTCAATCAAGGCTCTCGTGAAAATGGACATGAAGAAGTAAGGAAAGCTGTTCGGTTTGAACGTTCACGTGAAGACAGACAAAAGAAGGTAAGAGATGTTTGGCCCCAACATTTCGCAGATGGAGGGAGAATGTGATTAGTAAAAGACAAGTACATAATTTCGTTGCCGGCCTTGACAGGTAGTTCATCAAAGGAAACTGAACTAATTATTGGGATCTCTCGCAGAAGGAGGGCTCAGGTTCTTGGCAAGCTGGAAATGATGTTGATGGTTGGTTCATAACTGGACTGAAGTTCTTTAAATTTTTTCTCGGGGATGATATGCACTGCCGTGGTTGCGGGCGAATGTAGAGTCACCTCTTTACAATTTCCTTGATTGTCACTGAGGTAGTAGTAATTTAGGTAGTAGTTCTTTACAATGTTTTTATACGAAGAGAAAATTTCAAAACTTGCGCTTTGCAAAAAGAACGAATCTGTTGTGAAATGCCGCAGCGTTCAAGAGACGCAGAAAACTCTTGGTATTGGCGCAATAATCCTGGTAACAGATTCACAGCCTGGAGAGTAAAGAACGTTGAATGAAAATACCTTGCAAAAACAACTTGTATTTCAAAGTTGAAATAGGGGGAAGACTAACATAATTCTCACTCTGTAGATTTGAAAATATCAAACATCTCTTACTTTATTTTCTTTATCAGAGAAACGTGTTAAAGTCTTGGAATTATAGACAGGTAAATCTAATTTATTAAAAAGAAGCAACATTAAAACTAACTAAAAGATATAACACTGTATCTTAGGTGGGGTGATTAAAATATAACACCCTTGAATCTGCTGTTAAAACATTATAACAAAGGAAAACATCTTATCATTATTACAACTGGAAGTTGTAACTTAATAAAACTTAGACAAGTATCTACTGTTCCTTGCTTAGATTCATTTAATCGGTTTACTCCCTGTTAATAAAGTACACGGTTTTCTTATTTTCTTCCCCCTCCTGTATTTTGAAAAGTTCAATTAGTTTACAATAAAGTTGTATCAGGGATATTAAAAGTAGAAGCAATGGCTAATAGAAAATAAACTATTAAGAGTTCTTAGAAGGTATAAAGCATGTAATGAACACATTTGATCATTATTTCCTTAACTTTTCAAAATATAACTTTGGGTCAGCAATTGTGTTTACTAGAGATTTATAACATTCATACAATGTTTTTATTAGTTTTTTTACAGTACAGAGAGAGTTATGTGATGCGTTAAAAAATGTGATGTCAAGTTTTTCGGATATATCAATTTTGACTTCCCTTGAAAAGAAAAATGTTTTTTGGAAGATGTCTTTAGATTGTCATTTGTTATGCTTGCAAATAGTTGTAATAAAAAAAAAACAGAATATTACGATTCTATCAAAATTGGCTGTAAAGATTTTGATCAAAGTTTGCTCATGTTTAGCGAACGGGTTCGTGAGTTATAGATATACGCAATTTCTGTAAATCCGTTCTAATAATTATGTTTAAATTTTAATCAGGCTATGAGCATTAATAACACAAATTCTTATGAAAAATCGCAAGTAAAAATATTTGGTTTTGAAATATTTGGAAAACAACAAAAAGAATCTTCACCGCCGCAATTTCAAAGCTAGATTTTAATTCAATACGATAAACGCGAAGAAGACACAAGAAAAGCAATAATATTTCAAGTGAAAAATATACGACCTAGACTGGGAATCGAACCCAGGACCTTTGGCTTTAATGCTCTACCAACTGAGCTATCCTAGTCGCTTCCCAGCACAGGGCGTAGACTTCTCACTTGACTTTACGTTTAATTGCTGCAATTATGAGTTTCCAAATTAATTACCTGGCATTTAATACTTGCTAGTAAAAACGTATAAGCGGAAAAATCAAATAATTAAAAAATCAAGAAAAGCAAGTTTAAGCTCCCATTTAAATATATAAAATTTTTAAATTGATCATGATTTAAATATTTAATGGCTTTCTTTAAATGCGGAAATTTATCTACATTTTTATTACTAAAAAGCGTTTAAATAGTATAAATCGTCTATTGAGTTATTTTTATGAGAATGGTTTCAGTGCAAATATGCTCAATATATTTAAGTGAATACACTGCCGAATTTAAGCGATAATTAATAGGTGCACTAAACTATTAAAACATCTTCCAAATCCAAAAACGTATTTAAAAGCATTTATTTCACAAGTGTTTTCCTCCTGTCATAGATTATTGAACCGTCAGTTTATCTCAGTCCTGCTATTGGTCAGGATATTCTTGCTTTCAAATTGATTGACCATGTCCACTTTACCCTCCCTTATTTCCCCTTCTTATTAATTCCGTCTGCAACATTGCCCACCTGATGTGTCCTTCGTACTTATCCGAGCATAAATATCTCCCGCAATACGTATACAGTAATTAATCTTCTTACCTACTCCGCCCCCTCCCTCCCCGATTCATCCTTCCCCTCTTAACGAAAGAAGTACCGTACAAGTGTTTTAAAAAGAAGTGCACGCAACAAAACTACTGCCAAAATTTTAGATTGACGTTCATTGAGATTGAACACGGGGGCTAAGGAAATTACTTCTATTAACCAGTCAACTTTAAGGTTAAGTTAACATGAACGCCAAAAATGTTGATAATATAGTCTGTCGCAATATGAGATTGGATAAAGGTAAAAACTGTAATCTATAAACGATTTAAATTAAATGTTGCGTGAAAGTAAATAGTCGTTGAAATCAGTAAATTTAATACTTTCACCGTTAATTTTAATTCATGATATTAATTAGAGACAACAAAATGGACAAAAAAAATGCATTAAATTTCTCACTACTCAAGACGATAAGGAAAAAATAACATACTATATTATTAACTTTTTTGTTGTTTATTTGAAGGCGAAAATTCTCAGTCATCATTGCTTTATGAAAAAAAAGAAAAAGAGAACATAAAATATTGACCCAAAGCCCTCGAATAATAGAATCAGGGTAGGAAATGAATAAGAGAGACTTAATAGGAAAGATGAAAGAGAGGGATCTAACCCACGACTACATGAAAAAATGTAGATCCTACTAGACCTAAGACATTTCGTTATCTTGTATTTCTTCCGGATTAAAGTAGACATATAAAAGTCCATAGTTATCAATTTAATTTTTTTTTCATTAGGATACATAGGTAAAATAAAGGACCATTTCACAATCGTGTCTGTCTATCTGTCTGTCTGTAAGTTTCAACCTGTTTACACGGATGAGACGATAAATCTTATATACTTCAAATTTTACATCGAATTAAAGTCTTCGTATCATTCCAAATATAAGAAAAATATACCGGTAACAAAAAATGTTCTTTGGGAAAACTATCAAGCTGAAATTTTGTAGGAAAATATTATACGTGGGGTATCAAATAAAAGTTATTCTGAATACGAATATGTACGTTAATTTTACGGAAAATTATATGTTAGCGCTAGGTCAAATTTAGTCTCAGCTGAACAAAAACTATTTCGATTTGAAATTAAATTGCAGTGCGAAATCGAATTTTATAATTTTTTTTTTAGGACGAATACAACTTAATTTAACCACAAAATGAGAAATGCATAGTAACGTAGTTTTAAAATTGTTTGATGTGAGATAAACAATTCAATAACCAATAAAAAATAGATTGCCATTACATAAATTTATCTTTTACTGTGTAGGTCGTTATACCAAGTACATTTATAATTTGACACGCGTGGTGTCCATCTGTCTATCAGTAAGTCGCGAGCAGTCTTCAGAGACAAGACTTTAAATTCTGTATATTTCAAACTCTTCATATTTATATTATTGTCCCACATTTAGGAAAAACATATGGGTAACAAAAAAAGACCTTGGGTAGTTTAGGGACAAAAGTTATAGAGTTAAAAATTTTAAGTTTTGAAAAATGTGGAAATATCTAATGAAACTAGAAGTTATTCTGATGACGAATATGTATTTACAAATAAATTAATATGTTGGCGCTAGGCTGTTTAAAAACTTCGACTTTATTAAAAAAAACTTTCCCTATATGCGTAAGGACCCCTAAGTTCTATGGTTTTAGCAAACGCTTGACCTTCTTTATTCAAGGAACTCAATTATCTTACAAATAAACAAAAATAAAATTTTTCATAACTACAGAGAGAGGTTATGGGAAAGTATTATTAGTCTACATTTAAATATTTTAACAGAGGTTAAGTTTACATACATTTGTTCTAGTATTAAATCTTATTTATTTTAAATGACGACAGTTGAGGATCAATTAAAAAAAATATTATATCTGAACAGATTTAAAAAATTTTTACTTTTACTTAAAGGTTTGGGTAAATCTTTGCACTTTACGCAACGGGTTGAATAGATTTTTAGAAATTAGGTCTTTTAAGAAAGTGTTTTTTTTGTTGTTTTGGATTATCGATAACTCACTGGTACTTTTACACGTTTTGGTTGTATCCTTAAAGGTGATGACAATTATCAAAATTCTATCAAAACCGTCAGAGCTGATTAAATAAAAATTAGAATTATGTGTTTATAATAGATACTCCCAAATTTTGAATTATAAACAAATTTTAAAAAACGTATTGCCACAATATACACACATATATAATTTTATCGAATTCGATCCACAAATCGTTTCTAGTGATTTTAATTAAGTTTTACTCAAATGTAACCTGTATGTACTCAAACAAAACGTATTGTTCCAAAAATGCTCGTTCAAAGCTGATCAGTAAAAATAAACAGCAAACCTTTGATTCGCTTCATTATTCATTTAAACTTAATTAAAAAAACTTTTACCTTTTAATTAGCCGCAAGAATAATATTATTCTCAGTTCATTATTTACCTCCACTTTGATCTCTTATAAGTCTTTCACTAATAATTCATTGAAATACCACCGCTGTTCCAATTTAAATTTCAATTCCTGTTAAATATGTAATACCATATATAAATTAGATTCAACAAGCAATCCTGTCGATTCTTCTTTCAATCGATTCAGTGAATCGAAATTATCTCTCCGTCGTTTAAACGGCGTTTATTACTTCTCACTAAAAGTAAATCGATTGGATTTAACTGTGTTGAGTGAGAGGGGGAGGGGGTGGGAGGAGGCGCCGTGTGGAATTGGAGCAGGTAAACTACTTGATGCTCACCTGAGCAAAGATTGGATAACTTAATAAAGCCGGTGTTATTTGAGAGAAAAATAAAATAACCACATAACTTACTTCTGTTATTCAATAACACTGAAGACTAGGATCAAGATGAAGGGTTTCTTCTAATAACATGACTGTCTGTCAAAATTGTTCTTCTAGAATTATTTATTTTTCTAAATGAAATAGAAGCATTCCAGATGGTATGCAGTGGTTTACATGTGGAATATTTTTAATAGAAGGAGAATAAATAATATAGATTGTAATTGAATAAAATAAGATAAATACTATTAGCTTGAGGAGAGCAATTTTGTTACCATGTCCCCCCCTTGTTGTTTAAAGGTAAAACCTTTATAGGCAAGGTCATCATAACCTTATAAAACATGTTGATATGCACCATCATGGCACGTAGCCAGTCCCATTATAGAATGTAATACAAGCAAATCCTTTGATAGATCAAGTGGTCTTTTCCAGTAAGCCTATGGTAATTTGGTTTAAAAGAGATGTTACACAGGCTTTCTGAACCTCGCAGTTGTAGCTTTCTTGACATCTGTTAGGCCTTAATAGGCCTCGTAGTTATGTATATATTACAAAATATCAACGGAGTATACTCGTGAAGAAAGTTGGGGACTAAAAATATCACCATTTTTTGGGGGGAAAATCATGATTCAAAATTACTTTTTTTAAAACAGCTTCAATATTTGTCATCGTAGAAAGGTGGGTTGGTACCACTATATGGAGAATTGAAATGTTCAAATTTTTATTTAGTTTAGTGTCTTATAAATTCAATAACACAGGAGATATGAACAAAAACTCTTCGACATTTTAATATTTTTAATGCGATTTTTATAAAATTCAATAAGATTGTATAGGAGCTCACTATAGTCCCTTAAACCAAATTTAATGTTTCTATAAAAAAAAAAAAAAAAACTGTTATGTAGGCTTCATTTTGAATTTTATAGGCTTCATTTTGACTTTTATAGGCTTCATTTTGACTTGTTCAAGTCGTATAAACAACAATGACGATGACAACGACATCTACGATTGACGAGGTTTTCTCTCTACCTCAATTATCTCCTTCTTTCTATCAATCTATCCCCTTTTCCCCACATTATATGTATCAACCGTGCGTGAACCTACGATACAATGAATGAATGCGTCTTTGAATGTGATTACAAGTTTCATTTTAATAATATTATTGTTTCTGTTATATTAGCGTTCATTTTGTACATCAACTAGGAGTATAATAGTTGAGCGTAATCTCTACTTGAATATATATTTTTTGAGTACATTTGCTGTTTTGTGAGAATAATTTTCAATGATGATTTATTTTTTGTATATTATTTTAGTTTGTACGGTATAATATTGTGTCTATTTGTGTATGAGATTATGTCGTAGAGAGTATCTGATAGGCCTAACGTCGCCTTACAAAATAAAGACATTTATCTATATATCTAATCACACTCCCTATTATATAGCACCCGCCAACTACGAATTTACCTATGTCCCACGTTATCACGTATTACACTTTTCTCTAATTTCATCAAATCCTCTCTAACAATCTTCTCTTCCTCTTTCTAGCTCTAACTTTTTTTTTATTACTAACTCTCGTCGTTTTTTTTCTTTCCAACTCTCTAGCTATTACAAATAATCTAACAATCTTTTTTCTTTCTTTATCTTCAATTTTGTTCCTTTCACCTTCTCTCTCACTTTCTCCCTCTCTTTATTTTTATCTTTCATTATCTATTTCAAATATAGATTCTTCTATATTCTCTGTCCTACCTGTTTACCACTCTTTTTCTCTCTTTTCAATCTCTACTTTTTTTCTTAATCGTTCTATCTATTCCTATTTATTTATTGAAGATTCACCTTCTCTATAATTCTTTCCACTTTGTAGTTCTCACCTATCTACAAATCTATCTATATCTCTACGCTTTCTTTAGAACTTTCTATAGTTTTCTCTCAATATATTTTAATACTCTCTTTAACTCTACGAGTATTTCCCAAAAAAAAAACTCTTTCCCTTTTCTAGCTCTAAATATACACGCATATCTCCAACTGTTCTCCTCTTACTCGTGCTTTCGTCTAATCTTCCTCTTTCCCTTCTTTTTATCTACCTCTTTATCTGCATATTCCAGTCTCCTTTCTTCTCCCTATACCTATTTCTCTCTTCTTTTTTCCTACCTCTCACCCGCCTATCTTCTTCATCTTTCTTTCCAACTTCCCCTTCTTCTTATTCCTCCTTCGCTCCCTCTTTCTATAAATCCACCAATCTATATTCCACTCTATCTCTCCAGCTATCTCTCAATACCTTCTACTTTTTACCTCACCCCAACCCCCAATTTCTCTCCCTTAGTCTCCTTATCTGTCTATCTCTCTTTACTTTAAGAAATTAATAATATTTAATTGAATATGTTAAACTGTAACATCACATACCTTTACTCATACAATTGTTAAAAAAAACTACACCCAAAACAGTAAATCTCTGTTGCTTATTAAAAACAAAACAAATAATGAACTAAGCACAGATAAAACAAAGCCAAAGCGAGCATGTCATCTCTACTTAGTCTAAGTAGATGCGGCAAAGTCTCAGATAGCTTCTCATACAATGCAATCCCCGGGGGGCTTCTTGACCTCACAACTTCAAATTTGAATTAGCAAATATTCTCTCCGAGATAATAAGATCTAGACAGATACGACCGGTTATAAAAGGTTCAAGGGAAAATGGCAAAGTTTTTAATCTACATAATTAATTATCAAGGGAAAAATAAACTGGAGGATGAAAACAAATAATGCATATATAATAAGAATTCTGTCCTGTTTATAAAATTACATTTTTAAAGTTTATAAATTTTTGTACGTTATTTTCAGGACAAAATATTACCGTGTAATTTAACTACAGCTCATTCCAAATATACATACAGGATGAATTTCAAGTCTGCGCATATTTTCCCACAGGTTTGGGGTTTTTCACATAAAAGTTCAATTAAATAAGACCCTCAAATAAAACAATTGAAATTTTGCGGGTTCATCTCCCAATTTGGAGTGGTGAAGTTTAAAACTGGAAACATAAGGGTAGTTAGGTTAGATGAAATTTTAATTAAGACTGCTGCGTTACTTAAAAACGATGATACAAAAGGTATAGAAAAAATCTTTTACATAAAAAAAAATTCTAGTTTTTATGATTTGGGCTGCCCTCCCTCTAATTTAATTGAAATGCAAGTGATTCGTGGTTTCAGACTGATTTTCTTTTCAAAATCAGATAGAATAAATTTTTTTTTTTGAGAATCAAAGCTATATTCCAGATTTTAAATTAAATGGTGAAGTTATTTTAATTTTCTTTGTATTATCGGCTAGAATCGAAAACCAGTTCCAAAATATGATTCGTATTAACCTAATACACCTAATAATTAACCTAATATGATTCGATACTAACCTAAAACACCACAAAAATGAATCTATTTTAAAAACTGTAAAAAATTTGTGGGTTCCGTTTTTTCCATCGTAGATGGAGAAGGCAGTCTTAAATTAAGTGTCTTATGATCACCTTTGTCTATAAAAGTTTATATGAACTAACCTCCCCCCACCCGAAAAAAGTAGAGATCAATCTTACAAATTTGGTATCTTTTGAATTTATAATGAATGGTCTTTGTGAAATAAAGATTATACGAGAAACGTGTGAGGAAGGACAGATTTGAAAATGTAATAAGAGGACGGATTTTGTTTTTTTAAACTATTTTTTTCCGACATGGAGCAATACGGAGTAATGAATCTGCAGGAGGTGGATACAAGATCTAAACATAACTTTGATTTGTTTAGTCTTTACAAAATTACAAATATATTAAATTACTACTCTACGCCAATATTGCATTTCAGACAACGATTAAATAAAACAATTTTAAACCCCTCGTTTATAAAACTGTCTACCGTGGGGGGGGGGGGGGTCAATCCAAAATTACGTCAGGTAAATCATGCAAAAGTTCTGAAAAATAAAATTTAACGTAATATATAAGATATTATAATTAATATGTATAGATTAAAAGAACAGTCAAGGCAGTAATATTATTTACCATATGGTTTCATCAGTTATAAATTCATTATTAGATTTATTTTGAGGTTATGTTTACATCACGCCAGTATTATAGAATCTTTTGGAGCTAAAAATGATGAATTACCTAAATTGTATACAAATTACATTTTTAATCAGGAGTCACCACAGAGCCTAGAGCGTTAAGTCCTTGGTCTCTCATGAAGAGGATGAACTTTCTTGTCGTCATTACAACCTAAACTTTTCTAATTTTTTTTTCTGACATGATGTAACAGCGTCAAAGTTTTAACCTCTTCTCTTTTTTGTCGTTCAATCCCCCTCCTCCATCAAATCATAATTTATTACGTATAAATGGTATTTCGTCTACGGTAGAAATTGTCAAGTAAACATTATACGTATCCTTTTGTTTTGTTTGATTTTTCTTGATGTTTGAAAGCGGAAAACCTCGCGTTCATCATCGCCTTTTAAACAATGTGTTGGAACAATCGTGGTACTTTCTCAGCCCCGTCATAGAATGTAATACAAACATATCCTATAAAAAGTAATGATTAATTTATTTGTTTTTTTTTTGAAAGCTAGAAACTTTTAGGTCATCATCACCTTTTAAACAAGATGGTTGAGCCAACATGATACTTACCCAGCTCCATTAGAGAATGTAATACAAACTCTAAATGTAATGATTAAAAGGTTTCTTCTGCCTTGTAGGAAATATTGGTTTGTTAGATCAAGGGGCATGGCAGGGAAAATTTGTTCAAAACATTTTTGATAATATTTCGTGGATATAGTTTGGTTAACCTAACCTCAAACTTATCTTATCCTTAATTAGATAAATCATCTCATTAAATTTCGAAACGTCGTTGTTACGGTTACGAGAGTTGAAATGATGAATCTGGTAAAACTGGTGAAAAAAGAAATTGTCGTAATTGTAAATTTTGATCAATCAGAATATTTGAGTCAGATGCCATCATGGTAACTACCCAGTACCATCGAACAATGTAATACAAGCAGATCCATTGGTATCTTGGACCTTGTAGGAACAGTTTAATTGTATTGGTAGATCAAGAGGTATTATCCTTTAGACTTAGTATAGTTATTAAAAAGGTTTTATAAAACTAGTAATTGTATATATCACTACTATTTTGACGTCGCTTCGCTCATGTTCGTGTCTTTAATTAGGGAACCTAAAAGCCTACGTATTTGAAGAAACTCGCTTCACTCCTGTGAGATCCGGCAATCACATTTTTATAGGTCAGGTTTCAAATTTACGTTTTTGACAACAACTCTACTATTTTATCCATATGAATGAGTTAAAACTTACTAGATACTAACAAAACACTGTTTAAAATGGGCGCTATTTTGACACTTTTAATTACATTTTTCTGAATTTGATTATGATTCTATATGAGCACACTATAGTCTCCTATACCAGATTTCATAATATGTTATTTTGTAGCAGCTATTGTGCTTAAACTATGAGAACGGGGACAACTACGGCGGACTGAAGGTAGAGAAAAATGTGAAGATCAGTCAAAAAACAAAGGTCGTAATTTTTGTTTCGTATCCAAACCTAACCTAACGTAACCTAACGTAACATAACTTAACCTAACGTAACATAACTTGACCTAACGTAACATAACTTAACCAATCCTCGTATATTCGATAATAAAATCTGTCTGGATTAAACATGACAGATTGTTGAGTTATATGCAAAAAAAGTAATGATCTTTATAACATTTTTAAATTTTAACCCTGTGTGAAGAAACTTTCGTTCTAATTATGATTAACTTATTGAATATAAAATTAAACACAATCAATACTTTTACTGACTTTCACAAATTTAAAAAAATATAGCGTTGTTCAGATTCATATAAAATAAATTAATAACATAATAAATATTAATAAAAGCTAATCCGATTAGAGAAGAAAATGTGGAATGAGTAGTCCGATATCAGTACTATGAGATGATTACGTTTTTAAAATTAATGAATTAAATCTTTTAGCTGGTTTCATGTTGACGAGTTGTTTCCTTATTTTTAATCCTTTACGTAAGGAGTTATAACTTTATTTTACTTCAATATTGTATATTTACAATTTTAACACTTTCAAAGTAAGTTTAGTAGTCGCAAATACGATCTCTGTCGTCGGAGTGACGGAGTCGGAAACGGCGTTGTCGTCTGTACGTAAGCACGACAGCGGCCACAAAATGTAAGATAGGATTACAATAGTTTTTGTAGTGTATTCATATTGGCGGCCATTTTAAACAGTTTTTTATTCTTATCTCGTATGTTTATTGAACTTATAACACAACAAATTAGATAAAAAAATTCCAGAATTCAACAAATAAAACACAATTTTTCTTTTGTAAAATTCTATAATTTATTATGGTCTAGCCGACCATGGTTTCGCCAGTTACGGCATTGACGAGGCTCTTACAAGACTCCGTAAGATTCCATCTGTTAAAATGGAATTCTATCAAGTACCGTCGGTCATCAGTGTAAACAATATTCCAGAATTCAATTATGTATAGTAACAACTACACATTTCTACGATGATAAATTGGGAAGTTATTCTACAAAAATAATAATGAAATTAAAACCTAGCCTCCAAAGAAAATGTAATATTCGGAGGCCACTTCTTACACATCCTAAAAAGTTAACTTTTGAGCCATACAAGAGGATCTGCCTGTATTAAATTGAACGATAAGGCTAGGTAAGTACTTTGATGGCTGCGTAAACTTGTTTTCAATACGTCACTTATCTGTAGGGTATATCTATGTACAACTGAAAACATATTTAATACTAACTTGTCGCTATATTCATTTCCATCTTTATTTACTCTCTGTTTTGGTTCTCTCTCTCTCTCTCTCTCTCTCTCTCTCTCTCTCTCTCTCTCTCTCTCTCTCTCTCTCTCTCTCTCTCTCTCTCTCTCTCTCTCTCTCTCTCTCTCTCTCTCTCTCTCTCTCTCTCTCTCTCTCTCTCTCTCTCTCTCTCTCTCTCTCTCTCTCTCTCTCTCTCTCTCTCTCTCTCTCTCTCTCTCTCTCTCTCTCTCTCTCTCTCTCTCTCTCAAATCAGTTCAAACCCGAGTAAAATCTAAGTATTTAATTGCACTCGTTAATTGAAGAGTAAATAAACAGTCACAGAGCGGAGTATCACTCCTCTAGTCTTGATCTGTTGAGTTTTTATTACTCTCTTGTTTTGATTAACTATTTATTGTAAAATGTGTTTTTCTACAAAATGTTTGTTTTTTCTACCTCGGGTTACGAGAATAAATACATTTATTATGAGCTTTAACGTTGTCTGACTTCAACGTTCGATGTTTTTCTTTGTGATTAAAAATATATAATATTGAAATATGTTATTTTTCTGTAACAGTAATAGTTTTTGTTGTCTCAGTAACGATGTAAAATATGTAAAATCTCAACTGTTTTCTTTGTAATAATATTTCATTTTACATCGAAATGTTATTTTATTCGATATTTATATAATTGGAACTTTTAATGTTTTTTTTTTCGACGCAGTCGTTTATAGACTACTTTACACAAGTTCATTCTTCTTTATTCTTTCACCTTTATCTTTCTTTTTGCTCTTTCTTTATCTGAACATTCTCTTTTAGGTTTTTTGAGATTATCTATCGTCGGATCTTTTATAGCCGCGATCTTCTTCATGTTCCTGTCCCTTTTGTCGGTCTCTTCTTCTTTTATTCCAATTTGTCCGTGATTTCGGTGCACTTCTCTTATCTACAGGATTTCTAATATTTTGTTTTCCTGATAACATAGGTTCTTCTTCGCCAATATCTCCTTCTTCCTCTTCTTAAAATTTTCGTAAAATGTAAGTTTTCTATTTGAAGTCGTTATTTCATCAAACTTGTGCAATTGTTAGTTTTTCCTCAACGGGTAGGTGAATTCTTCTGAGATTGTTTTTTGGGTTCTAAGATGTTATAAGGGAAAATCGATTTCTTTCTTTATTTCTCTCAGGTTCTATCTTGATATAGTTTCTATTCCGTACAGGCACTTTGGTTTTACAAACCATCTTCTAGTGCTTCTATTTCCCCTGATATGAAAGTGATTTGAATCTCTAAGTTTTCTGAAGCTCTTTCCATCATCCTGGTTCTTTCATCTGTTGCTATATTTCAGTTACTGTTTCAGGTTATAATCTTCCTTAGGTACGTAATAATTTGGATTCTTCTAATATTTCCGTATCATGTCACCCTTAGTCGGTCTAATCCTTTTGCGTTTATATTCATATACTCCGATTTATCGAATCATACCTGTAGTCTTGATTTACTGCCTCTTCCATTCGGATCTCCTTGTGCATGATCGTTGTTTCCAAGTCCTTCGAAAAGAGTACTACTTCGCCTGCATGTTCCTTGTTCTTCGCGGGTCGAGTCTTATTCCGTTTGAGTGGTTTGATTCGTTTATCTTGCTCCCCCATTATTATATGACATCTCCTAGTTTGAATCCAGTTGTTTTACTTGAAAATCCTGACAGTCCAGAGATGAAATTTAATTGTGACTTGGTGTTTGTTAGAGTTTAGTCAGTTTTTTCGAACTCTCGTTAGAATCGTTCTATTTGCTGATTCCTACGTCTTCTTCAAGTCTACGAAAGCCTTACCACTTCTTTATCAGCTGTGTTTTGTCGATGTTTTCAGAGTAAAGATTTGCTACACAATGTATTTATTATATGACATGAATTTATTTTTTATATGTATAGGTTTTTTCTTTAGATAATAGTTTGACTCGTTCGGTGGTTTAAAAACAGCCTACATACCAAGTTTGTGCAGAATCGGTTTTAAATTGTAACCTCTAGAGTTTTTAACAAGACATACTGGAGCTTACTATCTATTCATTGTTAAGACGTTCATTGGAGTAATGCCTTGACAATGGTTGAACAGTGGCCTTTAGAAACCGCGCTCGACACAAGTAATAAAATAATAAGATTTATGATGGAAATTAATTATTATTATAATAATAGTATTTTATAGTATCTTTTCATTAAAGAAAAAAATTATAACAAAGTTTCTAACTGAAAAGATCAAAGTATATTTCATGGTATCAGATATGTTTACATGAGGGAGATTGTTACAGCTATAATTTATATTCCGTATTAGAAATAAAGATAAAGGCATATACAGAGTGATCATTTTATCGGGGTACTACAGTATTTGCTATCTCGGAAACTATTGATTCTGAAAAATTCTAAATGGCGGAATCCTCCTTACTGTTTCATGGAATTAAAAAACCCGTTTTAAAAACTTTGTAAAAATGGCGGTCATATTCCAAGAAATCAGACAACTTTAAAATGTTTACGGTGTTTTTGAATTTTGAAATTTATAACAAAATATAAGAATTTTTTATTCTTGGGTATTTTTTATAAAACCAATCAATAAAAAAAAAAAAAAAAAACAATAACTCGAAAATTAGAAATTTGTTGCATTTTTGGGAGATGATTTCTCGTACTTTGCATTATAAAGTCAAGTTAATAATTAAGTAGGCATAATATAGGAAACGTATATACCAAAATGCAAAAGTAAAATTAAAATAACTTATTTGTTGAACAGATTAAAACTAGATCAAATCTACTGTAAGTATTAAGCATAAGTGAAAATAAAATAGTCTTGAAAATAATAAATCTGGTCCGAAATCAGATACGGAAAAATCGCCAAAAATGAAACAAAAATGAAATTCTAGCCACTTTAACTCCTAAACAAGTTGGTTTATTAAAAAATATACAATAATAAAATAGTCTTGAAATTTTGTAAAACCTGAAAATACCATGAGAAATATTAGTTAGCTGCCATATTGGAAATAACGAAGTCTTTAGAGGTTAACTACTATAGCCTAATGAGTATGGGGTTTGCCAATCCCGAGGAGACTAGCTGGATCTACAATTTGTTTCAAATAACTTGGTTTGGATCCATATCTTTCATCTTTCCTATCAGGTCTTTCTTGATTGTTCTCTTCCGACCTTGACGCTATTCCAGGGTCTTTATTTTATGTTCTTTTCGTTTTTTTTATTACCTGATGATGAACCGAGAGATTTCCGCTTTAAAAAAACAAAGGGAAAAAATTAAAATGTCGGCTATTTTTCAAAGTTTGTAAAACAGTTTTTAAACTCCACTCAACCTAATGAAAGTGCTCAATTTAAAGTGTTTCACAGGGTCTATAGTTAACGCGACATTAACAGTGTCCACTATAAAATGATATCTCTCTCTCTCTCTCTCTCTCTCTCTCTCTCTCTCTCTCTCTCTCTCTCTCTCTCTCTCTCTCTCTCTCTCTCTCTCTCTCTCTCTCTCTCTCTCTCTCTCTCTCTCTCTCTCTCTCTCTCTCTCTCTCTCTCTCTCTCTCTCTCTTTCTATATGTATTGACTAACAGACATTAAATATCCTGCAACGATACCCACGCTAGTTTAAAACAAATTAATTATCTCCATTTGTTTAGAACCAATAAATGTATTTCTAATAAATATTTAATGACGTTAAACAAGCGCAACGCTATTTCTGTATTGAAGATTTCATTGATTAAACTCGTTCGGAGACATGCAACGAAATAACTTTATCAAAACCACGCAATAAGGTTTAACAAAGTCTTCGACACAATTGTTTTAATAAAAGGACAACCCAAAGCGGCCGAAATTCTTCGCCGATAGGTTTCCAATTTTCGATGATATAAAAAACATCTGCTTCGAACGAAAGAGGTTTTGATTCGACTCCATAACGTTCCCGTCACCCTTTTTTTATTTTTTATTCCGAACTAACCCTCGGGGGAATCTTAAAAATGAGGGTTAGGAAAAGTGATGTGTTTCCTGGGCGGACTGGACGCGGGACATACATCATTCATGGCCGGACTCTGAGCCCTCGTAAAATATCGACAACACAATCATGTTTAGTTTTGAATCAACGCGATAAATTGTATCAGTCCCATTTGTATAAAATGGCGCCGGATTAGTCTGCTCCAATAAAGTAATCAACTTTTGAAAGCGTTTGGAGAAGGTGAAAATTTATGGTGAAAGTTTGAAATGTATTTTATATTTTCAAGCGTCGTTAGATTTTGGTGTACATTAAATCGTTGTTAGTTGTATTATTATTGTGGGACCACTACTACTCTATTGAATTAAATTTACTAAAGAAATTTTTATTTTTTGTAAAACCCTTGTAACGTTTACATGAAATGTCCACCGATCCTACACACTGGAATATTTGGATAGCATTTTTTTCTCACTATCTGCCTGTGTGTAGAAATTTTGCACATTCGTTTTGAGAAATGAAGTAATGTTAAAATAAACTAACAATTAAGAAAACATCTGAACAGACAAATTACACAATAATTCAAATTGTTCTAAACATCGTTAGTAATGATTAGATGCATTTTCCATCCGATTATATTTAAAAGATTTATTATTTTTATATGGTTTTAAGATGAAAAACCTAGCGGTAATCATCACAAAAAAAAACAATTTAAAGCACACCATGATGACACTTACCAAGCCCGAAATACAAGCTCATCCTCTAAAATGTAAAGTTATTTTTGTAGGAAATTTAATAGAATAAAACTTGAACGCAAAGTATCACAAATAGTACTTTTATTAATTCAAGCAGCAGTGTAATTGTAAACTACATGTTTTACTATACATTCGCTGTTTATCTACATAAACATGTCGAGTTACTACAATTACATGCAAAATTGAAATTTGCGCAAATTTATCTAGTTATAAGTTGAATAACAAATACAGATATGAACACAAAACTATTTGAAATAGTCGCCATTATGATTTTTAAACAGATTTTTCTGAATTTCAATGGTGTTCTATATGAACAGACTTTAATTCATTGTATGATTCTTTTTTGGTTTTGTGGCCACTATCGTGCTTACGTACAGGCGACAACGACGACGGACGGTATCTTTCGTTTACTGATGCTGTTAAACGTGAAGATCAGCTAAAAAAACTAAGCTCAATATCGTGTACGATTAACAACATCCATGATTTTCTTCATTAATGAGTTTCCACTGTACATCTCTTATAGAAAAAAAAGTAGGTATAGAAACATCAATGTTTTTAATCAATATTTAAGATAAATCCACTTTTAACCTGTAATATAAAATTACACAAAACCTTTTGAACTTTCATAGGTAGGCTAATCACAGAAACGTACCACCCACCCCCCTTATAATAAATTCTATATTCAAACTGAGAAGGTAGAAAAAAGTGAAAACAAGAGAGAGGAAAACAGTGGGAGAGTAAGAGCGCAAATTGATTAATTCATTAATTAGTCTTCAGCCGGTTCAAAGCTAAGATCGTCAGGGTTTTCTTCCCC
Organism: Aphrophora alni; assembly: GCA_963513935.1. Lineage (NCBI taxonomy): Eukaryota > Metazoa > Arthropoda > Insecta > Hemiptera > Aphrophoridae > Aphrophora > Aphrophora alni. The sequence goes on along the minus strand of OY740769.1, from coordinate 8,400,575 downwards.
TTAATGTCATTAAAAATACCAAACATTAAATATAGATTTTATCATTAAAAAAGTACAAAACTGAAAACCTACAAGTAATCAAAATAATTAACTTAAAAATACCAATAACAAAGTTAATTGTTAACACAAAATAACACCTTAAATAAAAATAAATCAATGTTGGAATAAACAATTAATTAGGGACATAAAGAGCAGAAGGAGAATTGCATTATATAAATGTGAATTAATGAACGGAAGTTGGGCCTATAGGGTCCTTTATTTTACTTCAAGAAAGAGAAAGATAGCAACAGAGAAAGTCTAACATCATTACTTTATCAAAAGAAACTAATTTTTAAGTAATAATAACAATACTGTAGCCCCTGAAGAGCCATTGTTACCTAGACAACTTTTCAGTCAACTGATATGTAGCCAGAGTAATGAGTATCGCCATCAGAATTGGCAACCAATCGTAGCCACACTTGTTGGGTCAACACTTTTGGGCTTTACCAGAATAATTAGACTTAGGATTATCGTGTTCGCCAAACGAGTACGTTAGATGCTAGAAAAATCAGGGATACAAATATTTAAGTTGTAAATCAAAGTAATAATTTATTCTGATAATTCTGTAAGGTCAACTTACTAATATGTTTTAAATCTCTATATTAATAAATTTAAAACACTATAAAAATATGTTTTAACTTACTATAAACCTTATCAACGTAATAATATGGTTTCATAATTTTAAAGTCGTAAATCAACGTAATAATATGGTTTCATAATTTTAAAGTCGTAAATCAACGTAATAATATGGTTTCATAATTTTAAAGTCGTAAATCAACGTAATAATATGGTTTCATAATTTTAAAGTCGTAAATCAACGTAATAATATGGTTTCATAATTGTAAAGTCGTAAATCAACGTAATAATATGGTTTCATAATTGTAAAGTCGTAAATCAACGTAATAATATGGTTTCATAATTTTAAAGTCGTAAATCAACGTAATAATATGGTTTCATAATTGTAAAGTCGTAAATCAACGTAATAATATGGTTTCATAATTTTAAAGTCGTAAATCAACGTAATAATATGGTTTCATAATTTTTAAGTCGCAAAACAACGTAATAATATGCTTTCATAATTGTAAAGTCGTAAATCAACGTAATATTATGGTTTCATAATTTTAAAGTCGTAAATCAACGTAATAATATGGTTTCATAATTTTAAAGTCGTAAATCAACGTAATAATATGGTTTCATAATTGTAAAGTCGTAAATCAACGTAATATTATAGTTTCATAATTTTAAAGTCGTAAATCAACGTATTAATATGGTTTCATAATTTTAAAGTCGTAAATCAACGTAATAATATGGTTTCATAGTTTTAAAGTCGTAAATCAACGTAATAATATGGTTTCATAATTTTAAAGTCGTAAATCAACGTAATAATATGGTTTCATAATTGTAAAGTCGTAAATCAACGTAATAATATGGTTTCATAATTGTAAAGTCGTAAATCAACGTAATAATATGGTTTCATAATTTTAAAGTCGTAAATCAACATAATATTATGGTTTCATAATTTTTAAGTCGCAAAACAACGTAATAATATGGTTTCATAATTTTAAAGTCGTAAATCAACGTAATAATATGGTTTCATAATTTTTAAGTCGCAAAACAACGTAATAATATGGTTTCATAATTGTAAAGTCGTAAATCAACGTAATAATATGGTTTCATAATTTTAAAGTCGTAAATCAACGTAATAATATGGTTTCATAATTTTAAAGTCGTAAATCAACGTAATAATATGGTTTCATAATTGTAAAGTCGTAATTCAACGTAATAATATGGTTTCATAATTTTAAAGTCGTAAATCAACGTAATAATATGGTTTCATAATTTTAAAGTCGTAAATCAACGTAATAATATGGTTTCATAATTTTTAAGTCGCAAATCAACGTAATAATATGGTTTCATAAATTTTAAAGTCGTAAAACAACGTAATAATATGGTTTCATAATTTTAAAGTCGTAAATCAACGTAATAATATGGTTTCATAATTTTAAAGTCGTAAATCAACGTAATAATATGGTTTCATAATTTTAAAGTCGTAAATCAACGTAATAATATGGTTTCATAATTGTAAAGTCGTAAATCAACGTAATAATATGGTTTCATAATTGTAAAGTCGTAAATCAACGTAATAATATGGTTTCATAATTTTAAAGTCGTAAATCAACGTAATAATATGGTTTCATAATTGTAAAGTCGTAAATCAACGTAATAATATGGTTTCATAATTTTAAAGTCGTAAATCAACGTAATAATATGGTTTCATAATTGTAAAGTCGTAATTCAACGTAATAATATGGTTTCATAATTTTAAAGTCGTAAATCAACGTAATAATATGGTTTCATAATTTTAAAGTCGTAAATCAACGTAATAATATGGTTTCATAATTTTTAAGTCGCAAATCAACGTAATAATATGGTTTCATAAATTTTAAAGTCGTAAAACAACGTAATAATATGGTTTCATAATTTTAAAGTGATAAATCAACGTAATAATATGTTTTATAATAATATAAGGCGTAAATCAATGTAATAATATGTTTTATCATTATATAAGGCGTAAATCAACGTAATAATATGTTTTATCATTATATAAGGCGTAAATCAATGTAATAATATGTTTTTGTCATTCTCTAAGCCGTAAATGAACGTAATAATAAGTTTTGATGATTCTGTTGGTCGTAAATCAACTTAATAATTCGGTTTGATAATAATATGTTTTGGTCATTCCATAAGTTATAAATCAACGTAAAAATATATTTGAGCATTCTACATGCCGTAATCAACGTAATAATATGTTTTTAACATTCCTTAGGTTGTAAAACAACGTAATAATATGGTTTGATCATTCTCTAAGCCGTAAAACAACGAAATATTATGTTTTGGTCATTCTGTAAGTCTTAAATCGACGTAATAATGTTTTGATCATTTTATTTTGTAAACACAAAAAGGATAGTTTGATCAAATAAACTTACTGTACGTCGTTTACGTTTAAATTCAATTTTTCACTCTTCTATCAACAAATCATTTAATCCGAGCTTCATATTTACTGTCGTCACTTATCACTAAATGAAATTTTCACATTTCTAAATAATATTTACTAGGACAAATGAAAGCGTTAGTGAAATTGTACACAACCTGAATTAGGTTATTCTACAATAACAGTCTAATCAAAGATGACAAGCACAAATCCAATAATTTGAAATATTCTTTCTTTTTCATCACACAATATAATAAAGATGTTTATATCTACTTGTAGTAGATTACATTATTCGTTTCTGTTGTGCCTCATTGTACTAACGTTGCGCCAATGTTGTTTATTACAACAAAGGTGGAGAACTGTTCCCATATGCAAATTCAATCATTTCAATATTCTACATAATCTCTATAAATTGTCACTGTATTTTAGTTCAATATTAAATTTTCTATACTACAGTTTTGATGTCGACGTTTAGAAATGTCGACATTATGACGTGTCGACATTGTGACTTGTCGATATCTCAATGTGTGGAGTCGAAAAGTCGACCCAATAAGTTGTTTAAAATATAGTTAGTACAAAAGTGAACGAAATAAAATACAATACAATTCGATATTCGTTGCATAATGTAATATTAAAAGACTTCCGCGTTCTTAGAGACAAGTAGAAACACTAAACAAGAATGAAATAGGAAACACTTATCATACGGAGCACTTTGTAGATAGAAAAATTGAAATTGTATAGAATCAAAAATTGATGTCTTTAGAATCAGAGTATTTTCAAAGACGACAAATATTTTAAAACACAAAATTCAATCATTTGACATTTTCAATATGAATATTATTTCTTCCCCTACACTAAGATTTAATAAAGAAATAAACTTGTCGTAGTAGATTACATTATTCGTTTCCGTTGTGCCTCATTGTACTCACGTTGCGCCAATGCTGTTTATTGCAACAAAGGGGGGAGAACTGTTTCCGTATGCAAACTCAATCATATCAATACTATATCATCCTCTATAAATTGTCAGTGTATTGAGTTTATTATGAAAGGTATTGCATTAATCAATAGAAACATTTCACCATAGACAGGTGAACTAGGGGGCTTCCCCTCAACGTTCTTAGACCTATTCAAACACGAAGCCCTATAGAAAACCACCGACAACATATAGAGTTACATAGGGTTAGTGGTTCGGAAGAATTGCATTAACTCCGGTTTACAATATGGTGAACAGTAGGCACACAGTATGAATCACCCTTAGTGACTAGGTCTTGACAAAACGTTAACAAGGGGGGTGGAGCTAGGACGAGGGATAGTCTATTGTATGAATCCTTGATCCACGTAAGGGCAGTGTTTAACCCTATATGAAATTCGAGAAGATTCGATCGAAACTAACTTTAAAATGTAATAGAATATTTAACGATGGATTTCAGACGTATAAAGTGTTAGATTGTAAACACTCCCCTGTGGCGCTTAAACCATTGAGTTTTTTAACGAATAGATGACTAGGGAACTTGAAGAATAGAATTAGAAGGGTGCGATATAGAACTCTGTTGTGAGAATTTGACAACCGATTTAATGAACGCTTCTTTAATAACTAGTTTGTCATAATTGTTTAGTTCATAAATCTTGTTTAAAGAGGTACGGTAGAAGTGGAGAAATTATGACAAATGAATGTGATTGAATGATAAGTCGGTACGGATAAAAGAAATAAAGCGGCACGTGGAAACATCTTTGTTATATAGTTCAGACACATTTTGCACTGGCGACGTTTTCACCACTGCACTTTGATGTATCGAGATTTTGATGTGTCGAATTTATGATGTGTCGATATTTTAAAGCTTTTAACACATTTATGGAATATTTAATGATGAGTTTCAGACTTATAAAGCGTTTTATTGTAAATACTCCACTGCGGCGCTTAAACGTCGAAGTTATTACGAGTATATGACTGCCGAGGTGAAAGTTGCGAATGAAAAGGGGAATAACAGAAAAAGTCGAAGTTAGTTATTACGAGAATTTGACAATTGATTAATTAATTTATTTATTTTTTCAAACGTGAGACACAAAATTTAACTACTAATATTGCTTAGTTCATATCTATTGGAATAGTTTCGGCAGATGTAAAGAAATTATGACTAATGCAAATGGATAGAAAAATTTAGAGATTGGTTTATAAATTGTATCTTCTTATGAAGGTATCTACTATGTAATAATTTTAGAAGTTGATAACTGATCTTAGATCCCCACGTTGTACTAATATGTTAAACGTGTTCAGTTGGCAGAGGAACGCGTTTATCTCGCTGCAGTTCGGACTAGAAACCGTGAACAGTTTCGCGGTTGATAGTGTTGCGTTTTTCTATGTTTTAGCTACCCCCCCTTCTGTCTACTTCGTCTAGCAGGGATAAAGTAGACACTTTGATTTTGCTTTCAGAATTTTTTCCTAAAATAAATACAAACAAAAAAACTATTCGTAGAAAAAAATTAGCTGAAAAAGTCTTCATCTTGTACAGAATCATTTAACGTAACTTTTTGTGTGACTTTTGTACTGGCGATTTATTATACCAAGACCCTTTGATGTGTCGAAATAGCTACGTATCGAAATTATAATGTGTTTATATTGAGATAAGACGAACGTTGATGTGACGATGTATCTAAATATGAAGTGTGAACATTTTTTGTGTCGAAATTAAGATCTGTTGAACAATTAATTGTTGTACAAAAATATTCAAGAGCCATATATTATAATATCGTTGTGGTTTGAGACTGGGGGGAGGGGGTAATAAATGTCAAAATTCAAAACAATTTTGAAATCTTTCCTGAAATCTGAAATCTTTCAGGTGTTGAGATATACAACCAATTACCTTTTCCCTTTTTTTAAACAATAGCTTCCGAACCTCCATTTTTGGGGCAATATTGATCATCATATTTTGTTTGGTCTCTTATAGCGTATATTTAAATAAAATTTGATCAACTATTTTGAAAAAATCGGTATTTTTATAGCTTTTACTATAAATTTTGAGCTTTTGCAGGTCCGTGAGAAAAATTGCGCAACGCTTCTTATAATTTGCGAGTAGATATATATTATGTAAATCTTGATATACAAATTTACATAAACATATTTAATTAAAAATGTTATTTATACAACACGTTTCAAAATTTGAAAGAGAAATACGTTTATGTTCCTGTTTTGCTGACACGGGTACAAAGTGCAAGATTAAATAAAGTGATGTAACAACACAGAATAAATTAACAAGCTTTAAGCACCCATATCAACGCAACAGACAATTGTATTCAAATATTAAGTGGCATTATAGCGTAATATAATCTTATAAACAATCAATTTTAAGCAATTATTTTAATTGAGAGAGAATTATGAATGGGGGAAAAATAGTGTTTTTCAAATTTATCAACTTTAAAATAAATATAAACGTATTGTAAATTAATATTTACAATCCCGTAAGTAACAATAATTAAAAGTACAGTAATTAATACAAACAATGATTGTAATAAAAAGAATAACTGAGCTGCTTCAAAAGAATTAAAAAGTTATTTATTAAATCCGACGTTTGACTATGAAATCTAATTACTTACTATCTGTTACCACTTTACGTAATTAATTTAAAAGATTATTTTGTAGATTTAAAACAAAATATTTATATTTATTTCAAATTAAATAAATAACTTTGTAAAGGAGTGAATAATTAGTTAGTAAAAAAAGTAGAAGATTCTAGTGTGTAAGATACTCGTTTGGTGAGTTACATGCCCTGGACTCAAAAAGTTACGGTGTTAACCCAGAATTGAGAGTTAGTAGACAGATATGGTTGGTAGGGAAGTCTGTTTTCGGAAATTAGAATTACATGCACGGAAAGTCGATGTGCTGACCACACTAGTGGGGATTTTTATAGAAGATAAGAGGATTGTTTCATACTACAAAAAAAGTATTGAGACAGGTACAGAAACAAGATAGCAAAGGATAAGAGTCAACGAACGAAGAAAAGGAGAACGGAAATGTAAGATAAAACGACAGGATGAATAAATACAGAGGGTAGAGAAAACTGAATTGTGTAACATAGAAGGCTGAATCGGAGCACATAAATAAATATTTTTAAATATAATTTGAGAGCAGTGTAGCTCAGTTAGCAGAGCCCACACTTATCTCGGCGCAGTTTGGACTAGTAAACAGTTACATGTAACGTAGGTTCAAATCTGATTGGAGGTATTGTATTTTTCCCATTTGTCTTTACCATCCTCATAAGTCTAAAACGTGTAAAGACGTTAATCATCAATAGAAACTAAATGTAAAAATAATTTATACAAACGAAACAGTATACATTTCTGTAAACTTTAGAGTTAAAATGAATTAATATGATATAATTTTATAAAATATTTATTTTAAATAATATCAAAGTAAAACAGAATATCTGAAAAAGAAAAATACATATTTCAATAGGAGATATATAGCCTTTGGGGTCTTTCTTTATCCACGCGCGAGAAACAATGGCTGACATTGTAGTTCAAATATTTCTCGAATCCTTCAAAGAATATATCCAGTATTTACGTAGGTATATAAATATTATGAAAATAAAATCTACATTTTTGTAAAGCACACAACCTTAAGGTAAAACAAACAAGTATTCTGAAAAGTCGCAATATCCCGCGATAGGGAAACAGAAACGTTTAACCCCTATGTCTGTGTGGAAACTGTAATATCCGAAGCCTTTTGTGTGCCAACCCCATATGTTGGTCTCATCCCTTACCATATGCCGCATGCCGCATGCCCTTTCCTTACAATATCATTTTAATTATCCGACTTCATTTCCATTTAGTATTGTTTCTGTTGCTGACGGCAGTTATTAAATTTTTTAAAACATTAATGTTTCTTTCTTTTAATGTTTCTTTATGTAATTTAATAACATCGCTTTAATGTTGATACTTTCGAGTCATTTATCTGTGGTCAAATACAGGCGCATTTATATCAATACTTTCCTCTTTGGAATTTTAATTCCACTGCTTTTAAATTTGTTGTTTGTAAAATAGAAAATAACTAAAGAGCCGGCGTTCTCTGTTTCCGTCCTGGGGTTTTAATTCTTTCAGAATAATCTTAAATAAATTACTTTCTCAGTAATTGGTTAAATATTGTAATTCTTACAGCAACAAACCCCAGTTGATTTGTGCCATCGTGGTATTTACCCAGCCCCATCATACAATGTACTACAGGTTGATCCTCTAATTGTAAGAGTTGCTTTCTTGGGCTTTCAGGAAGTGTTAAATTGTATTGTTAAACTAAATTCAGATTCTGGAAAGTTAAAAGAGGAAAAAAAAATTAAAGTAATATTTGTGATAATATATTAGTAAAATTATTGTTGATACTAAAATTAAATCGGTCGCATTTCAAAATGGCGACGGTTTTTATTAGCTTTTTCTTATTTAATAACTTTTCGGGGATATTATGTGGATTTTAGTAGTGTATAGAAATACATCAATTACAAACTAAAAAATATACACAAGTATGGTTATATAAGTTTTACATTTTATTTAAATAAAGAAAGTTACGATGTTGATATTTTGCTGGAAATACCCCCCCCCCCCACAGATAGGTGTATTACGGGCTGCTAATTATCCACTTAAACTAACCGTAAGACCAAAACAGAAAACTGGATTTTATCAAAATCGGCTCTAATGTTTTTCAAACAATTCATCGTTTCAAACAATAAAGTGTATTGGTTGTCACCCCCCCCCCCAAATACAAGTTCAGGAATTATTTGTAGAAACACAATAACACAACGTCTATGTCACTTTAACTATTTTTTGTGAAATATGTTGAAAGTGTGTTGTTATATAACTGAAACCAATATGATAATCGCAAGTAAGAGTTAATTATAGTAGTAAAAATATGAATTTTGACAGATGTTATTAAAAAATAGATTTCTATGAATTAAAACTTACTCCTAATATTGACACAAACAAAGCGAGTGAATCTCTTACTTTCTTACTCTAAATAGAAAGAAATCTCTACTAGATTATAACTTCATTAAATCTTTATCAATAATGCAGCGAAAGGAAAGTTTGGCTGTAACCACGCTCACTCTTATTTTACTCGTGAGAGTGTATTTTGAGTCCTCGACAACGATCCCTTGGAGTGGCCGAACTACCCCTTTTCTTCACCCCTTCTGCACTTCAACCCCATTCATGAGGCACTTCTGGTTTACAAGTATACAAAACTAGTTACAAACTCCAGTTCAACGTCTTGTAAAAACAATGAAGTTTATTTTAATGGCAATGAATGGAAAGTTGTATTTAAGGTTAAAATCGTTGTGATTGTCAAAGGTGTTACGATTAGTTGAGATTAAACAGATTAATGGTTGCCAAAGAATATCACAGGAAAGATAACGAAGAAGATATTTTAAAGAAGAATCAGAGGACGACGGAGGGATACGGTGGTTACAGGACCTGCAAGAAGATCTCAGAAAGATAGTAGTGAACAGTGGAGGAGAAACAAAAGTGGGAGGAACAATACTAAGGAGAGTATATGGAGTACTGAATTAAAGTGGAATGTGGAGGATAAGAAGGAATGAGGAACTGGAGAAATTGTAATATTAATTGAGATTAAGAAATCAATGGTTGGCAAATAGTACCAGAGGAAAAGTTAATGATGAAGATATTTCAAGGAAGATTAGAAGAAAGAGAAATCAGAGGACAATGGAGTGACATGGTGGTTACAAGATATGTAAGACCTCAGAAATTTGAATTATTAGTTGGAAAGAAACCATATTGTCTGGGGGGGGGGGGAGAATAAAAATGGAATGTGGAGAATAAGGCGGATTGTAAAACAGCAGAAATTGTAATATTAGTTGAGATTTTAAAAAATCCAGTAAAAGGAGTGTTGGGAAACCAGTTGAAACGTAACGAAGAAGATATATCAAGAAAGACCATGAGAAAGATGTATTAGAGAACGACATACGATGAAAAGGTAATTAGTGCATTTGTAAGACCTCAGCAAAATAGGAGTAAATAGTTTCGGAGAAAATAGGTTATGTAAGAGGCTAAGGTTTTCAAGGACTGTAAAAAATGGTCTTTCCGACATTTTTGAGAGATGGCGACCAATAGGTTTTGTTTGTATCCCGAGAGGACATACTTGAGTTAAATTTGATGAAAATCGTTAGAGCCGTTTTTGTAATTTTGTGTTTTTTTACTTATGCAGCGACCCTCAAATTTTGAGCTATTAAGGAAACGAAAAAAGTCCCGAGATAACGTCAAAATACGCCTACATAGTAAATTTGATTAAAATCGGTCTACGCGTTTTAGCTATAGGGCTTTACACATACAAAAGGTGACAAACATCATTGTAAAATCCCCTTTTTTGAATTCACATAAAGTCAAATTGTTGACTCATCACCTAACTTTCGCTATACAAGGTTTTACAAATATATATCGACAACTTCACCACACTCAATTGTTTCTTCGTGTGTTTGTTAAAATATTATATACGAAGACAATCTAAAAATATCTATTTAAAAAAATTATTTCAAAGAAAAAATAAATTTACAAGCGTTAATTTAACGTTAAACAATTAAAAACCACAATGAAAGTTCTAGTTGATATTTTCATTAAAGTTGTGTACAGGTGTATATTGTAAAAAGGTCAAAGTAGGACGCTTTAAAGTATAGAGATAATAGCAAACCATAAGAAGAATCGTTTGTGATGGAAATGAGAACTTCCCTTTGATCCCACACAAAGGAAACTGAAGGCAGGTTTTTGTCTAAGCTGAAAACTTTAACCGTTACTGATTGTTATTAAAAATTTGATTAAGTAAAATAACAGTCACCAATCATATCACTCACCTAGTATACGAAGTATCGGGTTTAGTTCGTATTAATTTCACTCTGAACCTTCAAGAAAATGTGATTTTCTTATGGTATTGGTATTCGGTAGAGCCGTGGTGCAGACACTAGAGTTGCGAGTGAACAGCTAAAAGGCCCTAGCGTAACCGTTCCAAGGTCAGCCAGGGCGAGACACCAACACGAGCGAAGCGAGTGAGAGTCTAACCGACATCAAGAAAGTAACGATATAAATAATTACAAGGTTCATAAAACCTGTGTAACAACTGTTTTAAACAAACTTACCCTACTGTATAAGACCGTTGATATATAAATACGATTTAACATTTCCTATAAAGGGCCAAGAAAATAACTTTTAAGCGTTATAATAAGAAAATCTGCTTGTATATCACTGTACGATGGGGCTGGGCAAGTACCATGGTCAACATGCTACGTTTCACATTATCGTAGGATTTTGAAAAAAAACTTTATGCCTTACTTGATAATATGAGATTAATTACAATTTTTTTATATTAATAACAAAAAATAAAAACATTTGATTCTGGTTATGCTAACATAACAAATTCGATCCATTTTAGTCTGTAAGACACTGTACAATAAGAAACATTAATAATATAAATATGCACAAATGTTTTAACGGAAATTATCATCGATCAATCCATTTAGAAAACCTTCTCCATACGACGTATACACGATTATTTTCGTAAAATACGCAAACGTATAGACTAAGTTATTAACCGAAACAGAGCAGCCAAAAAATTAGTGCCTCCTTGACTTACGACAAAGATAGAAAACCTCGACAAGCTTACAAGAGTTTCGGTTTCTGTTTACTAATAAGACCCTCTTTAAATTGATTTATGACATCATTAACATGGCCCCCCACCCCCACGCAACCCACTGTTTGTCTGTCACTGAAACGAAAAGATAACCAGATTCTATTCGGTTTTAGAAAACCATTTTTTTTACTTCCACCCTCAAGGCCTTGATTCTGTGTTCCGGGATTAAATCTCGACCGAGTGTACATGTGTTGCTATGATTTATGCGACTTGAGGAATGTCTAAATAACCCCTAAGAAACTATACACGGGATGTTAGATAACCGGATAGATTTGAAATAATATAGCAACTACCTAAATTTTTAAATGAACAACACTACGATATAAATTGGCATTAAATATCATACAGAATAAAATTCGAACACAAGATCTCACAAAAATTGCGCTTACTTGGTTATAGTTTAGTTATTGTAGCTCTTGTATGGTGATTTTGTTGTGGGAACACGTTTGATTAAGTAGACGTAATTTTTTGTGAAACCTTGTGTTTGAATTTTATTGTATCTAATATTACCTCACAAGTCAAGCTCAACATTTATTTATTAAATATCATAATTTACTTGTATTAAAACCCAAATACGACAAAAAAAAAAATGTGAAATTTATAATCCGCCCTATTGTACGTGCAGAAAATTCAAAGCGCAGTGAAAAATTTCTTCAAAATGCAACCGTCGCGGAACGGCAGACAGAAGTGAAAACTTTAACGATCAATAATTGTAAAAAATAATAAAATTTTAAACATTCAATAAATGTAATAAAAATAATAATTATATGTAATGGTTCATTTTTTATTATTTAATACATATTAAAGTAAAAAAAAAACCATATAATTAAGAGGCAATAAATTGGAGAGTGTTCATACTCTACGTGTATTTATAATATAAATTTAAGACCCTGTCAATTCTGTATAAACAAAAATTAAATTAATTTCCTTTATATTAGTAAAAAATAATATTTACATATTATGAATAATTATTTTTTTACACTACTATTTACAATAATACATAACTTTTGTATTTCGGAAATAATATTATTACTTTAATTAATCGCATTATCATTATTATATTCTAAAAATGAAATGATTTTACGTAAAATGTCTTCATCTTTTCAAAATATATTGCACTAACTTTCTCTCACCCATAATGGGTGAGAGAAAGTTAGTGCAATATTTTTGTGAGTGAGAAAGTATTTACATAGATATATACTCGTACATCGGCCTACATATATATAGTGGAGCGTGACTGGACAGTTGAGCGTAATGCGTTACGGATTTTTGTGATGACGGCCCGTGACGGGAGAACAATCGTTTGTGATGCGTTACGCCAAATCGGAGTCTTTTCTCCATACAAAATGTACAGTTATATTTATAACGTGGCAAAAGAAGTTTTCACTTCAAAAAACAGCAATAATAACTTTAGTAATTAAAATTTTGTTAGTCAAATCTAGGAACAGGAGGAATGGAACATTTTTTTTGCAAACTACCTTCAGAATTATTGCCAAAATTGGTACACAAAAATTAAATCGTCAATCGATTGATACAAACAAAAATACCAAAAGAACCTTAAAATCATGTCAGCTTATCAAATACTTTAGTTCTGCTGATAAATTGTAAGATTTGTATCTTCCACTATTCGATTTACATTGATGAAATCTCTCTTGTGATCCTACTATTGTGAAATGAACTAGATGCTTGATTTAATCAGTTGAGAGACAAGTTTGCAGATATCCTGTCTGAGTTTATTCAGGCATCGAATAGCTCTCCCTGACCATTCTGATTCTATTGTTGTTGCCCTACCGATGTGATCGGCATTCAGCAACAAAATTCAAAAGCGTGGGTCAAGATGTGAGCTAGGAGTAAAACTCTCACAATAAAATAAATGTGAGGAAGTAAAAAAGTTAAATTATTACATTTTGTGACATTTATTCTATTATTGCCCTACGGAACTGAACCAAATTTGGGTACATTGTGCTTTTATAATTTTAATTTAATTTGTTTAGTTTTATTATTGTAACCCAGCTCGTTTCAATATGGTGGCCAATCAAAGCTTTTAAATCGAAATATCTCTCAAACTAACCGTTTTACAAAAAAAACGACAAAATCTTTTTTTTTTAGTTAATTGTATGACAAATCCATAGCAGTTTTTGTTTCTAAAATTGGGTGAAAAATAAAGGACATTTTGAATTTCTTGTCCAGCCGTGTCTACGTTCTTGTCGCGCAAAGTATTTATTTCAAATTATTGATTGTTGTACTGCATAAACTAGTTTCATTGTTGATACATTAACAGCAGAATGGTCAGCTAATCTATTATTTGCAATAATAACAGCTGATTTGTTGAATTTCCACGGTCAATAAAAAACGACATTAATTCTTATACTTATTTAATTTCAAAAAGACGTTTTTGTACAACTAATAGAATTTCGGTTAATGTTACTGTTAATAGACCAATGTGAATTTAACTCCGATTACAATTTATATTTAAAAACACAGTCATTTATTCATTATATTGTTATTCAATTAGCCTATTTTGTAGAGGACAAGAACATGGCCATTCACGGCTGGACAAGCCATTACAAATTTATTTTAATTTTCACCCAGTTTAAAATAAAAACCATCTATGTATTTGTCATAAATTTATTTAAAAAAGTTGTTCTTGTGATTTTTGTGTAAAACGACTGGTTTGAAGGTTATTTCAATTTAAAAGCTTTGAATGTCCGCCATTCTGAAACGAGTCGGGTTACAATAACGAAACTTAACATACTGACTGAAACTAACAGTAGCAACAATACACCCAAATTTGATTTCATTCTGTATAGCTGTTTAAAAAAAAAAAAAAAAACAATTATTTTGTAAAGGAAACACGTACGGAGGGACAACGAAAAGAGGTAGACTCCTGTTCGTAATAAGTTTTTGACTTATGTTTACCCAAGGAACAATACCCCGAAGTTTGTCAGAGGAGTTCGGTTACACCCTGTATATATTTTTGTACGTCAAATCAAGTCAACACTCACTAAAGAAGCTACAGTTGTTTCGTCATAACTTAAGACATCATCAATGCTATACACATTAAAGCAACTGTCATTAAATGATATTACACATATCACCTTAAATATTTTAAATATTTTGTTATATAATTGTTTGTGATAATATTTAAAGTATATGAGGTGAAACCTTTAAATGTTTTAATGACAGTGTTTGAATATATAGAGCCTGATGATGTCATAAGTTATGACGAAACAGCTGTAACTTCTTTAGTAAGTATTGTCTTGATTCGACGTACAAATAAATACATATATTTCTTCACTCAATGTAGATTATAGCTACACTGTACAACTATGTAACAAATAATCGTTTGTCAACTATATAAAAAAAATATTTCCAGAATTTCGCGTATACTACTAAAAACCTTATTTAGACATAATTCCCAACTCATAAACATTTATTTATCTCTTCATTCTTTATTGGGTTCTACATAAAATATAAAAAGATATTTAACTATGATCATGTCGAAAACAATTGGCAAAAATAATCGTACTAAACTCATATTATTAACAATTTTTTTAAATTAAAAATTTGCATGTTGCTCTGTCATTTCTCTGCTGTTAGGAATTGAACACATTTCATTTCCCTGATATTTATTTTTATTTCAATAATTCATTACTAATTCATAATGCGTTATTTACTGTTTTTGCATTTATACGATGTGTTTATTAAAAAGTCATGAATAAAATAACGTAAAATGTATGAATAGATTATTGGACTCTTGTATTTTGTGAATACGGTTTTAATATAACCATTTCAAGTATATTTATCTTTTAGAAATAAACCATTGCACTGCGTCAATACAGTTTATTGAATAATTAATTACAAATTTTGTATTTGTTCATATATATAAATAGAATGTTTAGACAATGTCTTGACAAACTATAAGTAAGGTTATATAGATAAAAATAAAGAAAAGTTTCTATAAATATATATCAGGAAATATTTCGTTTTCTACCTGTCGGCCATTTTGTGTGTTTTTTTGAAAAAAAAACAAAAATAAATATAACTTTTGAAATTATTAAGATTTCCAGTCGAAATCTGGTGTACAAAGTTTCTTTACAACGATTTATCATGTATTAAATCTTTAACATATACATTTTCAAAATGGTGCCCGTTTACACTTTTAGTAAACCTAATGGTTTTAGAGGTACTGTATTCAATATTAAAAAAATTAAACAGTCACCACTTTAACAATTTAAGATAACGTTTTGATTTTTGCTATACTGATAAACCGTTCATAGAAAATGTATATACCAAATTATGACTAGAAATCTTAATAATTTCAAAAGTTATAATTATTTTTCGAAAAACTCAAAATGGCCGATAGATGGAGAACATAGCGTTTCCGGGCATATATTTATATCAACTATAACCACCACATAAAGTTTGGCACGACATTTTCTGAACATTCTATATAGTGTACAAAAATTCTTATTAAAACTAGGAATTTTTCGTGAACATTATAACAGCTCTATGGTAGTTATTATTATTTTTTAAAATTTTATTTATTTATTTTTTTTACAGATAACTTACAAACCGTTTTTCGTTGAGTGATGATGCTACTAATACGTTGTATTAATATGGTTCATTCCAACATTTACAATGATTTGTTTATATGAAAACTAATACACGAAGTTTCTAGATTATAAATCACCCCCCGTTGACAAGTCATAAAAGTGAAAAACACCAAAATATCCTGCACCATCTCAGTAACCAATGTTTTGTTTACATCATTACAGTCTACATTTCATCTACATATAATCATTAGAGTCGATTTTGAGAAGATAAAATTTTAGTTTTTGCTTTACTATTTAAAAGTTTCGAGATGCGACCAAATTACAAATTTGATTAAGCTGCCCACTCCGTTGGGTAGAAGAACACTGCAGAGACTACAGATATCATTACAAGATCTTTTAAACCTAGTACATAACTTTCCTTTACACAGATTATATTTGAGAAAGAAAACACACAATTTAAATATTACTTAATGATATTTATATATCAAAAGAGGAAACATTAGTTTTAGTTAAAGTATTTTAAAAACAATCAACCATTGTAATTTTGATTTCTACAAATTAAAAATTGGAGATATCTCCAAAACTTGTTTTGTAAACGATTAATACCTCTCGGATATCAACGCCTTATAAAAGCAATTGAAAAAAAGAACATTAAATAAAGATAGCTCTCGAATACTCTAATAGCTCCCAGGGTCGGAAGAGAACAAGAGTTGGTCTAGAGAGACCTGATAGGAAAGATGATAGAGGATCTAATCCAAGACTACTTAAAAAAAAAAGGTAAATATTCAATTTGGATATTTCTGGATTGCCAGGTCCTACCGGTCCTCTGAGAGGCATACCCTTAATTACCTGCATATTCGACGTAGTTGTGTGGATAATGATATTTACAAGGTGTTTGTTAGCAATGGATCGCCACAATTTATCAGAGATAACATTTGACAGATTAGGTCGAGCTGCGAGTTCCTGCAGTATAGTTCTTATCGGGCTTCGTCGGAGTATCAAGTTACAGAAACCATATTTCCTCTACGTCTTCTAGGTTACTATTTAGACTGGAGTCACTACTTTCCTAGTTGAATATAAATCACAAGATCTAGATAGCCGAGTTGATAAACTGGTGTGTTCTATAGGGACCGGGGTTCTTCAATAAATTTATGAATGAAAAGCACCTGTAGGTCAGCAGGTGAATGCATAGTGATGTGGACTGAGCACTGAACAATGAGTACGAGTTGACTCGGGTAACTGTAGAAAATAAATTGTATCTATAAAATTCAGAAATTGCAATTAAAACTCATCTGCACGTCAATGAATTACTCTGTTGACGTCGCAATTGCAACGCGACTATGAAGTAAACACCTCTCAGCTGGTCACTTACAATGAGTACGTGTGGGCAATCCCGAGGTACCTTGCTGGATCTACACCTTTCTAAATCAGTCTTATTATCTGGGTCTCTTGTTCTCTTCCTACTTTGACGCTATTAGATTATTCGAGGGATAAGGGTATTTATTGTATCTTCTTCTTCTTCTTCTTCTTCTTCTTCTTCTTCTTCTTCTTCTTCTTCTTCTTCTTCTTCTTCTTCTTCTTCTTCTTCTTCTTCTTCTTCTTCTTCTTCTTCTTCTTCTTTAAATCGATGATGATTGCTAGGCTTTTCTCCATAAAACAATAAAAGTTATAGAATTATCACTAATTTGTCAACCTCTCGCACTTGGATAGTTGATGTTTCAATCAGTATTTTGTATGTCGACAGTAAGGTAATATATTAATTTTCAAATGTTTGTAGTCGATAGTTTCACTCGTCAGCCATTGTCATCCCATTTGTTATACAATGTACTTAGTGAAATTACATTTACTTTATTTTGTAAGGAGTTTATGATATGGAAATGTGGTTTTTGTGTTCAATAAAAATATGTAGGTTTTCAATACGTCAGATTAAAAAAACGTCTCCATGACATGTTATGTGTTGTATAATTTTAAAAAAAAAGTAGTTTTTAAAATTCTTCAAGTGGAACTCATCTTAAAAAATTTTTTTTAAAATAAATTAATTGTAATTATAAATATATATACTCTTGCAAAGTCCACCAAAAACCCTTAATATTTTAGGGGAAAAGATCCCCTCCCTTTAATATTTAAATATTTGAGTTTACTCCCCCCTCCCATACACAAATTTCTCCAGAAGTACGATAAATAAATATCATTATACCAAAAAATAAAGACTGTTCCCAAACTCAATTCTCTAAGTTTGATTTTTAATAACAATTTTAACAAAAACGAGAGATTGGGGTTTTATGATCAAGACGAATAAAATTTACTGGAACGTTTTAATAAAGTTTGAAGGAATAACAACATAAAACCAAGAAATGAGCTCTGAACTCTTTTCCGTTATTCTCTTCCCAAAAGAATATTTTGTTCCCCAAATGCATATATATATGTATATATATATATATATATATATATATATATATATATATAATTTGGTCTCTAATAACAGTATTTGTGTTCTATATTGTTACTTTAACAACCAAATTAAAAAATATATTCAGTTGCGGACAAGATAACGAAAAAGAACTCTGAACTGCCGTTTCAATAGACAGCCTAATTTTGTAAGCTCAAATACTGCTCTTTGAAGATTTAAACAAAAATATGCAAATGAGCCTAAAGGATTATATATAAAATCAGACTTTAAAGTTATTTTAATTTGAATACTTTAAAAAAATCTCACCGTATAAGTGATAGTAGCTCTTCAATTTATGAATCCTACAAACATTGTTGCGAGTTTAATAAAAAAGTTATGATACATTGAATTGATACAGCTACAATTTATTAAAATGAGTTTCTCCGATACAAAATTAAAATAATTATGTTTAGAAACTTAGTCATGATTGTTGTAGTGCTGAGAGTTCTCTAATTTCAATAAGTTTTGAGATGAACTACTCGTATTTCCTAAACGGTTGCATAATTGTTTAAATATTTTATGGAATCATTTGATAAAAATATAATTATACTTTTGAAGGTTTTGATCTACACTCTTTTGGGGGGCTTTGTTTTAAGTGAGAGAAATTGGTATGTATACCGTCAAGTAGTTTCATTTCTCAAGTGTTATGGTATCCAAGCCATTGTCTAACATCTGTATATAGAATTCAGTGTTAGCAGTAGATATTATTTGATAACAGTCCAAACTATTGTTAAGAGTCCAATAGAGGGCTGCGTAATGTATTTATATCCCTTCCAGACAGAGAAGATGTGTTTATTTTTGTTATCGCCAGGAATGCAATTGATTGTTCCAAGACGTTTACATCCTGCCCGTAGAGTTCAACAGGTTCACTTTAGTATTGCTTGTATGCTAATTTAGTTTCATTCAAAGTGTTGAAGTCTTAAAGTAATGGTTTTTACAACAAGAAATATGTCCCACTGATTCAATGGCGTTGGATCTAGGATACTGTCGAAAGAAAAATAATTATAGATAATATTAAAATATATTATTAATTAATATTATTAAACGGCGCTAGAATCCACGGCTAGGCTATTAAATTAATGAACTAATTTGACTATCGGGAAGTTGGCTTCACTGAAATATACTGATGTGATGAGAGAACGAAAACCACATCCTCAACACCGTATGTTAGTCACTCTATAATCAATTGTTGCACACGTTAGTTACATATAGCAACGAGGACACCTTTCCACGTCCTACACAACACAAGAAGTGTGAAAGTTTAGATTTTTCAACTCCTTTAACAACATACATTAGTCCTAGACCGTAGAGACGATTTTGTGTGACTGCATTTGTAGCATACCTTAGATTAATATTCAATAACAATACCACCTTCAATAATCAACTACTAAACTTATAATCACTATTACAGTGACGTAAATAACATATGATACAATGTATACTAGATATTAAACAACGCTAGTAGACAGTGTAGTTGGGAAACCAAAAAAGTAAAGACTATTGCCTACTGACGCGCTTGCTACTCTGTACTGTATTAAGAGATGAAACAATATTCTTAATAGCATACTTTAGTAACTCTATAATCAATTGTAGAGCAGACAACAAGGCATATGCGGTAGTGAAGCAGCGAGGATACCTTTCGACGTCCTACACGACTACATATAAAAATGATGACATTCTATAAAGGTTGCTTTGCTTCTCGATTTATGTTTACAGAAATGTAGCCTATATTTGTTCAAATAATTAGTTTAGTTTTTAAAGTGTAGGATGGTTCTCACATCTCACATTAAGAATATATATTTGTGAGTATAATATATGTATGTCTTCTCTATAGTCGCTATATTACTGCTACTTAACGCGTTTCGGATAGAAACCTTCTTCAGTATGGGATGCGTTATGTGGCTAAAATAAACGTTTTCAGTTTCCTTGAGTCCAGAAAAGAGTTTCTTTGAATTATATCTGTATTTAGTCTGTCTGTGTAATGCACTTTAAATCCTAAACAGGTTAGACGATTTTGATAAAATAGGGTATGTGGAAAACAAATTTTAACAATATTTCTATAGGGCAGTATGGGGTAAAAGGAAACAGGGGTGATAAGATAAATGTTTTTTTTTTTGTGTTTGAGCCTAAAAATGTGAAACAATTCATATAGTAACTGTGAAACTTACTTTATATCACATAAAAATTTTATCGCACTAGAATAAATATTTATTTAAAAAAATGACCACCAACTAATTTACCTTCCTAAAGTCGCGTTTTTACAAATATATCATTTTTTGTTATTTTTGCAAATGATTTCTCTTCCCTTTAGTAAAGTTTTTTAAAGAGTAAAAGGGCTAAATAATTCAACTTTTACATTTTAATTTAGTTTTGTGGATCATTTTTTTAAATGCTCTGTTTCTTACTACCCCTTTTCTTGAAAACTGTGGGGGTAATGAGAAAAATTGTTACTAACTTTAATTACCATTTCAAAAATAATAAATTAGGTCTATTTCTGGTTTTAAATATAAGCATTGTTTCAAAATAAGAAAATAGAAATTCGACTGTCATAGTAGATTAGTCTAAGTTTCTAAATGTTAGGAAATTGTTAATACTATTTTTATAACACCCAAAGACATATTTGTTTCTCTCGTAAAATATAAATTTGACTGTTATCTCTAATGTAATTTTTGTTACATTTAAAAAAGATTTCCTAAAACACTAAAACAACTAAAACTTAATTTAATCAGTTTTGCCTTCATTTTCAAATCTTAAAATATTAAACAATCGTGTAAAACTTTCAGCTTGTAACATTTTAACTCTAATTTTTCACTGAGGTCAACTCGGAAGATTTTCGATGAATAATGATGAAACAAATTGGGGTTATAATATATACTTTGGAGATTAGTCTACTTTAATTGCCCTATTTAATTTTTAATTTAATAAAAATAGTGAAATAGCTGGCTTGTTTCTTATTAACCCAAGTGGGGTAACAAGATATAATTGTCTAAACTTGTAAGATACAAATTTTTACTACAAACCTTTCCATTTTTACTTAGCAGGTGCATTATTTTTTTAAATATAAATCGAATTTATAAAAAAAAATCAGCTTTATAAACTTAAAGGCAAATTCTGTGGATTTTTTAATGTTTCTTATAACCCCATTTGCTTCTTATTACCCTATTCTCCCTAAGCGTTTAAACAATTTTTTGGTAACTCAAATTTGGTGGTAGCTGCCGTAAACTCAAACTAGAAATTCAGATTTCATTAAAATTGAACCTTCAGAATCGAAACAAAAAGCAATGATCCTCAAAAAATCTATCATAAAGTTTAAATACCTCGATATCGGTGCGTACGATCTCGATCAAACTTTGGTGAAACGTGAACATTTTTAACAGAAAACTGTGAAACATAGGAACTCGAGTAATGTAGAAAATACAGAAGTAAAACTTGAAGCAGTTAAAAAAAAACTTCCCTTTTGGGCATTTGTTTGGGTTACATCTTCACGTTTCACTAAAAGTTATTTTATTAAAGAAATTAATTTTATCAATTATGAGATACTCACAAATTTTCGAGCTCACAATTTTGAAGAAATGACAACCAGAAAGTTTTTGTACTTCTTTTAAGCCTATTATAACTATATTTATAAATTATTACAGCCGATTAAAATAAAAAAAAAAAAAAAATTTTAATCTTTTTTTTCCCTCTTTCGAAATAAAACGGTATTTGATATCACGAATGTGTGTGAAGTAATCTTTGCAACATTAATTTAACAATCTATTCTGCATTTTTTTAAAAAAAGGTCAAGCAGTTTGACGCTGAGAAACATAAAAATAAATACAACATAAAAGACAAAACAATAAAACACCTTCGTGCTCCATAACCCGAACCAATTACTTTTCTTTAATAACAAAATTACACTCCCCCCTCCCGTCAAACACATTCATCATATGGTTAGTGTCAATTATGTCAAACATACAAAAAACATAACATGATCGACAAAACAACCCTATTTTTCTATTAACTTCGTCCCGCCGCCCTCGCCCATTACAATTTGTGTCTCGCTTAAGATTAAAAGATACCTCTTTACATGAATTGCTTCTAGTCACGTGATTGTCAAGTATTGAACAAACCTTTGGGCATTCCTCCTTGGCAAAGGCGGTGTAAAGGCCTCTTCTGGCTGCGAGTAGTGGTGATGATGTGAAGGATACATTGTATAGTCCAACCTTAGCGTGGTCCCACCATCACGTAACTTATTTATTGTCATATGTAAAGTCTTAAATTCTGTTTTATATCAAGTCTGTATTCACTCCATTTTAAGGTAGGTTATTTGTCCTTGAAAAAGATAGATATATTATAATTGTTTTTGTAGTAAATGTGTATGCGTGAGTTATATATAGACTATTAGTGATTGTTTACGTTTACAAGTTTTATAAATAAGTTTCGATCCACAATGAGAACCAATTGTAAAACTAGTGATTTATATTAAATATTGTTTCAATTTAATAAAAATAATTCATCCTATTTTTAAAATAAGATTTTTTTTTATGTATTAGGTTTGTGAGTGCTTGACAATTTTTTATTCCTATTCAATTATTTACTAATCGGAATGCGGGTATTATTGATTCGTATATATATTTTTTCACTTAAATATTTAAAAATGGCGTTCATGAAAAATATTTGCTGCAAAATGTTTCAAAAATCGTTGATTTCATAAAATAATTAGAGCTTTAATGCCGAACAAACTTATAAAACATTCTGCAAAATTTGGTAGAACTCGTCCTGAAAGAGTAATTTGTTTAAAAAAAATACAAACAGAAATACGGACATATTCTGGCAAATCTATAGAGAACTATTTCTTTTATTTAATGTCCAGAATAACTTTACAAAGTGGACATCATGTGAACGACAATGTAACGGTTTAATTATTTAAGCATCTAATAATATTTAAAAATTTGAAAATGACAACTATTTAAAAAAACTTTGAAAATGTGTCGACGCAAAGAAAGCCAAAATCAAGTAGACAAATATTTCTAATTGAACATTTTTAGTTACGTCATATAAAACAAGAAACGAATGGATATGTTTGTATCCATTCTAACGTCAAACGGTATTATCAAATAGTCTCGGACATTATTAAAGTGATCAGAATTTAATAATTTTTAAATAGGATAAAAACTGCAATGGAAGAAAATTTATGGAAACTTTTCAGAGAATAATAAAAATATTAATAATGTTGAAAAATGTATTTAGCGGAGTCTAACTCTCAAGTATAAAAATAATCTATATTGATTCAAGAAAAATTGTTTCGATTTATTTGTAATTTGAAATCGTCTCATAAACTGTTAGTTTATTTGTTTAACAATTTAGTGTTGAGTCACACTACGCTTGTTAAAGTTTTATAGTTTATAACTAAACATAAGTTATTCACGTTACATAGATTATTAAAGTTTTATTGTTTTATTTCGGTGTTTTAGAAACACTGTTTCGACTGTAAAATATCCAGTTTTGTAGTGTAATGTAAACTATATTAATAATTCTTAGCTTGGACAATATTATGCCTTAACGATCGGAAGCTTAAAATAATATATTCTGAGTTATACGGGATATTGCTGAAAGTACGAATCTTTTTAAAGTTTGGTTTATTTTTTAAATAAAAATGGAGCTCCACTTGTGAACTGTTTTAAAATTTTAATAAACTTTGACGATTTCTCGCACATAATAAGTTTAACTCAAACGCGTTTCAACGACAACGTCCTCATCTTCAATGATACATTCGCTCCAATAATCGAACTATAATTTGATTTATAAGTTAATTATTGATTTTAATTGTGAAATACAATCAGTTAACCAAAAATCGGCTACTTTATTTTGATTGTATATTAAAAAATAGCTGAGGTAATGGTAAAAAACTAAAATGTACATCATAAAATACTTAAGTTATTTCTTGGTCTTTCTGTACCGGTACTTATAAACTTTTTTTTTAAATATCAGGTACTGGACCGGTTTTTATTACTTTGGCCTTTACTAATTTTGGAAATGTAACTGTGAAAACTCATATTCCATTAGCCTAGTGAATTACAGTTCAATGCTGGATTTTAATTATGAACTATAGTTTTTTTATTAAATTATTATGTTTGAAAATATCCAAATATTTGAAATTAAATATACTGATTTAGTTTGTACATTATACAAATATTTATTTAACAATTTTATTTATTTTTATTCATATTTTAAGAATACAAATATTGGTTTTCATACAGTTATTTTCAATTGAACATTAATAATAACTTGTAAAAGATAAACGTATAACGTTGTATACAAAAGCTACTTTCACTCTTTTCTATTAAAAACTCAACGCCAGCGGGAGAAGAGCGACGGGTTGCGGCAAATCATAGCAATGAACTCGCCAGACAATACAAAGGCTCGACCCGTCGCCTTACACATGCTAAGGAGGCGGTTCTTTTATTGGAGCGGAGCCTACTTGGCACTGGGTCGAAATCGAAATTTAACAAAAGATGTATCTCCTAAACGATTCGACAGATTATCATGATACATAATAAGAACTCGCGTGTCGCTCGTCGAAGCCATACATTAAAGTTTTTTAAGAATCATTTTCTTTTGGTGTCCAAGTCATCGTAATATAATAAAAGTTTACGTACTTTCTTATGTGCCCCTCACGTGATTTCATTTTCCCACTATGACGCGTTTCGGAGATTTACTCCATCATCAGAATCGATATCACTCTTTATATCCTACGCTATAAAATTAATATCTTTTCAGTTTTTTAGTGTTTCATTAAATGTTTGACGAGCTCGTAAGATTAATATCGATTCTGATGATGAAGTAAATCTCCGAAACGCGTCATAGGAAAGGAAGTCACGTGACGGATACATAAGGAAAAAGTAAAGTTTTATTAAAATTATTTTGGGAAATATGCGCAGCAAATTTAATAAATTCGTTTCTATTCTTTTTCCATATACAAAATTACAAATTTGAAATTTTATTTTATGCCACCATTAATATATTTATTCAGAAGGCGAGGAAGAGATAATTTATCCGAATTGTGTGATTTTTATTGAAATGTTATATCTTTACCGATTTAATGATTTAGAAACAATTAACTAAAATGGGTTGACTTTAACATAGTAAAAATATATTTATTTAAAAATAGCTAAAATCTATATAGTGTGTTCCAAAATACATATAAAAGTATGTATGATTTTTATTTTACAACCAAAAGTAGATTGTAATGTGATGTATGGAATAATTAAAATTACTGTAATATTAATTAGTAAACTAGCATAGCATAGTCATGAATTTAACAGAATTTGAATAAAAAAAATAGCTTAGTTTATAGACGGTTTCTAAAAAAACTATTTTGAAAGTGGATTAGTAATTTTTATTATTTTTTAAATTAAAAAATACTTTAGACTTATAAATAGATTGTAAAATTATATGTGAACCAATTTAAATAAACTATTATGTTAGCAAATTAAGTTTTTAACATAAAATTACATTTGAATCGCCTAATTGGAACAGCCTGTTCATTAATGCACAAATGAAAGTGCATGTGCATAAACGATTTAGTATATTATAAGGAAATTTGTTCGAGTACAATTTTCTGATAATCGTAGCATTGGTTTATGAATTATATTTGTCGACGCGTATAGGAGGTCCTCCATCTTCGAAAATATAAATAATAAGACAAACTTGGATTGGTAGAAGATTGTACTTACGTTAATAAAAAGGTACCTAACGTTTTGTATAATTGAAATTAATACCATTTCAATAAATCGGAATTTAAATATCACAGAATGACAGACTGTTCCGAAATATATTTTGGAAATTGTATTTGTTTTGTATTTTAAACGATTTTAAAACCAAAAGTAAAGTATAAGTGTAATGTGGACAAATTAAAATAAATATTATTTCAATAAATAGCTTGGAATCCCACAGCCTCTTCCAAAATCTATCGTTAAAAAGTGTATACGTTTAGTATTGTGTTTTAAACGATTTTAAAAACAAAAATCGATTAAAAGGTGTAATATAGAGAAATAATTCATTTTTATGTGAGTAGTTAAAGAATACTGCATAGAAAATAACTGAAATTAATATCATTTCAATAAATATCTTGGAATGTCACATCTAATTCCAAAATCTATTGTTAAAAGTGTAGGTATGTGTTTAGCTTTGTGTTTTAGACGATTTTAAAACCTAAAATAGATTATAAGGTGTAATATAGATAAAAATAAATGTCTACGTTTGTAATTAAAAATACTGCATAAAAAAAATAAATGAAATTAATATCATTTCAATAAATATTTCAGAATGCCACAGCCTGTTCCAAAAATGTCTTATGAATGACATAAATGTTTAGTTTTATAATTTAAACGATTTTAAATAGATTTCGTGGACTAATGTACAACTTCTGAAATTAACAAACTAACATAGCTTCATCGTAAAATTAACATAGTGTCAATAAATTGGAATTTAAATGAGTAGAATATTCCACAAAGTATGATTATATTTAAAACAATTTTAAATCCAAAAGATTTTGCAGAACAATTTAAATGAATTAATATGATATTAACTTGTAAGCCAACATAGCTTGCACTTCAATTTAACATAATTTGTGTAAATTTGAGTTAAATAACTTAGAAAGGCACAACCTGTTTCACAACACCTGTTGTATTAAAATGATTTTAAACCATTAGATGATGCGACTAATTCGAATTTGACTTTCATTAAATCGATTTTTCAAAAACATATAAAGCACTGCTACCAAATCTCCTGGATAAAATGGTATTATAATTTAAAATTATCAAACCGTCTATTACAAAAGATAATAATTTTAATTGCCACTTGAAAACATCATTAAAAACAAATTTATTTTTGGAAAATTAACTTTTACAGTATACTTTTAACGTGCAATAAACAAATTTAGTAGCTACGGGTTAATACTTATAATAAAATGTTATGATTAGTCTTAAAACTGTAATTTAAAATCTGTGCAATTAAAATTAAGTTTATTTGTCGTCTAAAAGGAAACTGGAGTCGTGCAAATAACAGGCGCTTTCAATGTATTATGTAGTTTGTTTAATTAGGAATTTAATATTAGGCCTGAAGTTAAATAAATAGATTGTCTTATTTAACAGTGGATATTAGGTGTAATTAAATTTTCAAACGATTTGTTAATAAGTTTAAATGATAAAGTGTGTAATTATTAAACGTTGATAAATTAGACTTTATAGAAAACAAAATTAATTGTTATATTTCGATCATTTCCTACTTTTGTTAAATTAAACGTTATATTAATATCTATTTATATTGCTTTTGTTAAATTAAAACGTGTTTATTTAGATGGAGGTATTACTTTTAAAATGTCTTATTTATATGGAAATATTGTTTATTTAGTAAAATTTAAATATTAATTAATTGTTATATTTAAACATAGATGTGTACTATTATATGTGTTCAATTGAATGTTATATCTACATAGAGATAATGCTTTTGTGATATTTGAAATATAAAATATATTTATCAATACATTGTTCATTTAGTTAAATTTAAATAATAATTAATTGTTATATTTCAACATAGAGGTATTGCTTGTTTTCAATTGAATGTTATACGATCATAGAGATATTGCTTTCGTGGTATTTAAAATGTAAAATAAATGTTATAGTTATATCAATATATCGTTTATTTAGTGAAATTTAAATTAAATGTTATATTTAAACATAGTTGTATTGCTTTTGATCAATTTAAAATGTTAATATATTATTGGTAATTTAGTTAAATTTATATATACATTAATTATTATATCTAGATAGACATATTTCTTTTGATAAATTTAAAATTGAATAGATTTATATCGATATATTTCTAATTTAGTTAAATTTAAATTTCAACTAAATTGTTATATTTGTTTCGAAATATTGTTTATTTAGTTAAATTTAAATTCAAGGTTTATCTAACTAGAGATATTGTCATTTCAAATGTTATATTTTGATCAAGATGTGTTAAATGATTGTATCATATCATTGCTCCTTTACTTAAATTAAAATTAAATATTATAGCTACATAGAGATATTGCTTGTGTTCAATTTAAATGTTATATTTCTTATCAAGATACCGCTTTTGTTAAATTGAAAACGCAACTTAAATACGACTATAAAATATTTCATATAATGTATTGTAAATATAGTGTAATTAATTTTACTGGCTAAACATTGTCACTAATAAATCACTAATGACTGTCACTTCACACAACGGACACTGGTTTCAGTTTTCAGTTTTCACTCCGCACAAGCCGACAACTCATGAACAACTGAACGAAATAACGAAAGCAACCCTCTCATAAGGTTAGGGCGAGGTAAGGGTGTACGCATGCGCAATAAGGAAGGGAGTTCAGTCACCGTCTCTATTCCTCTTATACAAATTCTAATCATACTCTCTCTGTCACCCACCCTTGTCTAAGGCACATGTAAGGATGCTGTGGTCTAAAGTACAGTCAGCCACAAGAGTACAATATCTTCTTTTGTGTGTCAACACCGATCTAAGATATATTACATTATTAGTTTTTGTTTTTAAACGGAAAGGAGTGTTATGGTCGTTTATTGTTCTATTCATTTTGTAAAGGGAAAGCGGGGTGTCTTTGATATAAATATTACGCACTGACTTTCTCAGATACCCAAATCCTTATGTAACGTAATGTATTTGTCACTAATTCCAAAAAAAAAATAATAATTGGGAAATTGTCAATTACAAAAAAGAAAGGAACAAGCTATAGTCTTATATTTTTTAAATATTTCAATACTTTTTTTGTATGAAAATCAAAAAGTTAGAATGATAAACTGTAATCGCTGTCATAACTATCAGCTTTGTTGATTTTGATTAAATTTTTTTTCAAATACCACCTAAGAACACAAAACAATAGTATTATCAGCAACCCAAAGATCTGCTCCACAGTTATTAATCAAAAGTGAAAACAAACCATAAAACATTTATTTCAAATATGTCAATAGCTATACGACTGATTTTTTATGAAAATGGTTGTCATATTTCAGCTGTATATTCATTTACCTAAACAATTATAGGTATCGCTCTCACAAGAACAAAACACGTTTTTCTTTAATAGGTTCAGCAGATTTTTATGAAATTTTCATCCCCTACATACTTAAAACAATTTATATTATCCGCAATCCATCCAAAAATACTTTTTTTTAAGAATTGTTAAAATAACTATTTAAAATAAAAATTAATTTAAATTACTAAATTTGGAACCAATTTCTTAATCT
The DNA here is from genome assembly GCA_963513935.1 of Aphrophora alni. NCBI lineage: Eukaryota > Metazoa > Arthropoda > Insecta > Hemiptera > Aphrophoridae > Aphrophora > Aphrophora alni. The sequence goes on along the minus strand of OY740769.1, from coordinate 8,370,583 downwards.
GTTCTGAAGTTATATTTAGTTTTTGACAAACAAGACAGAAAACAAAGTACTTTTGGAAATATGTTTAAGGGAGTCCAGGTAACACCAATAAGAAGTCAAATTTAAAATAATTACTAAATAGACGGGCTGAGTATTGGAGAATAGCTCTTGTAAAATACACAGAATTATTTAAATAAAGTTTACAATATTTCCGGTATCCTTCAAAACAATTAATATAAACTAGTCATCTTTTTCAGATCATATTATAATCAACGATTTTCGATATAATTGCATAAAAAAGTTTAATTGAATTTTATATTGAAATGGTTAAGTGACAAATTTTAAGATATCGTCGTACACTGCAGACTTTTGATAGACTATAAAACAATGTGTAAAATTGGTTTATATCAATACATTCTGGAGATTTATTTTCTTTTTACGAGACAAATAAATAGTTGGAAAACTAAGCATTTTAAATATATAAATTTGGGAACTTTTATCTTTATTTAAACGTCTAAAACACAATGTAAGTATGGCACTATAATTACTGGACACTCTGTATCTGATCCTTTATAGTCTCAGGATTCCGAAGTTTTTATTTTAACTCGTCCACCATTACTATTTCTTAAATTATAAAAAGGAAGCTTCCCTACTTTTTTTAAAATTTCCATAACTTTTCGGAAATTGGTTACAATTTTCCAATATAGTGGAAATCTTTAATAACCCAGTTTACTTAATATATAAAGTAAGTTGGGAAATCGTAAAAATTTCTACTTCCGTTTGTCACTGTTATTCACATTTTATGGCCTTGGAAAACCGAAAAAAACTATTTTGGACATTCCGTCCGTCTGTCGTCGTTGTTGGCAACAAAAATTAAAATATAAACGTGAAATTTAGTATTGGAGACTATAATGTCCTCGTATAGAAGGAACACTATTGAAATTCAGAAAAATCGAATTAAAAATTACAATATGGTGGCGATTTTAAAATAATTTTTTGTTCATATCTCGTGTATTATAAAACACTAAATTACATACAAAATTGTAGATTTAATTCTGGATGGTAAGTTACCAACCACTATAGGATGATAAATAGCAAACTTACCGTTAAAAATGCAAATTTGAACTCTAAATTTCTCTAGAAAATGTGGTATCCTTATAGATAGGAGATCCGTCATTGCCAAGGACACCGATTCGAGACCGACACATTGGCACAAGCGAAGCGAGTGCGGACTGTTTTATATCTACACATATACAAGGCTCGTTAGAGTCTAGCTGACGTCATAAAAGTACTGATTATACACAAATACAGGATCAGAAAACTTGTCTAACAACTGTTTTAAACAAACTCAACCTAAATTACATAACCTGCGCAAACGCATTGGTCTAAGAATATAATTTAAAACATTTCCTACAAGAAACCAACTTTTGGGCATTACAATTGGTGGAACTGCTTATCTAATAGGGTAGGGTAAGAACCATGAAAGCGATCAACAACTTCTTTTAAATAGTAACATATTATTTGACTATTTTTGATACAATACATCGTCTTAAGACTTTTTTATTTAACCCTACCGTTAAGAATTAAAAAAGTTAAATCAAGGTGAAATTTACTTTACAATTATTTACTGTTAAAAGACACTTAATTAAGGTAAAAATTATTTCATTAAACAAGGTTTAAAACAGCTTAAACTACTGTCCCCTTAACAGGCCTATTAGAAGCAAAGTAGGTTAAACAATAACCTATGTAATCAGTGTAATCTCTATAGATTTATAACTGTATGTAATGAAACAGTTTTATGAAGTTAACTTGTGAGGTTATAAACAGCTGTGAAAAGAAAATCACCTGTTACTTGATTTATAAGGTTATCAAATGAGTCGGACTGGAGTGGTGCAAGTTTTTTATAGATTATGCAGGACAAGCGATCCACGTACTCGTGTTACCACGGGTAAAATAATTTTAAAAAGTTCATTAATCTTAAGGCGAAATTGATTTATAAAAATGTTCAAATTTGATCATCTGTCATATCACGTGATCGATTACAATGAGTCTAAAAGCTCATGTAACTTTGTTCTGTAGTTCAAACTAATTAAGAAAATATATAACAGTTATTTCTGAAATTTCAGGAACCTATATCTCAGGAACAACTTGAATTATATACTTGAAACTTCGGTTTTAGCAGTTTCTCACTAAGGTCTATGATTGTGCATAATTTCAAGTTCCTAACCTATATAGTTTTCGAGTTGAAAAATCAAACGGTCAGACTTAGCGTTTTATTAATATGATATGTAATCAGTAGGGTGCCAATTTTTTGGAAGTAGTTCTTGACAGAAATAAAATTCCTATAAATAAATGTCCAAAATGTTTCTTTTTCTGTCTGTTTTGTTTTAAACAAGATAAAACTCCAGTAGAAATTGCCAATAACAAATTTTGTTGGATATATTTTTACTTTGACTTAGCAGTGTACCAGAAAATCTACAAGTTTTTTATGAAAAATTTCAAAATGGCGTTCATATTATTTTATATTGTATCTCAAAAACCGTTAAATTTACAAAATAGTGAACTTAGCTAAATCAAGTTTAATATCGTGATTATAGGTAATTCACTAACAAAGCGAGGTCTTGTTTTTAAATCGACCATTTGTTATTTTATCGGTTTGTTTTTACATTTGTTACACTATTCAAGTTATTTCGTCTACATATCATTAGTTAATTTAGGAATAAACATATTATAGGAACACATTTTTATTGCAACTAAGCCAAATGTATATAAAAGATAAACAAATTATATTTTCAGTTTCAAAATGGTCCCCAATCAAAACCTCTAAAACATAAAATCTGGGGCTTCGTCTAATAATAAAGCGCATTCTCCAAAGTATAAAATATATTTCAGTTACTGCTTATGGACATTTTTGTTGTTTCAAAACGTTAAAAATATTAAATAAATTATTGTTAAATAACAGTTACAATGTTTTGTTAACTGCGATTTATTGTAAAACTTTGATTTAACTTGTATATTGACATCAACAAACTGGAGTAAAATAAACAATTTACGATTCCAATGATTGGGTCACCAGCCAACGATACCCTACAGTGGTGGGGGTAAGTCAACATTCCTAGGTTTATTAATGGTTACGGCATGATATTCACTACCAATGCGATCCCAATAAATTGTAAATCAAAATGCAAGAAATAATCCAACCATAAATTCAATTATTTATTCCGCGATTGGTGTTTTATTCAAGTGTGCAGTAGATGTGATAATATTTACTGTTACTTCTCGCTTTATGCATTTTGTCGTGGGCTACGTCAAGTCGCTCGGTTTACTAATATACTACGTTATGACATCTACTTTAAAAATAATTCCTAAAATGACAATTAATATTTTAATGTCTAGCCTATATACTACACTATATGACCTGACGCTCGTTTACAAAAAAGATCTGCATTGCAATCTGTACTATATAGGGGAACATTAATTAACTTTAATGTACTAGGAATAATGTACTAACTATTATGAGCTAATGTTAATGATAATAAAATATCGTCATAATAATTAGCATTCCACTAATTATTAATATTAACACCAGCTAGTGTTATCTAACTGTAGGGAAATGATTGTCTTTTAATACTCCATGAAATTATGTGTAAAATAGTTCAGCGGGAAATTTATAAACGTATTCATATTCTGGATCTGCGACGAATGTTTCATATAGGATGTTGAGGATCATCCTACACCTTAAAATAGTGTAATTACAAAAGGAAATGGTGTAAATATTAAACAAAAAAACAATACAACGGTTAAAAGGTTTTCATACTATTGTTTAGTAAAAGCTCCTCGTGATGTCGTAGGAGACGCTGAGACGATACGAATTGCAACAATTTATTATAGGGTGACAATACAAATGATATTGAGGATGTAGTTTTCGCTTTGTCTGAATTCTCAATTACAGATTGGCAAGGGTGCTATTTGTCAATATTACTTAGTTATGTTTGTAGCCCAGTTCTTATATTCTCAAATTTTTTTTTGAAAGTGTAGTTAGAGTAATTGGTGTAACAACACTAGTGTTATTCTTATTTGTTCTGTAGGCTGAGGAATAACAGAGTTATCGATAGAAAACAAAAATCATAATTTTTTGTCTAAAAAACCTAATGCCTCATACCAGTTTTTAATTATTACTGGATGTGTTAGAACTTGTGAAGCCGAAACTAATGTTAACAGTGCTTAATAATACAATTAACAAGGTGTATTATTATACTATTTATTATTATAAGGTGTATTATTATACTACGGTGTATTATTATAATCCTTAACTAACAAGGTGTAATACACTTAGGCAATAATAAAGAGCTGGTGTAAGCTAGTGGGTGTTCTTAAAAAATCGTGTTTTTTTCTATTGATAACTCTGTTATTGGTCAGCCTTCAGAACAAATAAGAATAACACTTTTTATTATTACACCTTTTACACTAGCTCTATTTTAAATTTGATCTGAGTTTAACTTTGATAGATAATACAAATCGGCTCTGGAAATACCTTTAACTCTGAACTTTTGAAACATTTAAGTGGCTACTAAACTGTTGAATATTGATATAAAAATACCCAAAATAAAAAAAAAAGTATTAAAATAATTATTTTTTTAAGAAATCACCATAAATAATAACAAAAATCGTAATTTGGAAATATAAAAATTTTGTATTTTCTGCAAATAATAATTTGTAAGTTTATGAACGAAATCATCAGTTAAGTAAAAAGTAAAATTGCAGATGGCTGCAAGAATAAGTCCCGCTCCCGGTATTTTTACGCAATAAAACATCATTCATTAGATTGTTAACAACTATGCATATCTCAAATAACTACTTACAAATGAAAATATTATTATTTATAGTCAATGTATGATTAAAACTATATATAATCAAAGTGGAACTTACGCATAGCGGTATGTATTGTTTGAATTACAACTGAGAGATTCTCTGAACGTAACCACTTACCTAAAAAGAAAGAAACATTGTTATTTTATGAAAATTAACACATATACAGATTACATAAGATACATCTACATGGGTCAGTTGCACTCTGGTGTTATGCACTTTTAAAAAGGAAAACAAATTTATTTAGACATATTAATGATAGGACGGAAATAGCTAATGACAGATTTTGAGAATGACGACAAACAATTTTAGAAGCTTTAATTTTTACTTTCTCACATAGTATAGAAAAAGTTATGTAATTATTGATTTATGGACAATTTTTTGTTATTATTACTGTTTTAAGGTCCCCTGAGTGAAACGAAGTGGTTTTTGAAATGATGTCCATCTGTCCAGTTATTCAATTGCGTAGGAACAGTCGTTACGTAAAATAAAAAGGCTTACACAAAATGTACAGCACGTTTCTCCAAATTCTATTTCTTCTGCGTTTTTACAACATTTGTTGTTGATTTCTTGTAAATGGGATTTCCTTGTTTCACGTTCCTTCTTCTCATAAAATGACATGTCACACGATAGAAAATAAAGCTGTGTTGAAAATGACGGATACAAGATGGCGGCTACAAACTTTAGAACTTCAGTAAAATAATATTTTCGTAACTGTACCCCCTCAGGGCCTCACTATAGTAAGTACGGGTGTGGTAATCCCACGAACTCTAGCTACATTTATACTTTTTTTTTCCTTCTTTTTTTTTACATAGTATTCCGTTAGAACACTCTCTTTCATCTTATCTCTTGACCAACTCTTGTTCTTTTTCGAATCTGACGTTATTATATTATTCCAGCGCTAGTGGTCTTTTTTTAATGTTATTTTCACCGTAATTTAATAGTACAAAGTGCCACAGAGATAAAATATCGGAGAGATGTGGCATTATTACAGTGCCTTTAAAATCTTCTTCACGCGTTTGGGATCATACTTCGGACAGCTTTAATTTTAATTTTAAACATTATTATTCAACGATCCCTAAGAGTCCCGAGGGATCCCATCTGGATTTACATATTTTTTAATTGAAGTATTCTCTTAAAGCACACTCTTTAATCTTACTTCATCTCTTAACCAACTCTTGTTCTTTTCCGACTATGACGTTATTATATTATTCAAGGGTTAGTGGTATTTATTTTATGTTATTTTCTTCTCTTTATAATTTAATAGCACAAAGTTACAATATCGGAAATGTATGATGGTGTCACAGTGGTTTTAAATTTTTGTACAAAGTTTAAAATCATACTTCAGAAAATTTAATTTTAAATTTAAACATTATTTTCAACAATCCCTCATGAAAGAACCTAGCTGAATCTACACATGTTTCAAATATTCTTGGGTGAGATCCCTCTCTTTCATCTTTCCTATCAGGTTCTTGACTAACTCCTGTTTTCCTCTGACCATAACGCTACGTTAAGGCTTTATTTTACGTCCTTTTCCTCCTTTTATTGTTAAGCGACGATGACAGAGAAGTTTTTACGTTTAAACAACAAACAAACAAATTTGCAATCGTATACATCTGCATCTGTTTCCACCATCACAATCAGTTTCGTAATATTAAATCGTTTCTAGACTTCCTTAACACGTTTCTAAAATAATAAACTCCACAAAGATAAACCCGCAATGCTCAACGTTTATTACAGACACTCGACGACCGCCCACATTTAGAGTATCCCCTATGCTTTAAAATATTGTCCTCCCAAACAACAATTGACTTGATTACTCTGAACCCGTTATGTTCCAATTTAAAGCTCCAATTATTGCTCATAATTGTTGGTTAATAGTTTTATTGCTTCTAATTAAATAAACAGGACATAGTTAGTCGCGAAGGATTATATTAATGGTCTAATATTATTTTGTAATAAATATAAATTATCGCATATATGTAATTGCTATTTGAGTTATTTATGTAAGAACTATTGTTTTTTTTTAATTTGTACAATTATTGTACACTTTTATCCCTACTATAACTAAAGAAATAAACTGTGGGGTAGTGGAGAGTATTTGTAATTCATTTAAATAAATCTTTAGGTTTGGTGATTCAAGACAGGTGACTAAGTTTCCCCTCTATAAGTTTCAAAACAGGTGATTCAAAACCCCTCTACTTTTCCGACAATTTTTGTAATTAAGTATATAATTTGTTTTAAACTTATGATGGTTAATTACAAAATTTTATCGATTGTTATCTCAGATTTCAGTCAATTTTGTTTAATAGCTCAATAGTCGTGAGACGTAATTCAACGCTGCAGTGATACACTTATTCTTTTGATACCTCTCTCCTAATTATAGCAATATATATTTTCCATGTTGTTTTCCTAGATAACCCTCTCTGTCATCATCGTCCTATACAAAGAGAAGATAAGATAAAGACCACTCCCCCTCTAATTGTCTAACAGCTTCAGGGTCGGAAGACACGAGTCGGTCAAGACAAACCTGGTAGGAAAGATGAAAGAGAGGGATCTAACCCAAGACAATATATGAAAATAGGTGTAAATCCAGCTAGGGTTAGCCACACCCATACTTACTATAATAACCCCCTGGGTGGAAATGTTATTATTATAAATAAACAATATTACATATTCAATAATCTAAAATTTTATTGGTTCTGTAATGTTTAAATTATAATTCCTAAATATATAAAAATAGTTTTCTGCATGAAAAAGCTAGGCTTTACAACCAATATGCATACCTCGAACTGTAGAGCGCATGCTTCTGTGAGTATTGTTACAGTAAAAGTGGTAAAGGTGTTTACAGACTGTTCATAAAATGTCATGCCAACTTTAAGTGGTGCTTATATTAGTCGAAGTAAAGAAAAAAGTTCATATAAACATACGTCCGGTTACGCTTATTTTTCCATTTGTCCGCCATTTTACGTAAACAAAAATTATAGCTTGAAATTATTAAAACTTCGTGTCAAAATTTGGTATACACATTTTTAATGCAATGGTTTATCAGTATACCAAGAATCAAAACTTTATGTCATACATTTTCAAAATGGCGGCCGTTTATTATTATTTTTTTTGTAAATTTAATGTTTTTAGAGATATTCAACATATCTGTAAAAAAAAATCAAACAGTCACCATTTCGACAATTTATGAGATTTCATTCTTGATATACTGTTAAAAATGTAGTTAAAAATGTAAACAAAGCTTTTCCGGACAATATGTTTATTGTAATTTTTTTTTAAATTTTCACCTATATAACCATCACATAAAGTTTTGCATGACATTTTCTGAACATCAAATATATAACTCGATGGGTTTTCAATTCAACTTTTTTTTTAAATTTTTTAAAGCCTAACACATATTATTAAACTATAAGTGTATATTCTTACATGCTCTTTTCATTGATGTTAGTTTTATGAATAATGTCACGCGTTCCAGGGTTTTTTTTACTCACCACCACTCATCTCCGTCAATATTACTATCCATTATATTAAGTTCCATCTCCAGACTAAAATCACCAGGACGTTTCAAAAGAAAATAACTCAACCAAATTCTTCAGAGTACAAGATTATGACCCTGCGATCGCCTGCTTAATTGTCACTGACAAAATCAATTTAACTATCTGAACAACTTTATTTTTACAAATCACTTCCACAATTCACTATGTAATTCACTACGTAAAGACTAATTGATACTATTGTGTTTAAATCTCAATGTGTAATTTTATTATGTTGAGATTAGAAAGTTTTTTTTTTTTTGTTTTAGAGATAAACTTGAAAGATCAGGCAAATCAGAATATAGCGAGTCAAATGTTATCAACCTTTGTACCTTGGGATGTTAATAGAACATTGGATCACACGATTGTGAAAACAAAGGAATCTAATTTTTATTTTTGTCATTTTAAGAATGTTCAACAATTGTATAACTTTTTTTTATTGAATTTCTATGTAAGCATAATTGTTTATAGAATAAAATGTGAATACAAATATTACGTTTATTTATTCATAGGCGTTTCAATGATAAAACCAGTGATCCATGAGCTACAATAACTAACAAGCCTAGTTATATTCTGTCAAGTATAGGCTACCATCACGCAATTCGGCTCAATATTTATTTATAAAAATAGTTTATTTTATTTCAACATCATGTTTATGGATAAAATTACAATACACATTTGCTTAACAGTTTTATCTTGGATACCTTTTTAATTTTTGTGGTAATACCCGTTGTAGTTGGAAAATAAGTGTTTAAACAAAAATTAGTAAGAGACAAAAAATACCAATCTTAAGTCTAAATACAAGCCTGAATTTTCCCAGATTTTTAGAAAATGTTACAATCGTTTTAATCATTTTATAATTTTCTGGAAAAAAAAATCAATCTTTAAAAAGTCATGGAGGACATAAAGTTTTAATTTTCTATAAAAATAGAAATATGTCAAGAAATATTGACAAAAACAAGTTTAGGACCTATTGAAATAGGATGTTTTGCTCCCCCCCCCCGAAATATTGGACCCCCGCAAATATACAAATTATTCCTAATTTTATGTTAGGAATGAAATCAAAGTAACTTATCAGAATGATTTTACTATTTGCGTATAACTTTTGATTATAATTTTACTAACCCGTGAAACAGTTAAGCTGAGAAGGGTTTTGTGAAATAAAAATAAAATAATTTAACCTTACCTAACTTATATTTTTCATCAAAGAAAGGTTAGATTAGGCAAGGATCTATTATATTAATATAATATTATTATTATTTACATGAAATATTATTCATATACGATAGTAAAAAATAGTCATATTTTTAATACAAACTATAATGACTCGAAGGACGTGCAGGTGTGGCTTTATATTAAACAAAAAATTGTCCTTGTCGTTTAAAGGTATGATGACCTTATACTAAAAAGGAAGAAAAGAACAAAATAAAGACGCTGTAGCTCTCGAACACGGCGTCAGGGTCGGAAAACAATAAGAGTTGGTCAAGGAGAGAACTGATAGGAAAAGAAACGGATCTATAACACAAGACTACATTTAAAAGTTGTAGACCAAACTAGTTCCTCTCGGTATTGCCAAGCCGGTACTCACCATAGTGAGCCCCTGAGGGTATTAGTTGTGTTTTAGGTATATTATATAAAGGGTGTTTTTACATATTTTTAATTAACACAAAAAATCCTTTAATATCTACCAAGGGTGTTGCACGGAGTGGTCGTTAATATGCCGAACATATTGGACCACTCTCCATACTTGACACTTTACAGTGATGTTACATAGATCTGTAAAAAAGTACATTCGAATTAAATTTTTTATGGTCATTCAAAACAAAATGGCAGAAAAAAAAGGAATATTTTTCTTCTGGATACAACAATTCTTCACACAATACAATGCAATTAAAATGTCTATTCCCATATGGTGAATTTCGATCAGCTATTGTTTTGTTAACACGCAACAATGAAACAAGTTGGTAGTTGTTTTTATGTGTGATATCTAACCTCGAAACCATGAATTTTTCAATTAAAAAAAAAAGTGAAATGTTGTTCTTGTACTATTGCTTTTGAAAATGGAAGCGATAAGGTGATTCAAAAGAACCTACTCAAATGTAGTTCCTCCATCAAGAAAATTAATTCATAAATGGTAAACTATGCTTCCAGAAACTGTATTAGTTTCAAAGAAATACCATTGATTATCTAATACATGACAATGAAGAGCTTGCATGTGCTACTTAAGTATCTAAACAAGTCTAATTCACTTAGAAAACTTTCATCATCAACTGGGATACCAAAAGCGTCACCTCAAAGGATGCCATGAAAAACAAAATAATTGTTTATAAAACACACTTAGTTCACGGACTGTTGGAAGATGACCCATACAGACAAGTGGAATTTTGTTTGAAGGTAATTGAAAAGCATAACAAAGATGCCGAGTGGTATGAAGGAATTGTATTCTTACATTAACCTACATTTTATCAAAAAGGATCTGTAAACAGACATAATATTAATTACTAAAACACACAAAATCCACATATCTTACACGAAGAGAACAGATATGTGTAAGATATGTGGGATATGTGTAAGATATGTGGGTATGTGAACAGAACTTTAAATCAAAGAGTATAACTATTTGGGCTGCCGTCACCGAGGATGGCGTTTTATCGTGTGACATATCCCGCCAGACAATGTCTGGAGACAGATACGCATCAATATTAACTGATCACATAATTCCTACAGGATGAAGCTCCTCCTCATTATCCTAATGTTGCCAAAGCAGTTTTAGATCGAGATCTTTCCAAACGTTGGATAGGTGGTAGCAACGACTTGGACTTGTCTCCAAGATCCTCAGACTTTCCTCATCTGAAGATGAGGAATCCTACTGGAGAAGCTCCTCCTCATTATCCTAATGTTGCCAAAGCAGTTTTAGATCGAGATTTTTCCAAACGTTGGATAGGCGGTAGCAACGACTTGGACTTGTCTCCAAGATCCTCAGACTTTCCTCATCTGAAGATGAGGAATCCTACAGGAGAAGCTCCTGATCATTATTCTAATGTTGTCAAAGCAGTTTTAGACCGAGATCTTTCCAAACGTTAGATAGGTGGTAGCAACGACTTGGACTTGTCTCCAAGATCCTCGGACTTTTGTTTGATATTTTCTATAGAGCGTTTTGAGAAAACGTTTATTCTCACCCTAAAAAACACAGATGAATAATTATTGAGGATGATTAAAGCGTTAATTACTGTTGATACCTCGTCAACTTTTTTCAAAAGCGTTTATGACCTTTTTTGTTGTTTCGTTGCTATTAGTGTATGACTATTGATGGACATCAATTCGAATAAAGGTCAAATTTGGTTCATTAATAATTTATTACTGTTACTTTTATTAATAAGTTTTACACATGTTTATGTTATTTGGAAATCTACAAATTATAATGGTACTACAAATAAAATGGTTTTGTTTTCATTGACCATAAAAAAAAAGAAACTCGGATACTTTTTTACATAACTGTATACTGTCAAGCTTGTACACTATTCCATATGTCCGGTGTATCAATTCAAAAATAGCGATCTCTTCTTGGGACATCTGCGAAAAATATAATTACAAACACGTCGTCATTGATTCCTTTTTTCCTTTTTAACTGAAACTGATATTTTATGTTGCGACAAATAGTTTTATTTGTATAGTATTGCGATTGTAAATTGGCGTGTATTTTAATTAAATAATTTTACAAAATCTCATCCGGTTTGTTGATCAAAGGTCGACTAATCAAAGACCTCTCTCACATCACAGGTAACCTACACAATATCTATCAAAATCAACCCACACAGACGTTTTTTTCTCTCTACATTTTACCATCAATATCACAGCACATATCCTAAAATTTTCAATTATTTTCCGTTAAAGTTTTGTTTGATGATACGAATCGAAATCAGGTGGAAGTGGCGGTATCATAATTGGTGGCGTCTGTTTCAACAAGTGGCACAATCAAGCGTTGTGATTGGCTGTATTCACAGTGTGCCAATATGGAGGGTGAACATGTAAAGTGAAAAAGGTAATTAGGTTACATATAGCATTATATGTTGTGTCATACAATGGAGATTTAAATGATATTAAAGGAAGCCTTTCACGGCGAGCTGACCCTTCCAACAGTTTAAATAGTTCCTAAACCAAGTTATCGGCTAATTGACTTTTCCTTTTTGAGTTTAATCGTTAATATTATTACGTTTCTCTCTTACTTTTTAACACAGAGAAAGTTTTCTATAGATGTAATCAGTTTAGAATTTTGTTGCTGTTATACTCACAATTAATGTCAGTCCGTCAAAGAGGCTTTATTTATCAATATTGGAATTTGAATAGTTGTTCCTTGTTGTTTAAAGGTGAAACACTTTTCGGCAAACATCACCATATTAAAAAAGGAATGAAATTACATAAAAACTCCTAGCATAGAGTCAAAGTCGGAAGAGAACAAGAGTTGGTCAAGAGAGACCTGATAGGAAGTTATCCATCTTAGGATTACTACCCAAATACTCACAAGAGTAAACCTCTTGAAGTGGAATGTTGTCATATTTTATCCACGAGCAGTATTTTTTTTAATACTAAAATTTTGAGGGCACCTTCAACAAAAAAAATCTGTTTATCTCCAATAACGCCTCTAAAGTTGTGAATGAAAATTTTGCTCAAATTGCCCTGAAATGCACCGTGAATAATGTTTCAAGTCGCCATTTCCCCACAAATTTAGATTTGGGAGTTTTTAGTAAAACATTTTAAAGTCAGCATACATGATTTCAATAAAATTCTGATAAGGAGTAAATTAGAAGAATATATTAACCTCGCGAGTAAATTGATTAAAAAAAAAAAAAAAAAAAAACAAAAAAAAAAAAAACGCACATAAGGTTAAGTTTGGGATTTTGTTAATTTACAAAATCAAAATGTTCTTCTATGCGTGGATTGACATATTCTTATTTAAGCATATAATTTCACGCTTAAATTTAAATTAAATAACTTGGGTCCATTTCCAAATTTCCACTTTTAATAGATAACAAACACCACGAACTGTAAAATCAGTTCCGAGGACATAAAAGTCTAAACAATTATTTTTTAATAACTGGCTGTTACTACTATGGTACTACAGCACAACTAAGCAAACAAATGTTGATTAAACTTGGTATATTATGGGCAATTTCGGGCTAACTCAAGCGATTTTTGTTTATCTTTTAACAAACCAAAATTCAATATTGGTTTTTTATTAAATGATGTTGTCATATTTTCTTAAAACGTAGTCGTCAGTGACCTACATAAAACATATTGGGAGTCACCTCTGCAAAATTCTCGGCATTGGCATTACTGGGGCACTATCGTGAAACTTCAAATATAAATTAATTACCCTAAACTTGATCGATTATAAATTTAGGAAGTTTTATAACAAAAAGTAATGAACCATAATCCAAGTCGAAATATGCTCCTCAGCAATTTGGAAATGAATCTTGACTGTCGAAAGTTTGTTATCTTTTTTATTTATAACTTAATCATAAACAAGTAGGTCCTTTCTGCGTTACAGAATGAAATTGTACACTTGTTTTACACCCCTCCCAAACACAAAAAAAATACCGAACCCCCAGGGGCTCACATAGTGAGTACGGATACAGCAATCATGGTGGATCCTAGCTGAATCTACACATTTTTTCATGTAGTCTTTTGTTAGATCCTAAAAATTTCCTATCAGGTCTCTCTTGACCAACTCTTGTTATCTTTCGATCCTGACGCTATTAGATATTTCCTATTTTATGTCATTTTCTTTCTTTTTTTATAAGTCAAAACAGAGAGGTAGTTCACCTTCAAAAGAAAAGAGAATAAAAAGAAAAAAATACAAAACGGATGTTTCGGATCGGTTAAATTTTACTATAATTTAACTCAATTTGAAACTAAATTTAAAAAAATAGAATATTGATGATATTTGTTTTACATTTTAAATCTTTATCTATATGCGAGAAAGTATATTATTTTCAACCAAACCTTAGTTAACATAACTGTAAATAGTTTACAGAAATATATTTTGAGTTTTTTTTTTAAAGGAGACAGATTAAAAAGAAGCAGATGTTTTAAAGGGCAACCGCTGCCAAATAATCTATAGAGGACTCTTGAACAGATCAGTGCACTAGGAGTGGTTGATGAAGAGGGTTGACTGTGTACAACATGAATAGCATCACAAGGACAAAGGTTGGATGAAGGGGTTACAAACCACTTCATTTAATCACAGGGAAACGATTGAACTAGTTAAAATCTGAAAGAAAAAGTTACTTGTACATAAAGGAGTGGTATTTAGCTGGGTATCGAATACAGAATAGTCACCCCTCAGTTAGGGGTTTTTACTCGACTTTTGCTATTATACGTTGCACATTATTGCCAATTCTTTTATTGTATTGAATATGGTAAAGTTAATCAAAACATTGCACAAACTTTCTGATTCACCTACCCCAAAACCAAATGGAAACTAATGGTCACCAAAAATGCCAGTTTCGGAACTGGCAAAGAGTGAAACTGAACCATGAACACCGCCGTATATTTATATACAGGGTGTCTAGAAGTTACTTGACCAAACATCAAGAACTGATTGGTTGGGACAAAATATACAAGAAATACTATATATAATATGTTCTTATCTTGCTTAGTTTTCCGTTTAACTGCGATTTAAAAAAAAATTAAATAAAGAAAATTAAAACTTTGGAAATAGATAAAGCTTATAAACATAAAATAAAATTTAATCTGTAGACTATACAAATTGTTTTTTTGTATAGTGAAAAATATATTTTAATGAAATATAAGAGGTTTAGAAATCCTAAGTTATATTTGTATACAACATAACGTATATTTGTACGAGTTTTACTGAGTAACGGATGAACTTATTTAGACGAAAACTTCTAGTTTAGTTTGTTGTTAAGTACTTTGGAATAAAGGGTGGGTAGATACACATTATAAAGCAATAAATATAAGGAACAGGATCAGAAAAAGATCGGTGAAAATATGATGATAAAAGATTACTGTTGGATTAGCATTATGAGTGGTTTGACATTGTTAAGCTAGTGTATACAGGGTGACCCACGAAGTGATGGCTATTTTTGAATTACTATGCGGCACATATGGAACATTCTACAAACTTGACAATTGAAAGTTATTTTATATAAATATGTAAAAAAAAAAGATACCGTCGAGTTTATTTTTTCTTAAAGGTCAATCGAAACAAAATAGAGGAATAACGAAAAGAACATTAATTTTCTGGATATAACCACTTCCTCCGACAATGCAATTCATTACAATGTGCTTTGCCATCTGTTGAATCTCGATCAGCTGTTGTTTTGTTAACACATAAAAATGAAAAAAAATTAGAAGTTGTGTTCAATCAGTTTATATGATTTAAAAAAAAAGAAATGTTGTTTTTAGGTTATTGCTTTTGTAAATGAATATGAATCGATAAAGTGTTTTCAGAGAACCTCCACATGTGGTTCCTCCGTCAGGAAAATGAATTAATAAATGAAAAACTATGCGACTAGAAACTGGATCAGTTAAAAAATAAAAACACCATAGATTGACTAACACAGAAAATGAAGTGCTTGCATGTGCTACGTTACTGAAATATCCAAACAGGTCTAATTCAATTAGAAAACTTTCATACGCTACTGGGATACCAAAAAGTATGTCAAGAAAAAAGAAATTTGTAAACACTTTTAGTTGACGGAATCCTGGAAGATAACTCAGATAGATGAGTGGAATTTCGTTCGAAGGTAATTGAAAAGCTTGACGAATATGCCGAGTGGTATGAAGAAATTGTATTCTCAAGTGAAGTTACAATTTACTGAACAGAATCTGTAACACAGACATAATTGAAGTTATTTTAACTCACAAAATCCACGTATCTTACACAAAGAGGGCTTGAAATCAAGGGTATAAGTGTTTGAGGTGTTATCACTAAGGATGTTTTTTATCGTATGGCATTTCCTATCAAAAAATGTCCAGAGCAGATATGCATCAATATTAACTGATCATACATTTCCTCATCTTACTCACCTGGAGATGAGGGACATTTTTTCCAACAGAATGAAGCTCTTCCTTGTCATGATAATGTGTCCGAAGAAAAGGTTTAGTTTTTGATCTTCCCAACCGTTAGATAGATCGTGGCTGCAACTTCATGAATTGGCCTCCAAAATACCCAGACTGGAGTTGAGGGACAATTTTTATCAAATAGGACAGAACTCCTCCTCATTATTAAGCTAATGTTGCCAAAGGAGTTTTAGATTTATCTTCCCAACCATTGAATAGGTCGTGGCAGCAACTACATGAAGTGACCTCAAATATAACCCGACTATAATGTTTCCGATTTTTTTCCTATCGGCTTTTTGAAAGAAAAAGTTTAGTTTATTCTCACCCTATACGAACAGATTATGAACTAATGAGGCTGATTAAAAAGGAATTACTTGTTGATACCTGTAATTTAAAAGTGCTTATAACTCTTTTTTGTTTCGTTGCTAACAGTGCATAGCTATTGATAGAAATATCAATTAAAATAAAGGTTAAATTTAGATTATTAATAATTTATTCCTGTCGTTTTTTATTTTGCTTTATCAAGTTTTAAATTATCTGTAATGGTTATGAAAATAAAATCAATTTGCCTAAAAGGTACCATTATTTTTTTTTATTTCAACTTTTTTTTTTTATTGACCATAAAGAAATAAAAGTTGAAGGTACTTTTTTACATTTCTATGTAACACAACTTAAAGTTTCAAGTGTGTAGAGTGTTCCATATGTACGGCATGTTAATTAAAAACTAGCGACCTCTTAGTGGGGACACTCTGTACTACTAAAACAGGGAAATAACTCTCAGAAAATATGAAGAGGTATAAACCAGTTTCTTAAAAAATTTAAAAGCAAAAAAGTCTCAGAATATTCTAAGTTCGTTTAAAGCTATGAATTAAAACCTCGGTTTTCCTCATACTTTAATCCTTGCCATTAAAATATCCTACCGTTTATTAATAAAGTTACCTTTACGATATATAATACAGTTTTTTTACCTAACAAAATAAACAGAAGTACCGTCATGTACATATACCCTCCCCGTTTAATACATTAAAATGTACGCTATACTAAAAAGATCAATATTAATTAATCCCTTCAATTATAGTAAATCTGAAAATAACGAAAGACAATTCGTAATTTCAACAGACGCTTAACTACCAGAACTAAACTTTTTCTGAAAATTAATTTAATACAGGATGAGGTAGAAGTCCCCTTCTATTTTGAACATATGTTCTCTAATATCTGTAACAGTTTATTATGCTAATGTTTAACAGCTGAATTACAATGTCGTTTATTTTGTATTAGATTAATTATAACCTACAAGTTTAGTAGAAAGTTATGTTTATTCATTTTCAACTTGTTTTTGCCATAATAATTAAACTAACCTGTAGAAATGGCATTAACACAGAAAGAGCGAATTGAAGGAAGTGTCGTAATGCAGATGTTTAACGAAATGAACGAAATACAAATTACTCACGATACTGTGATCAAAATGATTCATAAATTTAAGAGTAAGAGCTTTGTTACAGAATGTTCAAAGAACGCAACAGATGAAACTTCAATAGTGTTATTGCCCAAGAGCCTAAATAAAGCAACTCGGCGACTCTCCGCGCAAGTTGGGATTAATCAAACACTTGTTACTCCGCATATTGCATGGAAGCAAGTTATAGATGCTGCAGCATCTGACTGAAGATGATCCTGATCGGAGGGTGCAGTTCTGTTTTGGACATTTTTGAGATCAATTTAGGCTGCAGCCATTCTCTTCTAAAGTGAAGGAAACATTTACGTCAAAACAACAAACACTACCTTGTTGTTTTAAAGATGAAACACCTCTCGGTCATCACTCCCTCATAAAAAAAGAAGAAAAAAAACACAACAGAAAGACTTCTAGCACTTGAATA
Source organism: Aphrophora alni (assembly GCA_963513935.1). NCBI lineage: Eukaryota > Metazoa > Arthropoda > Insecta > Hemiptera > Aphrophoridae > Aphrophora > Aphrophora alni. Next base: position 8,352,237 of record OY740769.1, on the reverse strand, counting down.
CTTTAATATGGTCAGGGTCGGAAGAGAAAAAGATTTGGTTAAGAGAGACCTGATAGGAAAGACAAAAGAGAGGGAACTAACCCAAGTATTTTCACACCCGTAATCACTATAAGTGAGCCACTGGAGGTAGTCAAACTATATTGAACCGTAGTTGAACCACTGGTTAACAGAAATATCCACTAACACAAAATATTACTAAGATTTAGTTGAGCAGAGGACACGCACAGGTTAACTGAGCAAAAGGTGAGTGTGCCAATGAGGTATTTACCTAAGAGTTATTTTCGGGATAAAGAACCTTTGTCCATTTATTCAAAATTTAGGACGTGACCTTGTAGTTACTCATTGTGGAGAATTAACCGGAAAACATACATACAGTTTTTATCAATGGAAGCCATAAATTCGTTTGAGTGATATAATATTATATTAGGCTTCAACTATTTTCCGTTCATATAATTGTTTATCCTGGTTTTTTATCTTGGCCACTTCACAATTAAATTTATTATTTTCGGTTTGACTTATTATTTTCCTGATTTTATAGAGAAAAATTGTAGTACTACTATCATTAAACGTTTCACAATAGCATAGAAACCTATTCTTAGTTGTTTTTAGCGCTCCAGTCACGCTTTAGCCCTGGGTCATCTTTTATGTTACTAGTTTTTATTGTTACATTTAACATAGTCCTATGCTACAAGGTTGACTCTTTAGATCTTTATTTATGATCTAGGATTATCACTTGATGGCGAGAGTTGATATATGTTCTCGAAACGCCATTATACATTTTCAAGTAAATACCCTATACCTAGGCACAACAGTGCTTTGTAAACGTAGGCCTGTTATCCTTTAGTACGAAATAGCGACAAATCGTAACTCCCCATTTTCCCCTAACACCGTAATTTTTTGAGCCCCCACGAAAATTGAACCTTTGCATAAACATAAGTACAATCGAACTTTATAAAATCAAAAGAAGTGTTTAAAAAAAAATTAGTGCATTATTTTAAAGTTATATTACTAACAAAAATCATGTAAATAAAGACCAGTTAAATTGTCATGACGTTTTAAACCAGAAATGGTTGTTTTCTTGGACGCTTTTTCTTAAGCCTACTTTTAATGTGAATAGGTTAGTTTTAACTCAGACGGCACTCTTCAAAGAAATGCGTTTGGAATAACTAACAACTGCCTCATACAACAGATAATTCTTTTGTTCTCCTAAGGATATGTTAATATATAACTATTTAAAACTGTAAGATGCAACAAAAAAAAAAAAAGAAAAAAAAGAGGTGTTTGGAAAGTCAACTTTCTCAGTGTGGAATTAAATTAAGACGTAAGTAAAATGCTTGTCTAATTGGTAAAGTATGAGTCCACACAATTGGAAATCTGAGTTCGAATCCTGAGCAGGTAGATTTTTTTACTGCGACCAACATTCCGCTAGATTGTTTTTTTTTCATTTTTGTAATTTTCGTTACACAGATTCAAAAAATTCATTTTATCATATATATTATATAAACACGGGATTAAGATGGAATTTGTTTTATTTTGAAATTTTAGGGTGTATATTATTGTCTCTATATTTATGTACTTGCGTGTGTCTCATTGAACATATTCGGAGGCTAAAATAAAGTTTGTTTAAAAATCGATGACTCTCTAAAGTGGTGATTTGATAAGTTGGATTGGCTTAGTCAGACTTTAGCCATCTTTTGTATATACAAACTAATGGAAGATGTTTCCAGAGTGTAAATCAACTCCCATTTTCTGTGATAAACCACAAGCAATTCAAAAATATGGCCATTAATAAGGCCGTTAATGAAAACTGAGTTAAAAATCGGAAATACAAATTGTTCAACTTAATAAAATGTTAACATTTTGTCGCTGAGTACCCTATTTTACGCTGATATTTTACGATGTTTTAATAAGTTCAAAATTGGAATCTCGTAATATGGAGAAGTACACATTTCTAAAGCACTTAATAATTATTTTATAATATTTTATATTAAAATAATGTCTAAAAATGCTTCATTTGAGAATGCCGCACTTTTATTTAGAGATGCTGTGCTTCTTAAAAATGTATAACAAAAAGTACTGAAATCTTTTTTCAGATAATGCCAAATTAGTAAATAACTTCGGAATTCTCCTGAAGTGAATAAAATAAAAATCCATCTTCGTAATGTCTAGACAAAAAAAAAAAAAAACAAAAAAAAAACGTGAATTGTTTATCATTGTTATAAACAATAAAATTGTTTAATTGCCAAATATTGAACAATATCACTTTTTTTTTAAACAATGCAAAAGTAATATTTTTTAATTGCCAAATATTGAACAATATTACTTTTTTTTTTAACAATGCAAAAGTAATATCAATTTTCAGATGAAAACTGTATGCAGACGAAAATTCTATGTTTTAAAATAAGTTTTAAGAGACAAAAAAGTGTTTATCTTGAGTCAAATTTGTATGAGTTTTTCTTTCCTTTAAAGTTTAGCTAGTATTAAGGGTTTTTACGGAAAATCAGGGGAAAATAAATTACATGATAGTCAAAATCCACTGACTGATCACGAAATCTCTGGATCCAAGAACCCTAGAGCTATGAATTTTTTAACATGGTTTGGAATAGGCCTATAGACAAGTACTATGCAAGGGTTTTAAAATGTTCCACTCCATAGGTGTTTTTCTACCCCTAAAGGATATCTCTGGATACAAGAAGGCTAAAGCTATGTATTTTTTAAATGGTTTGGAATAGGTCTGTAGACGCGTACTAAGCAAGGGTTTTGAAAATGTTCCACTCCAAGGGTGGTTGTTGCCCCTAAAACATATCTCTGGATACAAGAAGGCTAAAGCTATGTATTTTTTAAATGGTTTGGAATAGGTCTGTAGACGCGTACTAAGCAAGGGTTTTGAAAATGTTCCACTCCAAGGGTGGTTGTTGCCCCTAAAACATATCTCTGGATACAAGAAGACTAAAGCTATGATTTTTTTAACATGGTTTGGTATAGGTTTGTAGACGCTTACTAAGCAAGGGTTTCGAAAATGTTCTACTCTAAGGGTGTTTTTTACCCCTAAAGGATATCTCTGGATACAAGAAGACTAAAGCTATGAATTTTTTAACATGGTTTGGAATAGGTTTGTAGACGCGTACTAAGCAAGGGTTTTGAAAATGTTCCACTCCAAGGGTGTTTTTTACCCCTAAAGGATATCTCTGGATACAAGAAGACTAAAGCTATGAATTTTTTAAAATGGTTTGGAATAGGTTTGTAGACGCTTACTAAGCAAGGGTTTCGAAAATGTTCTACTCTAAGGGTGTTTTTTACCCCTAAAGGATATCTCTGGATACAAAAAGGCTAAAGCTATGAATTTTTTAACATGGTTTGGAATAGGTTAGTAGACGCTTACTAAGCAAGGGTTTCGAAAATGTTCTAGTCTAAGGGTGTTTTTTACCCCTAAAGGATATCTCTGGATACAAGAAGACTAAAGCTATGAATTTTTTAACATGGTTTGGAATAGGTTTGTAGACGCTTACTAAGCAAGGGTTTCGAAAATGTTCTACTCTAAGGGTGTTTTTTACCCCTAAAGGATATCTCTGGATATAAGAAGGCTAAAGCTATGAATTTTTTAGCATGGTTTAGAATAGGTCTGTAGACGCGTAATAAGCAATGGTTTTGAAAATGTTCCACTCCAAGGGTGATTTATACCACTTAAGGATATTTCTAGATTCAAGAAGCCTAGAGATATGAATTTTGTAACAAGGTTTAGGGTAGATTTGTAGACGCGTACTAAGAAAAGGTTTTCAAAATGTTCCACTCCGGGGGTGTTTTTTACCCCTAAAACAAGTTTCATATCTTTGTTATTTATGGGTCGATTTTGATCAAAATTGGCGTGTTGTTGTATTTGGGCATAATTTATTTCCATAGCACCACCATTAGGTGCTAAAAAATTATTTCTTTATAAAACTACCTCAACTATCCCCATGTGAAACTGGAGCCATCAGCTAGTAAAGAATAAATTTTTTGCCTAGTTGTAGTTTAAATTATGTTTTTATTGTTTTCCTTTGTTGTTTAAAAGCAAAACAATCTTTAGGTCATCATCGAATTATAGAAAAAAGAAGAAAATAATACAAAATGAAGACCCCCTAGCCCTAGAATACGCTAATAGCGTCAGATTTGGAAGAGAACAAGAGAGACCTGGTGGAAAAGAGGAAAGAGAGCAATCTAACCAAGACTATAAGAACAAATGTGTAGATATAGCTGGGGTCCTTCGGGATTGCCCCACCCGTATTTACTATAATTAGCCACTGTTTTAGTAAGTGTTTTAGTTTATGTTAGTTTAACTTCATAATATATTTCATTTTTGAAACGGGAGTAAAACAAATTTGAAGTAATATAGGAGTGAACAGTGTCTGTCTTAAAAACAAAAACTCCATTTGAAGTTGACGAACGAACAGGCTTAAAGATAATTAGAGTTACAACAAATTGTAATAATGTTGAAAAAAAACAACATTTCACTACATCTAAGTGTTCTAAAGTTACTACTTAATTTTTGTTTTACATTAAAATTTATACTTTTTAACGTTTGAATCTTTTCAAAGGAAAAGGAATTTCGTCAACGAGAAAACACTATCATCGGTTCAGGGCGTAACCTTAACTCACAAGGATCAGAGAAGTTTCGCCAAGCTGCCTTTTGCATATTTAATTTAGCTCCAGTCATGTTTTTGACAAAATCTAGAATTTTATTCAGGATAGTGGATTCACAAAGGATATTTCACATTAATTAGTGGAAGTATTATGAAAAAAAAAAGCTATCACAAAGCTAATATGTGAAGGGCAGTGCAACGAGCCTTTTAAAAATATCGTCACTTTCAACCTCTTTGTTCTCTGTTCATTTCCAATATAAACAAATCACTTGCGCGCGCATGGAAGAGAAAAGTCACTCGTTCATGCATACTATAACATAGAACTATAATGTAACGGTAAAATATATACAATCTTATATAATGTAATATATACAATCCTATTCTCTCCGCCTATAACACTATTATACTAGCGTCAAACTGGGATTACAGCTGAAAGAAGGGTCGCTCCACACACACAAGGGCAGAGTTTTAGGGTGTCCGGTGACCTGCCAGTTGAGTCACCTAGTGGGCTTCACCTTATACAATTTTAATTTGTTTTATTTGATATAACAAAATCTATATTATATTTTTAATCTACACATAATTACAAGAGACTAATTTATTGAATTATAGTCCAAAAATCAACAATGTTGTCTACAAAATGATTTTTTTGCTGAATTCAACATACAACAGATGTTAATAATCATACAGATAATAATCTATATTACTGTTGCTTCGTTAAGTAAATGTTAAATTAACAAAAAATAAATTGTATAAATGCCAATATTGCTGTTTTTATATTTATTCATATAGAGCTTATCACAATGTAAATAATAAAGTACAAAGATTATGTTTTATACTATTATTATTATATTGTGCTCTTTGTTTCATTAAAATCGAAAATACATTTTTTATGGAATAAAGATATCACAATTTATGTTTTTTGCCATACCGACTATTGTTATAAATTAATATAATAGGAAACATACCGTAACCAATAGTCCAAATCTGGACTATTGGTGACGGTAAGTTTCCTATTATATTAATTGAATAAAGATATATGTTTAATCACACTTATTAGTCATCATACTGTCATTCGTTTTCTAGCGAACATTGTTGATTTTTGTCTCTATTAAAGTAAATTATACATATTTTGATCTCATTTTTCTTGTAATGAAGTAGATAGAACAAAAATTCGAACACAAGATCTCACAAAAGTATGTTTACTTAATCAAACGTTATAACTGTTATAGTTTAGTTATAGTAGTTCATTGTACCATTGAGGATGGCGACTTTGTCGTTGAAACGCGTTTGATTAAGTAAACATATTTTTTGTGAGATCTTGTGTTCGAGTTTTCCTATGTTCCCACGGTAGGTCCTAATAGTCAGAGCGGCTGTATGTGATGGCGCGTGCGTTAGAGTGAGGCGACCCTTCGTTCAGCCGTGTTCAACGTTTGATAAAAGTATACGTGTATTCGAGGACATCAGATCTTTAGTTTACACTCTTATATTTTTCTTTTTTAATTTATAAGGCGATTATGAAAGAGAAGGTTTTGACGTTACATTCTGCGAAGCATCAAACATATCGAGTGCCCGTCGCCATAGTTATAGCTGTCGCAACCAGAATTCGCTACTAGTCATAAACTATCACCGTCTATCATAAATGAAAGTCAACACGTTTTGAGGCACCCTCGGACTTAAATATACTCTTGGGGAAGTGGAAAAAACTCTGAGATTTTATTTTATAATATATTTTTTAATTAAACTGGTTAATTAAAATCTACTAAGAATGATTATTTTTACATGAAAAGACATACAAGTATTTAATTTCCTTTTTTTTAAAGTGATTTAACACACATTTCTGAAAATACATTTTATTTAAAAACATTAATATATTGATTGAATTTTAATAATCCTTTACAAAGTAAACAATTATAATTGAATTAATGAAATGACATATTTGTATGATTGTCATTGTGAATATGTTTAACAAAGTTATTTATTAAATTTAATTAGCCGGCTTTAGTTTGTGCTAAATTATAAATATCTGTTTGGCTGAGGACAAATAAGCGAATATTTGTAGTTTTGAATTTAAAAGCAACTTCTATTATACAAGTTTTACTTTTGAATATAAAATACATAGAACACATATTTGATTTTATGGAAAAAATCAAAATTTGTCGAAAAAAATGAAATTTATACTTCTTGTTAATTTAAAATGTTTTCTTAAATAATTGTTTTGCTGATATTATTATCAATACTAAAACAATAGATATTTTAATTCTTTTAATCTTCAAACGAATACATAAGTAATTTCGTATAGCCTACTTTTTTTCTGAAGTATAAAGGATGATATTTAATTATGTTCCCAAACTTAAGGAGGTCAATAACTTTGTAAATAGATGAGTTATAGAGTCCAGATTTGGTATACACATTTTTTATGTTACGTTTACAAATGTGGAAAAAGCAAAAGTTTCAGTATATTTTCAAAAAAGCAGCAGTTTTGAATTATCTAGAAAACTTTACATAAATATACTGTAGATAAAAAAGTTTCATATTTTAACAAGAAATAAAACTATTTAATAAATTTGTATAGGCCAAAAGATAACCGAGTTATCAATAGGAAAAACTTACAAAATGATATCTTGGTACAACACCCAAAACTTAATTATACTAGCTATTTCTTATTGTTATTCGATTCAATACGTGTTACCCAAGTATAAATAAGGTATTGTATTAGTATGTATTTCTAGGCTGTCATCTATTTCAAATGTTAGGTTAGGTTAGGTTAGGTTAAGTTAGATTAGGTTAGGTTAGGGTAAGTTAGGTTAAGTTAGATAAGGTTAGCATGTCTACGTTTATTTCTAAAACGGGAAACTACGTGTTTCGGACATATAACCGTTATGGAAACTTTTTTGTTTATTTTTACCCAAGGAATCACCCCATGAAGATTGGGAATTCAACTAAGAAAACGCTCTTATATGTATATGTATTAGTAGACCCTCAAGAGGTTACAATATTAAGCCGTTGCTCAACTTAATATATAGACTCAGTTATACGAACCTCTCGAAAATTTCGTTAACCAGAAAATACGATGTAAGCCTATTTAAAAAAAAAACTGGATTTTTGAGTATAATTATTCAACCAACGTAGAACATTGTAAAAAAGGGAAATGAATAGGTTTTAATATTTTTGTTTAATGTGTTTACATTCAAAACAGAGCAAACAAAATAATAATAATTCAATTTTAATCCACCTCTATACGAAATAAATTTAGTCTACAACATTTTTAATCAAAGCTTACCATTTTTGATATATGTACTTGTAAATATTTAAATGAATGACCTATTGCCAAGGTCTATGTTGGCAAAACGAATAAAAACGTGCGTTCTATTAGGTAACTGCAAACCGAGTATTCCATATTTTTAAACATTACAAAACTAACTTTATTTACACTGAGTGCTAAGTTATGTTTCCCCCTCCCTCTCTTAAGGGTAGTTATTAGATGTCGTGGAAAGAGGGAAGTTAATTAGTGATTCAAAGGAAACGTGTGTTGTTGATAAATGGATTGTAACCGAATTTCGTCCATTGAAGGGATCTGCATGATGTGGAGTGTTGATCCTGTAACATTCTTAAACTAATTGGTTAAACCCCTAAAAGAAGTAGGGTGATAACAGTACTGTCATTAGTGCAATGCTTGGCTTAAGGGCAACTAACTCACTTAGCAGTGACGTGATTTGAAAAGTACGCTTAACTTTTTTATTTTCTTAAATATACTTAGTATAGAGAAAATTATATCTAGGGGGTGAGTTCAATGATTAAAACTGGAAAAAATATAATAGTTTTGATATAACCAAGCTCAATTATTTGGTTTAAAATAAGTTTGTGGAGCGCTTTATAGCTTAAACGAGTAGAAAGACTTATGTCTTTATATGTTTTTACTTTTGTTTTTTCGATAACTCAAACTTGAAAAGCAGTAAAATAAAAAATAAAAATCGATTTTGATCAGCCTTTTCTAAAATATACCCTCTTTGGAACCAAATAAAAAAGTTATCTCTTGAAAAATTCTGTAGCAAACGTTAAAAACTCTCAAAATCGGAATCAAGGAATATGCAAAAAAAAAAAAAAAAAATTGGTGAAATATTGAGAATTTTTAGTTCAAAGATAAAGATTCTTTTAAACGGCATGGGGGATCATTTCAGCAATTTTAATAGGTTATACATTTTTATAAATAATCAAAATTTGACGAAATCTGATACTAATTTTGAGATATTCCAATTTTAAGTTGATGTAAAAGTTGCAATCCCCCTTTTTAACCAATAACTCCCAAACCACATATTTGATGAGATAGGAAACAAATATATTTTGTTTGTTTCCTTAGAATGTATCGAAATTTCATAGTAATCATTTGAGTCAATTTTTAAGAACATATGAAGAACAATTTAAGAACATTTTATGAACATAAGTTTCTGTCACTATACTGCTAACTCCAAATAGTGAATTACCGAAGTAACTGACTATGACGTAAAAGTACAGAACACTGTCTGAACCGTACTTTGACTTATTGCGATATAACTTACTGATAAGTATCTTACGTTTCGTTTATTTTACAACTATAATCTATATTTTGTTTAGATAAAGTATTGTGGTCACGTAAAAAACTGAATTCGATAATTTACTACCTCAAATAGCCTATAGAGAAAGTTATGGAATGAGATAAAAAATCGATGTTGTATTTAATATATACAATCTATCTTAGTTTAATCTAATTTAAATTAAATCTTTCGTGAAGATTCCATACCTTTAGGAGACCGTGGGAAAGCTCTTTATATAACCCTTAATATAAAAAATTAGTGTTTCCCCCGGTATCCTTAATTATCCTTTGAATTACAACAAAAACATATTGTTATGCTAACCGTTGTTTGTTTAAAGAGGGATGAAAAGGTCGCCCTGGATGGTCGCTATAGTCACAATAAGGACACAACAAAGATAAGTGGAATGAGGAAGGAGTAGTATTGTCACAAAGTGAAACAAAACCGGAATAGGGGAGCTGATATTTTACTGGATTTCTTGTCTGTCTGTTTGTCTGTTCAGTACAAATTTTGGAATCAATTTTAAACTAAATTCCCGATGAGGTAGAGACATGAAACTTTAAACACAGCTCGGAACTGGATGACAGCAATATGAACTCGCTTACTTAGAGTCTGTCCGTCAATCGCTGTTATGGTAAGAAAGCAGTTAAAGTTTGAGCATTGACCGGTGTAGCGGTACGATTTGTTGGTGGAACAAGGCTGCACACATTATTTAAATTACCAACTGAGAAGGGTGGAAAATGAAATGGTAGGAAATTTGGAACTACTCACTGGTATCTATTTTTGACGGTCTTGCGAAATCAGTGGAAGGACATCGAATTCCTGTTCATAGATGAGATTCCCATGGTTTCATACGAACCCTGCTGCTATGGGAGCAGCTGTCGTTGTCGTTGAGAAAACTTTCAAAATTCCTAACAGAAGTCAAGAAGTTCCTAATTTATAGATCTATAGATCTAATATCGAAAATAGATTTAATAGATAATAGTCTTCCATTATCTGTATCATGCGCCCAACGATTATCGTTTTAAATCTGACAAGGATTTTCATAGCTATTAAAAATTCACAATCAAAAATTTTCACGACAATCTGTAGGGGGATAAAAATCTGTATTGGGTTATAAATCTTTATGGGGCTGCGAGAAATTATCTTATACCTTAAGTCCGTTTTAAAAAGTGGTTAGAAATTGTTATTTTAAATAATTGTTACTGTTTTGTTAACTCGGCATATCCTCCTTTAGGAGTCTGTTATTAAATATTGTCGCTCTACCTCTTGACATGTTTCTGGTAGGAGTTTGGTTATCCTGCCTATACTTAACTGCCTCCGTCGGTCCCAGAGACATTATTGTGGAATGTACTTTCATTTAAGACCAGAAATAAAGTCCTCCTTACTCAATAAGGGATACTTTACTGCTTTGACTGGAACCTATCCAAACATAACGCCCATGAGGAATTTCATCTGTTTTAATTCTCCGTAAGGAATGGCCAACAGATAAAGTGACTTCAACTTATTTCTTGAACCTCCTCTGTTCCGTTAAAATTCTTTCATTGTATACCTTGAGAAATCCTACTATCCTTCCATACGAGTGTCATAATATGTGCCCTAGGGCTGTCTCTCCCCTTCCCAGTTATCAAAGTTCTAAGGAATAATCAAGGAACAATACCCAATACGACGTCTAACCCAATTTCTTTGATTTGTTTTCTGCTATAAATAGATAGAGTTACTTCAACTACGAAACCAATTTGAATTCTTTTAACGATTTGTCACTCACACAGAGAGTACCTCAATTCGTACATCAACGAATTTGATCAGAATTATCGTCACAGTTGAGAAACTATTCAACTACTGAATAATGTAATTCCAGGATGTATTTTTACACTACAAGGATTAGCTATCTTTCAGGTTTTATTAAATCACTGTGGGATATTTGTTTCTTATTGTTTTAATGTAAAAACCTTACCGTTATCATCGCCTTAAAAATATGAATAAAATAAAGACCCCTTGTCCTTGACTACACTAATAGCATCAGAATCAAAGAAGAGTTGGTCAAAGAGCAACCTATTAGGAAAGATAAAAGATTCAACTCAAAACTAGGTGAAAAAGTGTGAATCTTAAGAACAACACCTATCAAGTAAGTTCTCAAAGGTACAATTCAGAATAGAGAATCCTGAAAAGACAGTTTATCATCGTACTTGAGATGAAATAGAATGTACTTCAAAGAAAAACACCCGAATAAAATTCTTCTTTTACATTTTAACAGAATTAATTATCCTCATAGGCAAGAAAATAAATGAAAGGCAATGTGTTAAGTAGGAAGCAGGGTTGTACAAAGGGAAATATAATTAAAATGTATCACGCAAAAGTAGAATAATTAATATGAAGTAAGTCAACTTTGCTGGTCTAAATGTCTTGAGTTGAAACAAACAAGACGGAGAGACATTAATTATGCATTGAGAGTAAATCTCAACCTTCTGTGATCTTTGTACCGCTGTCGTCATTGCTTACCATAATATTTGCCATCCTTCTACTTGCTCTGTTATTGTACAAATAAGACTTTACTTTGTGAATACCTTAAACGTTTCAACTGCGATATTAATATTTGGTTTTGGTTCGAAATTAAATTCTGTTGGTAGTAAATAAATTTATGAGGCGAAAATGTTTCATCAATTTCAAGTTTACAAAAATATCATTGGATACAGTATTAAAAACTTGTGAATAATAATAGACTTGGAGAAGTATATATTCTAAAATTTTCACAAAATATCGTTTAATTATACTCATTTCCAACGGCTTAGTAAAAACTACACCAACTACAACAATTAAATTACAACAATGTTAAGTTAGAATTTGATTGTTGCAACTGATGTAAGAATGGTGACATCAACGTTCAAACGAGTATGATAATAAAACATTATGAGAATTTGTATTCAATTATTATTTTTAAGCTAAAATTAAACATTTATAATTACAAGATAAAAAAAGAAAAGCAAGAATTTTGTTTTAATTAGAGGGAGTCAGACGAAGGACCACGTTTCGGAAAAATTATAAACCACAGCTGGTAAATATTCTACACAACCAACCTATGAACAAATCCAAGTACACGTTCTTCAAATCTCTGAGTTTGAAAATCTTATGTAATTAGTCTTTTGTTTATTTACTTAAAGTACCGCTTCTTTTTCCATTTGTTCACAAATTTGTTTCAGTATTCTTATTGTGCGAGTAATAATTGGAATATCATTGACTAAACTTTCCAAATATTGTTCTCTTATGATCAATTAAATTTATCATCTTATACAAATCTGGACCATATGAATAACAGAGAGAGTCCATCTCCTTACCTCAGTGATGCATTGGATTTAAATTCTTTACTCAACTGAATATTTTTTTCACTTTTGCCTTGGTGTCACTCATGGTCATTCTTGCTAATTTTTTTTACTCCTCTGGTTTATCGTACAGATCATTCCTGTTAACACTGACAAACCGATTTCTTAGCTTAAGAAGACTTTTGTTCACATCCGCCAATAGCTTCAGACCTCAAGCTTGAATTATTTAATTTCAATTTGTAAATTATCTATTTACTCCTAAGATAGTAGGAGTAGGAGGAGAGAGTGAGAGAAAATAGAAGTAGATAAATAGTGAGATATGAAGACAAAGATAGGTAACGAAGGACACAGGATAAGACGAACAGATTCTAATGAAATGTAGTCACTTCTATATAAGGATGTTAATTATTTACATTCAAAAAACCAAAGGCTTAACTTCGTAATTATGGACGCACAAGAGATTATTGTAATTTATTTTCTAAGCCTCAATATATCATAATATTGTTAGTTGGTAGATAAAATATAATCATTTAAAACTAATTAATTTTAACTCTACATACTTGTGTTTATAAATTAAATGGATTTAATTAATAAGTTTAAGCCAGTGGTTGAGAGTTGACATTATAATGTGCTTGTAGATTATACAATTAACAAGCGAGATGCATTATTACAGAGGACGAATGATCATGAGTTAAATAATATGCACCGTTAATTTCGTCCAATAGAAATTTGTAAAAAAATTAGTAGTACTAAAACAAGGTAGAATTTTCTATTAATCTGAAATACATTATCATATTATTTTCATTTACCAATACAAAATAAATGATCTTCGTTATATCAGTATTAAGCTGCTTTGTATCCTTTCCAGAAACATATTGGAAAGTTTGTTTAAAGTTTAATAAAAGATAACGGAACTATTATGTCATGTTACAACTATGCTTTTAGCAATTCCGTCACCAGGAATTCATTGTACCGGAGAGGTGAGTTAGTAAAAACTTATTATATATTGTATTTTTTTTTACGCTGGATATACTTTAGTTTTTATTTATATTATGTACATTTTTTCAGTAGTTGTACTGAAGTAGAAGAACATTGGACTGTAGGAGGAGTCAATTGATGATCGCTTACATGTAGTTTAGGCACATGGAAAAAATTTTGATTGTATGCTTATTGAGAAAATACTTTATTATGCATCTTGTCAAGTTTTCACAACTTACAGTTTATATACAACAATTTTTCACCATACTGCTTCAAAAACAGCTGTTTTCAATACATGCATTGAGATGCTAAAATTGTTCTATTTAGTCCTAGGACCTAAAAACATAAGCTGAGGTCGAGGTCATCAGCTGTTACTTCGCTTATTCGAATTAATTAAAGATTGTAAAGAATAAATATAAAAACAACCGATACTCTCGATTTTAAATAACAGAAAAAACAGCTGTTACCATCGATTTTATAAAGTACCACGAACACAAACTAAACAGCTGTAATAGCTGCAAACTTGTCTAACTTGTCCAAACTTTTGAAGGTAAATAGGTTATAACATTTTAGTTTTTGCGAAATTGTTTTCTTATATTATTTGTTGTATAAAGAAAAATATAGTTCATCATTAGGGTCGAAAGAAGCTTTTCAATTCTCGCTCGTTTTCCTTAAGCTTTTCTAGAAAAGCTTAACTTTTGGTCCTAGTGATGAAATATACTATTATAAATGTAACTTATAGTTAATTAAAATAACTGAAATTAATGCAACTAATCGGGTAAGAATTCTAATCTCTAGTACGACAAGGTGCTTTGTATTGTTTTATAGAGGTAAAAATAAATGGATTATTTCTATATTATTTTAATATTAATTTAAGTTTAGGGTAACGGCTACCTTATACGGAGATTGGAATTCCTTCAAGTTGTCAATGTCCCTTGTCTTTGTGGACATTGACTGAAAAAGTATACATTCAACAAAAATAAAGTGTATCTAGTGTGAAATAACAACTAATAAAATATATAATAAATATTTACTAACAAACCCCTCTCATTTACAATATAAACAAAGTGACAGAATTGCTAACAGCATATAAATGGCAATAGAACTTTAAACTAATTCTTTAATATATTAGATTCGGCTTAGAGCTGAAACAAAGCAGCTCAACACTGAAATAACAATAAACAATAATTTTATCTGTTAAATCATTTAAAATAATAATATCAATAAATATTGAGCTTCACTTGTGAGATAATATTAGACAGAATAAAACTCGAACAAAAGTCCTCAAAAAAATTACGTTTACTTAATCAATCGCGTTTCAACGACAAAGTCGCCATCCTCAGTGATACATGAGCTACAATAACTAAATTAACACTCTTATTTATAACTTATTTAACAAAAATTATAGTTTAGTTATTGTATCACTGAGGATGTCGACTTTGTCGTTTAAACGCGTTTGATTAAGCGTATGTAATTTTGTGACATCTTGTGTTCGAGTTTTATTCTATCTAAAATAATAATGTTTTTTTAAAATTGTTTTAAAATATTTTATTTCTTTCAGATTACACTATCATCAGAAGTGAACGTAAAATTCTAAATTTTATAACGTAGTACAGGAAGACAATTAAACTATAAACAGTGTAATTAAGATTAATAACTCCAGAAGATTTGTTTAAAGAGAGAACCAAATAAGAAGATATAGCCAAGCAAGAATTATCATCAAGAATTATTTTATTTATAAATTATAATCTTTATAGATATTATATTCTAACAGACTCTAAATCTCATTAAAGTCCTATAAGCTCATAAAAGGTGTTAAAAAATCTCACTAAGTAAATTAACTCTTACATTTATGTTATACTGATTATTAGTCTCCTTACTTAATTAGTATATCCTTTATTTCTTTATTCTCTTTACACATTTCTCAACACTGTATATATGTCAAAGGTCACAGTTGTTGATATACACTGTAAGCATTCTTTTTTTTTTTACAACCATATAAAATTTATTTGAGATACTTGTTTCTTGTAATGACATATTTTTAGTTTTATTAAATTTAGACAATATTTTATTATTTTTACGTTGTTGATTTATTTATCGGTGTCTAAATGAATGATTCCACGAATTAGTTTAGTTTTATATTTTTTAATTAAAACTAATTCCTATTGTCGCGTGAGATATGTATTTTTAATGATTTAAGGATTTTTTCTAGCAGTATTGCTGTTTCTTGCTATAGTTTACATTTTAATTTTGTACTATTAATTGCACATTGTGACGCCGATTTGATAATATGACATTGTAAGCCTTTATTTTGACGGAAGCGACTGCTTGGGAAATGCAATCTTACTCAACTGTACTTTGTAAGCCTATTGATTTTTCCAATGGTTTACAGCATGTAATTTGAAGAAAATGTCGTTAAATTTTGTAATTGAAAAAAAGCTGAAGTTGTGTAGTTTAGAGTTCTGAAAATGTTGTCCTATTTGAATGCAGTTTAAATCCTGTTTAACTCATTACTATTTTTACAATTATCTTAAAGTAATAGATTTATCTTCAATTCAAAAAAAAAAAATAAATGGTTTGGGATGAATTTTCAGAAAATCAGGTTTTTTACTTTTGATATAATTCGAATATTTATAAATAAATTAAACTACAAAAAATAGCTCAATATCAAATTTTATCTACTAATTATAAATTGGCACTAAAATAATTAAAGAAAATTTGTTTAAACAAAAGTTTGGATTTTACTCAACTATATTGTTTACAAAAATCAGCTGTTTTTTTGTACTGATCACGCTTTGGACTTTAATTTTCTCTTCATTTATTTGAAATGTGATATTTTGAAGATTCATAATGCAAATATTTTTCTATTTAACCTAAAAAAAACTCATATTTTGATTGCACCAAACATGTAATAATCTCTGTTTTTCATAATAAATGATGTGTATGTTCAATTCCAGCGTGACTTAAACATTGGCATTCAACCTTAATTTACGTTTACAATAGTTAATAATTTCTGATATTGATTGTGACGTCATAACGATATACATAATACCACTTCCTTCTCGCTTTCTACAATGACTATAATAAAATCTTAATAATGTAGTGGTATAAACATAACCTCAATCTTAGGACCATTTTTGTAAAAGCTGAGAAGTCTAAACATATGGTGGTTTAGCTGTTAATCTCTTAAGACAAAACTCGTTACTTTAAATAATTGATTTTATATCAAGTTTTACTATATTTAACTTATTTCATACTTAAAAAAATGAAACTATTAGTTTTTATATAAAAAATTCATGATAACAAGAATCATAATCGGACCACTGGAACTCCATAAATAGCTCAATATATATATATATATATATATATATATATATATATATATATATATATATATATATATATATATATATAATTTCATGATTTTAAAAAAAATAACAAGTTTTTTGTTATGGAGGAAACTGTAAAATCTAATTGATGAAAAAAGATTGATAGGCAATTCAAATTTCGTATTTTGAAACTACAGCATAAAAATTATACAATTAAAAAAAATTGAAATAGGCGTAGTGGAAATCTAGAACTAGCTTCCAAAATATTTTTTAAAAAGTTGTAAAAAATTACTATACCATTTTTTTTTATGGAGGAAACTGTAAACTCTAATTATTCCAACTCTATAATACATTATTCAATTTACTACAGCTTAAAAGCTACAATTAAAAGAAAGGAAAGAAATAATTTTTCAAACATTTTTGTTTAAAACGCTTATAAAATCACTGTGTTATTTCTTATAAAAGAAATTACAAATTTTAATAAATCAAAAGGATAATTTAAATTTCGTAATTTTTGAAAAAAAAAAAAACTACATTATAAATCCTATATTATAAAAAAAATTCATGAAAATCGACCCTGTCCAGAAATATCTGTCCAAATAGAACATATTATCTGTATTTTATAGGATTATAAAAAGAAGAAAAAAACTTTTAAATATTACTCTCCTAATTCCTTCTTAAAAATAAAGCCTGTTAAAAAAAAAATTGTCTAAAAACAGATTCATCAAGAGACGTTGAAAATGTAGTGACAAAATAGAGCCATGTTCAAACCATCTCTCATTTCTTATTCTACCCGTGTCATTTAATAAATTCGTCCCGCTCCAGTAGGGTGTCCCACAACCGCACATCAAGTTTGTGCATAAATAACCCCCAACATCTACCGCTGCAATTAGTTCAAGGCGTTCCGACGCAACCATAACTACATATCGGCTTTGCATGTATATCTTCAATGCAAATGAAGGATGCTATTAATCTTTAGCTACAAAGATTGTGCAAAGAATTTGGGTGAGTGAATGTGAACGTATTAGACCGTCTACATAGAAAAGTCATACGATATTATCATTGCGATCAGCGACTTTTATTAATATAATTTTGTTATACACCAAAGCGATACAATCTGTTGAGAGGAGATTTTATTCGAAGTCAGTTTATGAGTTCTAATCAAGCCAGTGAAGGTGAGGTTTTCGTGATGTATTAGTATAGAAACAGAAGAGAAAGAGGTATTGGTATAACTTAGTAAATGTGGGACACAGTTCAGCAGTAGTTGCAAAGTATTTCGACGACAAAAGAAATTCAAAGAATTAAATAAAATGGGACTTGAAAGTTTTCGTTTCTTATTGCAATTCTGAATACTTTCTTTTTAAAAAAACGGGATTTTTCACTTGCGCCTTTTACGCTGCTGGATCAAATCTATCACGTATGTTTCATTGTAGTTTTTTAGTTTATAATTCCATAAACTGGGGTATTTTACAACACTTGAAAAAATTAATAAACTAAAATTTTGAGCATTAATTGTGTCTCTAGACATCTTTTGTCACTTTGAAATATCGTACGATACTAATCGTGTCGCCTAATACATATCGTAAGATAGCTGTCGTTATCGCACACTATTTAGTCACTACAACATGTTTTGAAAGCGCACTAGCGATACTTATCTTATAAGATACAAGATCGCGTATCTCTTACGACCTAAAGATATTAATCGTATCGCCTAATACATATCGTAAGATAGCTGTCGTTATCGCACACTATTTAGTCAATACTACATGATTTCAAAACGTACTAGCGATACTTATCTTATAAGATAAAAGATCGCGTAACTCTTACGACCTAAAGATATTAATCGTATCGCCTAATACATATCGTAAGATAGCTGTCGTTATCGCACACTATTTAGTCAATACTACATGATTTCAAAACGTACTAGCGATACTTATCTTATAAGATAAAAGATCGCGTATCTCTTACGACCTAAAGATATTAATCGTATCGCCTAATACATATCGTAAGATAGCTGTCGTTATCGCACACTATTTAGTCAATACTACATGATTTCAAAGCGTACTAGCGATACTTATCTTATAAGATACAAGATCGCGTATCTCTTACGACCTAAAGATATTAATCGTATCGCCTAATACATATCGTAAGATAGCTGTCGTTATCGCACACTATTTAGTCAATACTACATGATTTCAAAGCGTACTAGCGATACTTATCTTATAAGATAAAAGATCGCGTACGACCTAAAGATATTAATCGTATCGCTCTAGTTATATCGTATCTTTATGATATAAATAGCAGGTGAGTAGTTCAACTAAAAAATAGTCGTTGGTTATTAATTATTGTATACAATTCAAATGAAACACAATTTCTTATCAATATTAAATCAAACGCGTTTCAACAATGACGCCATTTTCAGTGATGAGTGACCTACAATAATGACAACTATAACTTTAAACATTTTCTAAACGGTTAAAGCTAATCACAATCTCTCTTTGTCCAGTCAATCTGTTAAGTGAAGGTTTCACTCATGTCAAATCAAACGTTCTATTTCACTAATGCAATGTCATAAATCAAAATAAGGACTTGATAGTCCTAAATTTGTATTTCATAAAAAAAACAACACTCAATCAATCTAACTTCAGTTACAGAACGAAACACGTTGTAAAAAAATTCGTTGATTAAGGCTCAACATGTATTTGGATTTCCTCACTGAAAGTTAAAGGGAACTTCTAAAAGTATATAAAAGATGCAAAAGTAGCCGGTGATTCAATCTCAATGAATTCAATTTGTCCTTACGTCCTATCCTCAAGCAACACAACATTTCCGCTCCCTGATTGCGACTCTTTCCCTTAGTCTCGCTCATCTAAAGTCAATTTACTTTCACATATCAATGTAAATAAATCAATTACTGCGAGCAAACACATTTTTTTTTTTTTTTGCAATTTTCTTTCCGAATAGAAAATCTGATTTGATCAACTTTTTTAGAGTTGATTCCAATCTTATGATGTTTGACATAATTCACTTCAGTATATACTTTATTGCAAAATACTTTCTTCTTTTTTTTTTAGAAAGAAAAATTACAATATCGAATTTAGAAAATACTAGATTTATCGCATTAAAAAATGTATTACCAGAGTATAACAATATCTATTCGTTTTGTTAAAACCCGTAAACTAGTTTAGGAATTCACAATTTCAGGAAAAAACTCCTCACGTAATAGTGAGTTACGTTTTGAGTTAGATTCCTTTCTTTATAGTTTCTTCTCAGATTATTGTCAAACTCTTGTTGTTTGTTTTTGACTTTGACGTTATTAGAGTATTTGAGGTTAGGTGTCTTTATTTCATACTTCTTTTATTTTTAAGGCGATGATGAACCAGAGGTTTTTAGGTTTTAAAAAAATAAGGGGGAAATTTTCCAACCCCCTTTAGCAACTACCCTCAAATTCATAACTTACCCTAACCTAACCTAAATTAACCTAACCTAACCTAACCTAACCTAACCCAACCTAACCTAACCAAACCTGTGTTACAAATGTGAGCAAAATCGAACAAAGAAATGCGAATTCTAGCGTGCAAAATTATTGCTAAAAAAATCGAATAAACATTTGACAAAATGTCCATAATGTGAAACTCATAAAAACATTTATTAGAGCCATAGTTAGAGAGAAGTCGTTTCAAAACTTATTTATTTGTTTTACGTAAACAAAACACGTAATTGCAGATTATAAATGTATGTAATGCAGTTCATTAAACACACGTTCCTGTACAAGTATTAAAATTATTCAAATTAATAATTACACCACCAGTGTTAATTAAACATAGATAATTATTGAAATCCTGTTTAACTACTTTATTGATCTCATTAACGGCCTCATTCAATATATATTTTTAATGTATTCACTATTCCACATTGATGTAGTGGTTGGCGAACTCATTACCTCAGTGGGTAACCAAATAAAACAACCTACTCAGATCCCTATTTTCCATGTCAGTATCAGGTGTATTGCCAAGCTTTATACTCACTATATATTAGCTTCAGAGGTTATCTTTGTTTTCGATATCAAAAAGTATATCTAAAGAATTTGGAGATTTGAAATTTTAATATTTTAAGCTAAAGAATATCTCGTTCTTCTTCAACCCTCAAGTCAGTCATAAATCCTAATCTACCAAAACCTACAATTTCTCTCGCTAATCCTCAGTAGATGGCTGTACAATTTCCCTCTTATAAAAGTTAAAGCACGGAATCCAAGAGGTATTCAAGCTTAGAGGAGAAGAAGAAGAAGATAATACAAGCAGTAGTTACAGGATTTAATAAGAAGAAGCATAAGAGGCGCGCACTAACTACATTATTGTCTGCAGCTTAACTAAAACAAGGGACGCTTTATTCCACATGAAAAATTGCAACCCCTAAAGTTAGGGGCTCTTCAATTTAAAGGGAGGCTGTTGCTTCGGGAAGGGTGTATGTGTCTTTGTTGTCGACCACGTCACCAAGGGGTGGTGACAGAGTGGGTGATGCAATAAAGCACAGATTGCAAATTAACCTTGTATGCTTTAATTCATCTATAGCAACATTTATTAGGTTCTTTAAGGGCGGGATTAATACGTTTATTAATATACGACACGTGTTCAGTAGGCTTGGCATCGGTCTAAAGGGAAGGGAATGTTTTTCCTTGTCTAAGAAAAATATATGAAGAGGAAGCTTTCTCTGAGAGGTATTTGAATTTAATTAAAAGTTCGTAATCGTTTGTGATTTAGTTGGTACAAATTAATTTTACAATAAAAAAAAATGTTAGTATTTTAGAGCAATATTTAATAATTCAAACAAATATTTAATTGTGAAGTTTCATTGGAATTAGACGTCTATAGAGCTTACTTGTGAAAATTGAGATAGTTTTTAATGAAAATAAACAAGGAGTTTAAATTTATTACAAAAATATACGTTATGCTGCAGATCCACTAATATGGTACGAGACGCCTTGTATAGAAAGGATTCCCGAAAAAGTTTCAAAATGGCGCCATTTTGAAATTTGTGCTATAAATATATCGTTTTAAGAAATAATAAGACTTAGTTTCCATGCTACATTTAACTAAAGCTTTTTTAAAATATCATTCAGGTTAAATTTTTAACGATTTTGTTTAAAATCTTTTATTATTTGTTTCCCCTAGAAAACACTTCATTATAGTTAAGAAGTGTTCTTAGTCAGATAAAAGAAATAAGAACTAAAACATGTAAATTGTCTACTCAAATATAGTAAAGCTATTCCTGATAAAATGTTCCGGTAGTTATGTGTTTAAAATAGTCGTTTTTCTCATCAGAAGTAGCGCTAAGGTAGTGGGTTCAAATACCATGCACATTAAACGATTTTTGTCGTCTGAAATTTGAATGTAAATCTTTTTAACAAGTAGTAAAAAGGTGGCCTGGGCCGCTTTTAAATAAACGGTAATTTGAATGAGTAGAAATTGACGGGATGGGTTTGAATTTACTAATGTTTTCCCTTCAAAATTTGAAGTTATGTTTTTAACGAATTTTTATGTAGGCCTAATAATAATTCTCTTATATTTATCGTAGTTCACAAAATATATATTTTAAAAGTTAACAAAATGAGTTGTTAATGAACAAAGTAAACGAGAAAAATAACCCTAAACAAATTTTTGAAATAAAAAAAAAAACAATTTTTCTCTTGGCAAACTTAAGTGAGATGGGGACTAAATATACAATTTAGGGAAACTCAAATTTAAATTGTAACCTCTGGAGCGTTTTACTATTATTTGTAAAACGAACAGAGACTGCAGGCGAAAGGGTCGCTTCACAAACACACACTCAGTTTTAACTCACACAAAACTCAAAACTCACCTTGCAAAATCTATTTTTACCTTGCAAGTTAAAGACAAAACTTTTCGGGTTTTTAGATTCTGAGCAAAATGATACCGAACAACAACAAAATTTCAAGCTATTGTTGTCTTATAACTATTTCTAAGGAGATGATTAACTGCTGTAGTCAACCTTGTTAGTTAAACTGTCTTATTAGTGATAGTTCTAACTCTTGTCCACATTATTTCCTATTAGAGGTTCATAAATCCAAATGTGATTAGAATAATTGAAAAGACATTTCTCATTGAAAAATCAGTTAAAAGCAGTTTTGTTTTTCGAGGTTATATATATATAACCAAACAAAAATGTAGAATCATAAAAAATGTTATTTCTCAAAATCGGTTCTACAAATTTTAGAAAAATTGAAAATTGTCTACGTAAACCCGTGTACAAAATTTCAAGTTAAAAATAATAAGCTGTTCAAGAATAATTTGCAAAAAAAAAAAAAAATCATGACTACCATAATTATTACAAACTTGATTTTAACCAAATAGATTTACTATGAGGACGTGCTTATGACACATAGAAAAAGAAGCTTAGGCCCTATATATATATATATATATATATATATATATTTGTAAATTAGGGTGTACTTTCATTTGTGGTGTGTATACTATCGCTCTCTATAGTGACTCTAGTAAGTGCAAACTGACAAACATAGTGTGAAACTACTGTACAACTACTTTTTACTTATTCAAAAACGTTTTACTTTCGAAAAAATTAAAATCCCTCTGTATTTCTTCTCTTAGCAATACTTTCTCAGAAGTATTCTATCATCCTGTAAGATTTACACACCACATATATTGTTTTCCTAAAAGTTTTTCTTTATTCGAAGCAAAATATTCAAGAATAACTTAAAAAATTTTCTATGGAAGGGGAAATTTTTCCAATCTGGTACCTAATTACAGATATAAAATTTATGTGTTATTCCCATTTAAAACTGCTTGACGAAACTAAATTTATTGACGAAACACCCATTTATTTTAATTTAACTGCTTAGGTCATTTATTCTAAAGTTTATAGGATGTTAACATTTATAGCTTGATTCTTGTGCAACTTAATGAATTAAGTTTATTTGTAATCAATTAATATCTGTGTCTTATTATTTTTTAAATCATAGCAATATTTAACACGTTTTATGTTTAAAATGTCACAATACTAATAGGTCATAATGTTTTAATGCTGAGACTGTATCTACTGAATCGCTATTTCGTACGAGGTTTCAGTTTAAAAAAAACAATAGAAGAAGGGTTTTTAGTGCTGAAATGTTTGTACATAATTATGTTTTCATGTATTTATTTCAGGTTAAGAGATGTTAAATAATATTTTCTTCGTTTATTCAATCTGTTTTATCAATCATAAAACAAATATATTTCAACATCCTCTCTTTGCAATTCTACTTTTCTTTCACTAACATTATTTCTCTCTTATGTTTTAATAACGTCTTTTTTGGAGTAGTTTTCAATCAGATTTTGTAAAAATTCACATTCACTAGGTATTATTTAACAATTAGGAAGCCTTAAGAAAATTGTCTTTGTATGAAAAGAGTTCGGGTGAATCACTAATTAGGCAGCTTGCTGGGGCAGGAAGTATGCGGGTGTGCGTGTGTGAGAGAGGGTAGCCAGCCGTCTTCCTAAGTTTTAAAAAGTATAAGACATGTAATATAATGGTTTTCAGTTAAAAATGGTACACAATATGGGGGATATTTTTAGGTCTGTAATATTGGTGATTTCCTGAATCAGTAAAAATTCGCTAAAAAGTGTAGACTATTATAATAAGTCTATTTACCTCTATTAACTTAAACTTAACTTAACTTAAAAAAAGAAGAAAATTACAATATATAAGAAAACGTAGCAACATTGTATAAAGAGGTAATAAATTATAGTTTCAGACTGTTGACAACTTAGTTTAATAGTTTATCTATTCATTACTTCAGTATCAAGGTTAACTTTGATTTTCCATAAAGCTTTAATAAATAAATAATAAAAAAAAACGCTGTTATATTTGCAACCATATTGGAAAAGCATACAATACCTGGTAACTGACAGCAACTGTCAGGGTGTAAAGTATACGATAATTTCAAATTAAAATTTCCCTCTAAGACAGACATATTACTTTTGCTGGACTTGACATCAAATGGCTCAACAGCATTTCCGTTGATTCACACGAGAAACTGCAATTTCCAACGTTGAGTAAAGTGACATTTAATCATAAATGCAGATTAAATGTAGCTTAAATTTAAGAATATATAATCGATCTGTCAAGGGATATATTTTTATGTGTTATGTAATATTATTGTAAATATGAAAATATGTAGAAATATACGTTCAAAAATTTCATTATTCTCTCATCCCCAAAACAATATGTAAACCTAGTCATATGAAAACTAATATTCTTTATCAAAAATATTAGTTCGGTATTTGTCAATCTTAATAATTATATATATTAAGATATATAGGGCCTAAGCTTCTTTTTCTATGTGTCATAAGTGCGTCCTCATAGTAAATCTATTTGGTTAAAATCAAGTTTGCAATTATGGTAGTCATGATTATTTTTTTTGCAAATTATTCTTGAACAGCTTATTATTTTTAACTTGAAATTTTGTACACGGGTTTACGTAGACCATTTTCAATTTTTATAAAATTTGTAGAACCGATTTTGAGAAATAACATTTTTTTATGATTCTACATTTATTGATTCACGAACCGGCATTTTTGTATGGCGTTCAAATGGTTTTGTTTGGATCCTTAGAAGCTACACGTGAGCAAGTTTGATCACAATTGTCAGAAAATATTTTGAGAAAATCATTAGCAAATATTATTAGAATCAGTTTATTTGTTTTAGCTGTAGAGCACAGTGATTATGACAAAGAGACACACCATCAAATATCCACATTTTGGAACTCAGGGGAAATAGAAACGGATATAGCCGCAAAAACATGACATGGAGTGTTTGACCCACTACATAACTTTCTCTAGATAAGAGTAAGTAAATATATTAAAACTCTTATCAGCTGATTCAAATGTATTTTGAACTGTAAGTATTTCCGGGCACTTAGTTTATTAGTATGACACTTTTTTAGGACGTTGATACGTTTGCTAGGTGGTTGATACGTTTGCTAGGTGGTTGATACGTTTGCTAATTGGTTGACACGTTTGCTAGGTGGTTGATACGTTTGCTAGGTGGTTGATACGTTTGCTAATTGGTTGACACGTTTGCTAGGTGGTTGATACGTTTGCTAGGTGGTTGATACGTTTGCTAATTGGTTGACACGTTTGCTAGGTGGTTGATACGTTTGCTAGGTGGTTGATACGTTTGCTAGGTGGTTGATACGTTTGCTAGGTGGTTGATACTTTTACTAGGTGGTTGATACGTTTGCTAGGACACACATAATTCATTTAAAAACATTTTCAGCCTTTCCTAGCTTTGTCTAAACTTATACTGAAGTGTTTCGGAAGGAGATACTCAAATAACTTTGTAGATATTTTGAAAATTTGAACAATTTACTATATCAGCAGTCTATATCAAAAAAGTTATTGTGTTTTTTTAATATGTAGGAATAAAAGATTATACAACAGTACTTAGATATTTTGTGTTATACGAGTCTGAAATATGGTGTGGGGAACAACTGGGAAAATAAAGTATATACTATAAAAGATATTTAGAATAGTTGAAGAAAATATACTGTGGCAAATAAAAAATGAACCAGTAAGCGACGGACTTCTATAATTCAACAGATTTCGTAATGGAAAAATAATAGTACAGGTAAAGTAGTTGGATTATCTAGTTAAAAAGGATGAAGACAGAATAATAAAGTGTATGTTGGAAATCTGAAGGGACTGTGTCGAAGAAAAATAGAGGATCTGAAACTGATGGAAAACGAACCTGTAGAAGGAAAGTGTTAATGGATGATTGAAGTTAGGGTTCTTCTCCAAGGAACGCAACGACTTAGATTAAGTGTAATTTTTTAAAAAAGGACATATATTTCGAAGCATAGCAGTGTCCAATTCCTGTCAAACATTTTTATTCCCCAGAAGCATGAGAAGACTTCCTCCGGCTTGGCAAACCCTTAGAGAAATAATACTCTGTCGCTCAAAAATTACTCCAAAGAAACATAAATTTTGGTCGTGACCTGTATTTAGGGTGATATCCATAATATGGGAAGTAATAATAGACTGCCCAGTTAACTACACAGTATAACAAGTGTTTACATTTACCCAGCTTTGAAATTTAGATTTTTCGTTGATCAGCACAATAAACCTACAGGAGAGAGGGAAAGATTTGTTCCGAAGTTGGTCTGAACAGAAAACACATCACATGTTTTAATTGAAAACAAAATTATATATAAAGTGAAAATCTACTTTACTTTGCAATGCAAAATCTTCAATTGAAAATATAGCCTACCTCTGAGATATAACTAAGGGTTGTGTGAACAATTTAACTGTTAACTGTTATGTAAACTTGACTGAAAGTTGTTCCCACTGGTGTTCAGGTTCATTAGATAGGTGTGAGGAACACGAAATTAGAACACAGTGTTAAATTGGAAGTGCATAGTTTGTGTCCAACTATAGTTGTGGCCATGACAACATTCCGCAAAGCAAATAGTCCTTCCTATTGCTCCGTCTTTTACCAATCAAATACAAACGTTATCACAATTTACATTCCCTTCAGACTCGTTTATGACCAAACATTTTGAGGTTTTGAATTGTCAGTGGTTTATAAATTAAATAATAAGCATAGATTTGTTTGTCTTTTAGATCAAAAAGAGAATCGGTTTTCGTGATTGTGTTTTTAGAATAGTATCGATATTAAATCTAATTAACTAGTAAACAATTACAACTTACTTGTATTATAAAGTCTTGCTACGGTTTTAACTTAAAACCTTTTTTAAATTAAAGAAATTTAATATACAAATATCTTTTTATATAAAAGTCAAAACCCACTGACTGAACTGACTGATAACGAAATCTCTGGATACAATAAGCCTATAGCTATGATTGTTTAACACGGTTTGGGGTAGTTCTGTAGACGCGTTCCAAGAAAGGGTTTTGAAAATGTTCCACTCCAAGGGTGTTTTTTTACACCTAAAGGATATCTCTGCATCCAAGAAGCCAAGAGTTATGAATTTTTTAACATGGTTTGGTGTAGGTATATAGACGCGTACTAAAAAAGGTTTTTGAAAGAGTTCCACTCCAAGGGTGTTTTTTTACCCCTAAAGCATATCCTGGATCGAAGAAGCCTAGAGTTATGAATTTTTAACATTGTTTGGGGTAAGCCTGTAGACGCGTACTAAGAAAGGGTTTTTTAAGAGTTCCACTCCAAAAGTATTTTTTTTACCGCTAAAGAACATTTCTGGATCCAAGAAGCCTAGAGGTATGATATTTTTAACATCGTTTGGGATAAGGCTGTAGACGCGTATTAG
The DNA here is from genome assembly GCA_963513935.1 of Aphrophora alni. Lineage (NCBI taxonomy): Eukaryota > Metazoa > Arthropoda > Insecta > Hemiptera > Aphrophoridae > Aphrophora > Aphrophora alni. The sequence continues at coordinate 8,324,121 of OY740769.1, read as the reverse complement.
GGTTGTGCTAAAAAATTTGAATCTGAATTATTCGCGTTGGAAGCCGCTGGTAAGAGCTAGTCGTACTATAAAACAAATGAAAAAAGAGTAAATTGTAGATAATTTATGCTCTATAAATAAACTATTTTGAAAATTTTCCTTTAACTGAATTATTTTTTAATTATTTACAAGAAACGCACATGTTTGGTATAAAAATAGTAAATTTACTTAAGATTTCGAACCTTCAAAACACCAATGCCTTGTTATTTTTAATACAGAAACAAATTTAATAAAAGGGTATTCTTTCTTAAGTCTCAAAAAAAAAAAAAAAAAAAAAAAATTCAAACAATTTTCGATTTACTATGTACATGATCTTTCAAAACTAAGACAATACTTTAAATGGTGTGGTGCCGATATTTATGGTGAAATCCCCTAGAAGGACTCTTTATTGTATGCAGCTCTAATTGGGATTTATTAAAACATCAGCTGTTATTGTCATTGCTATTTATTTGTAGACGAATTTTCTCATTGTTGACTATATCAAATACAAGAACCTAGTAGGTGGTAAACTTGTAAATTAGTAATTTTTGTTATTCCATCATGACTTTATCTTTACAAACACGCATCGCATTGATTCAGTGATATTATGAATATGAACTGAGTTTATCAGCCGGGTTAAGGAAGTTTCGTACTCGCAAGGATTTGAGGGACGGAGCGTGCTGTGTAGTCGCATATAAAAAGCTTGTCATTAAGTTTGAATTCACCGGGACCGTTGGAGACATCAAGAGGCCAGGAAGACCTACAATCGTAATAGTTGAGGAACTAAAAGAAGAAATTATTTAACGTAGCCAAGATAAACGTCAGCACGTTAAGAAGTACCACCTACATCATAGAGGAAAGACTACTCCTTCACCAGGAAGAGAATGGCGGCCACCTTGATCACCTGTAATAACTCTAACAAATAAAAATTTGACTTAATGTTTGACTGTTTAGTTAAATCCCGTTTGAATCGAAAGTGCTTTATCAAATAAACTTTAGTTGAAAACCTAAATGAGACCGGAAAACAGAAATTTTGGACTTTTTTTTTAAAATCTCTGTCACACGGCTAACGTTTATTGTAAAATAAATAATAATAGTTTATAAAATGCACTCTTTTGTGTATAGGGTCACTTACGTATTTTTTAAAAAAAACCTTCCTACTTACGAGAAATTTGGATTACATTTAAAAAATATATTTTTGTTTTCAAACAATTTAAAAATATGACACATTGTAACAGTTAATTAAGTAAAAAAAAAAAAATGTTCTATAAAAAATATGTATTAATAAATTTAACTTGATTTGTATTTTTCGTATTTTTAACAAAACAAAGAAACTACCGAAATGTGTCAAAATTCGTATTATTTTTAATCCTGTATTTCTGTTGATTTTGATCGCAAAAATATAATATAAAAAAATTTGAAGATTTGTTTTATTCTGAATGACTCGCCGTGAATCTTGCTACTATTTTCACCCATAATATTACAGAAAATCGATCAAATCTAGCAATAAGGAAACCAAATAGAATCACTGTTTACCCAACGTGTCGTCAACCAAGACCAGATGGTTTGTGTCCATTGACACATTTCATGGTGGGAAGTTGAACATAATTGTCGAGTATTTTTCTAAGGGTTACTTGAGTGGTTCACACCCCAATACAGTAGTTGAAATTAGCATTTCTATTCTTGTTTTTAGCTTTATGTGATTTTGTTTTATCTACGTTAACCGAATTGAGTAGGGTTAGTGGGGGGTTTGTCCAGAAATCACAATGAAAATAGATGATGCTTACGAAATAAAACCACGATGAACTCGGCACACTTCCAATAAGCAACAGATGGCCATTTTTTGTCAGTTCTTTATTACTGGTTTTAAGCTGAATCCCTGATGAGTTAAAGAAAAATGATTCAATCCTAAAATATACGATTTTATCTGATGATTCCAAACTTAATTGCGCGTGAAGATACATATTTACTACTGTACACGATTTAACTTTCTCGTACATACTTCGTATCGAAATATATATATGATGGGCCAGAATATCTCGAAATTTTTATGCCGATATATTCCTCGAGTTGTTTGGTAATTGATATATTGGGAATATCTCGAAATAGGTAGGCTATTTCCATTTTTTTTAAAAATTCTAAGACTGGTGATTAGCTACCAAAAGGAAAAACAATGAGCACAACATAATAATTATTTTCTTCAAAGAATGGTCTAATAATTTGGATCAATTTTGTTATCAGCTGTAACTGAAGAATCCAAACAAAACGTAAAGGTCGTCGTTTCATCAAAAATGCAGATTTTGAATTATAGGTAAAATAAAAGAGTCAAAAGTGTGTAACATCACTGCAGGTATTTAGGGACAGTTATTTGTATAAAGTGAAATAAACATACATATTCGTAATGAGAATAACTTTTAGTTTTATTTGATACCCATTACAATATTTCTAAAAATAAAAAAAAAAACGTTTCAATTCGCCTTAACAATGCACTTAACTACCCTAAGGTTATAAATTTTAGCACTAGATTTTTTTTTGTATATGAGTGGCAATAGAAAGAGTATAAATGCAAAACTTGAAATATATAGGACTTATTGTCTTATCTGTTTAGTGGGGTTGCGACTTACAGATAGACACCCGCTTGAAATCATAAGGGTTCTTGATTGTTATCAACGGACTTTATAAAACCAAAAACCCATATTATCAATTTCTCAAAATCGTTCTAGCTCTGCTGATTTCGTTCCAATTTGATTATAATGTGAATATTAATATCCCTAATCGGTCTGCAAAGTAAGACACCACTGTCGTTAAAAACTTGATTTTAATAAAATACGATTTACGGTGAGGGTGTGTTCAAGCACAAGCGAAGCAAGTTTCGATCTTTAATTTAACATATAAATATATTTTCAAAAACTGCAACATTCGTTCAATTCATCTTTTTGATAGACCACAACCGATCTGAAATTTTTCATGACGATTAGTTTCATTTGGTTTTGGTGAGAAAATTTGTGAAATGTTTTTGCACTATTTATTTTAACTTTATTTATTAACTTAATAACGTATTTATTACCACTCTTATACACGCATGTAAACATAACCTAATTAAAACAAATTTATTAAACTTTCTTTGTACAGTAACAGTTAAATCAACGTCGCTTTGACTGCTTTAAAATCAACAAAATTATATTTCAATTATTTTTTAAATAACTTTAGCTTAATATTTAATAAAAAAAATTCAATTGGTTAACGGACTACTTGACATTCGCGTATTATCTAAAAGTAAATAAGTTTAAACACAATTTATCGTTAACTAACTCGTTATCGTACGAAAACTAGGAGAAAGTTTCTGCTGTAGTTTTGTCATATAAAAGTGTAAAAGTAGTGATATCATAGGCACGATCATCAATCTGTTGTTTACCGCCGTGACTGGCGGACGAGTTTGCCAATACTGTTCCTTCTTTTGTTTAGGAAAACATTTTTATTTTGTTGTTGTTTTGAAAGAAAGCTATCTTTGTAAAAGAGTGATTCTGTACGAAGTGTTCATAAAGTATGGAATATATAAAAAAGTCTAAAGATAAAAAAGTTCATTTTATGCACATGTGTATTAGAAACGTTTACTTCCAGTTTTGATAGTTTTAAATATTGGCAGCCATCTAGGCAGACATACCTTTTAAAAACTTTTTTTGTCATGTAATGCATAGTTCTCGTGTACGTTGTTAAAGATTTTCTGGACTTCGTAAAACGTTTTTCAAAATTTTCAAAAGCATTGTTGTTTGCTAACAACCCACCTGAACGCTTTATGAACCTACCAGTTTCTTTCAACTGTATGTTCCATCAACGAATGTTATTTTCGTAAACCACACGCCAATATTCGCATTATACTTCAAACAGATGTTCTTATCAGGATTATTTTTCAGTTATCTGGTTACTCATTGTTGGTGAAGCCAATTGTTTGGTAACTACAATGTTTCCTTAAGTAGACATAACAATTTGATACCAGGACACGACACTGTATTTAATAGATAATTAATTAGGATAAACAATTGTTTTGAATTGTTACTATTTAACAATTTAAATAGGAAGTAAAGTACACACTTCGTTGCGCAACTAAGTTATTATTGAAATTGTATTTTTATTTGATTAAAATAAAGTAGAATTATTTGTTTGTTCACCGTTGAATTTTAGAAAAGCAAAATACTTTATTAAAACTTAAATATATTTTTTCTTTTCGCATTCACTCTCTTCATAAAAATTTAAAGTACACAAACACTATTCCAATATTAACATATATTTATTTGATATAAATAAAACAAACTCAAAATGCTTAAAAGACGGGAAGGTGAAACGCTAAAGCAATACATTCATAAGGTAACCCACGTTAAACACATATTTCATTGTGCCACTTTAAAACTCTCTCTAAGACGCTCTGTGTGTGGCATCCATTTTATTTAGAGAGGAAGGGGAGGGGGTACTGTATTCAATTATGCATGATTAAGTACATATTACAAACGACGGGCCAATTAAACTGTGCTCTACTTGTACGCAAAACTCAAACATTATATTATAACCCAACAAAGGAGCAGAAATTTATTGAGCAACGATTACCTTAAATAAAATATTATTGTGTAATAAATGGTGTGCAAACGTTTTTAGAGAAACACTACAAGAAACTCGAATATAAATAATTTATTTTAAAAATACACTATTATTATTTACGAAATCTATGGTGGGTTTTTTTGGCAATCGTAAACATTTTGAACTCCGTTTTTTTTATTTTAATGATTTATGGCTTCAGTAAACTTAAAAAGTTGTTTTCAAAACGCAAAAACGTTATATACCGCTGTCAAGAGCGTTGCTATCTGTACGTAAGCACGATTTCGTCCACAAAAATGAAGATAGGAACGTGAAATTTGGTTTATAGTGTGCTCATAAAGTACTCCATTATAGTATACAAATCTAATTTAAATATAAAAATGCTGGCCATCTTAAACAGTATTTTGTTCAAATCACTCAAATAACACATTGATTTAGAAAAAATTTGCAGATTTCAATTATGACATGTATGTAATGATATCAACCCCATTACGATGACCTGCAATGGGTGGCCTATTAAAAAAAATTCAAACCCTAACCTACCAATAAAATTTAATATTCGCGTTGTTACAAGATCTGAGAAGGCCTAGTCACCGACAAGAGCGTAGCGAGTAGAGGCTCCTTTACATATTGACAGTGTCGAGGCTGCAAGGACAGAGACTCTGACACGAGCGAAGCGAGTAGAGATTTGTTAATATATTACATGAGTCCCGTGGTGATACACACGTAATTACGGGGTTCGGAACTCTACAAACAATCATACACTAATCGATAAGACTTCTTAATACAATTCAACATTTCCTTCAAGACTCAGAAACCAAGTGTTTGTCATTATATTTAGAGAATTTACTTGTGTTACATTATATTGGGCTGGGTAAGTACCCCCAAAGCGCCAATCAACTTATTATATAACAATTACGTTGGTCTAGGTTCAGTTTGACTTCCTCTTCGATGCGACACAAAATGAATTTATGTTTGTTACATGCGTACACAACAATATTTGAAGGTCAGGAGGTCTTAACAAGAGTGCAGATAAAAATTAAAAAAATGACCTTCAACATCGAAAAGATCTTGAAAACGAAACAAAGAATGGATGAATTATATTTAATTCCTTCTAGATACCAAATAACTTTTGCCCAACAAGTCAATCACTTCTTCAGCTGTCCATGAGACCGTCGGTTTTCACTGATATAGTTTCATGACATCTCTATCGGAAGCCAATCTCTGGAAATGTTCGAACGTAACATTTGGGGCTTTGTAAATCTAACAATAACCTCACTACCAATCAACGTGTTATTTTATTCGTTGCTTCTAATTCTCCAAGCACCATCTTAGAACAAAGTCAGAAGTTCTCCGTAAAACTTTCTTTAATATCATCTGGAGTGTTGCCAACATTAAAAACCAAAATTTCCCAATAGAACAGGCGTAGATTAATGTAGAGAATGCATAGTGTAGCCATTTGTCTACAATTTCTGTCCCAAACAGATGATTATTTGTATGTAGCCAATCGGCTACAGTATGCATTGTAGGGCATACTAACTGACGACAGTCAGTTAATTCTTAGATTTTGTTAGAAACTGGTTTTACGACCTCGTCATACATTTTTATGTTTGATGTTTTGCTTAGCAGTATTGCTTTATGATACGCAATTGAGTGTTTGATTAGGAAGGAGTTTGAGGAATTGGTCGCTAAGAAAAAACTAAATCAATCACCTCTTATCGCGTTTGCTCGTTAGAATTTTAAATTTACAGTTGACGTTAAGACGCTACACTCAGTAACTCACTCATCAGCAGCCAGGGGGGGGGGAAGTATGATAAAACGAAATTCACTGCGCACATTACCGTACTTACTACCGTAATCACTCAACTTAGTCGGTCATATGTCGGCCGGAATTTCTGTTTCATTGGAAAACACTACCGGTATCATGTCATACGACGCCCGAAAAAAAAAATGACTAAATCATTACCGAATTAAGAAACCAAAGTTGAAAAACAAAAGAAGTCTTCACTGTTCCTTCACTCCAGTTGGTCTACTTTCCTGTTTCAAGTGCCGGTTCCATTAACCCGCCCAGTAAGTGTTAGACTCTAGCTGCCAAGTTGTGAAACACTCACCATACTTCAAGAAAAATAAAATTTGTAACCATCTGTGATCCTTCTATTAATCTCATCTCTATTAATTCTATTCTACTTTAGTATTGTTTCCAAAGTGCTCTTACTCGTTGAACAACACGCAAAGTACACAGCTTGTACTTTTAAAAATTAACATTTAATTAGCCTTTTCCTACCCAATCAAATTACCCAGCCTCTCGTGTACACTTCTTAAACTCAATCTCTCTGTCAATTGCATAGAACTAATTGAAACATACGTTCTGTGCTTCATTTGAAACTAGCAATTGGAAAGTTAGTTTGATTAACATTGGCTATGTTACACTAATAACCAACTTTAAATTACTACGGGGAAAAACTCGTTGCAAGTCCATTAAATCACTCATTAGCATTTTCCAGTTACAGTACATTTTCATTTGGTTAATCATTGTTTCTTACTTTCTACATCTCGTTACTCAGCTGTTTTGTATCAAATAACAGACCGATTAGTTAGTTTGCAAGAGGAATCATATGATTGGTTACCAAAGATTGAACAAAGTTTCCCTTCTCGGTGTCTACGTTTGATAAAACCCAACAATCATAGTCTATGAATATGACCTAAACTAACCACGTTAAAGTTCTTTATAACATATTTATTAGTGATTTAGTAATGTTAAAATCTAGCTATTACGATCTCCCTCAAGGAAAATCTGACAGTAGATACCATGAAATGTTCACCGATCCTACTCATCGGAGTAATTTCTCACCATTTTGACTCAACGTGTTTGCATGTTATCAAAAGATCTAGAGTACCATTTAAGTTGAGGAGGCGTATACATCAGAAGCAAAGCCAGGGCCTATTTAAATATTTAAAAAAATTTTCGTCCATGGTTCATTTTCACTTTTCGATTGATAACTATAGAAATGACATTTTGTTTGATAAATAGCTTCGGTTGATTTTTGGCGTTGGGCTACTGAAATGATTTTTCAATGTTCTTGTAGCGTTTATTTCAGAATATTGTTCACTCGTATGTTTGTACAACGGAATACAATACATTAAAAAATATCATTTTGTACTGTTTAAAAAACAAGATATTCAATTTGTCTAATTGTGTTTTGTATAATACATCTTCCTTTTCCTTCTCTATGAGTCGGACTGTCATAGAAGGAACTACTGCAACCTCTTTTTACTTTTCCTTTAATTCTTCTTTCTCTTTCTTCTTTTTAAAAAAATTCTTCGTGGACGTACTCTACTTCTTTTTCTTTCGTCATTTTTTGGGGGGATCCTCTCTTCTGTCATTCTACTAACTTGTCAATACCGTTTTAGTTTGAATCTTTCTATTATCTCAATTAAGGGCTCGCACTCAAATCTTTTCCCTGTTTTGTATATTTGTTTCCCTGACCATTCTTGTTTTCCCCGCAATTCTTCTCAAATACTTAATTTCCACTGCAGTTACTCTACTATCAATATGTTTGCTCTTTGACCAGCTTTCCGTCTCTTTGGTAAGGCTGAATAAGTAAAAACGTTATATATTTTATTTTGGTCTTTTTGTAATCCACGGTGTGGCCGGTTGTGACGGTTAAGGAAAAAGAAAGAAACTGTCTGGTAGAGAAATGTCCAACAGAGAACGTTTCCAGCAGTGACCTTGAAAAGATAACGGAGTTCTGGTGAAACCGTTGTTGAACCAATCATCTGTACAGTAAGTTAAGTTTTCCTAGATTCAAAAACAAATATCAACGGTATAATAATGTTTTGCCCCGTTATATATTATAAATACGGTGAAGCATGTTACATACGGTTAAAAGCAACGCCATTTAACTGCGTTTGAACGAGCGTTTAACGATTCTTTAGTCAAAAGATAAACACACAACTAAGAAACTCTAAAAAGTATGTAAAAGTTATTAGTAAAAAAATAGTCTTATAAACAATACCTACAAATTAGAAAACTCAGTAGTTATAGCTCTATAGGTCTACAACAAACAAAAGAACTTTGTGGGAAATGAAGGGGAAGAAACCCGGTTCTCACAAGGGTTAACAAGAAGACACGTGTAAAAGGTGAGTTAAGAAAAGACGCAGAATAACAAGAAATACTGAGGTAAGAAGTTCGGCACTACTCACAGGCTTATTCTTAGATTTTGTTTGAACTATATTAATCGTAATTTGAGTTAAATTTACAATGTAAACTACAGTTTGAAAGAGATTTTCAATAGTTCCTCTTTATCAAAGGGTCACGGAGCTTTTTTATAACAACTGTCTATGTTAATGCGTTGAGGTCGTTCTCACGACCATCGCATACAAAATAAATTCGTGACAACTAGTTGGTTACTCTAATATTACTTTCTTTCAATGACCACCGTGGGTTTATCACTCAACTGCACAGTTTTGTACTATTCAATCCTTTTCAAGCTTTGATTTCGATTCGACTAATTAATGTTGCATTCTATTTAATTAACGCTCACTCCTCCTCTAGAATAATGCGACTCGCAAATGAGAATCGTCGTATTATCTAGAATAGTATTATAATGACAAATCGCAATCAACAGCTTAAACATCCATTAAATAATTCTATTAATTTTATAAACGAATTACCCAAGGCAATAGACTTTCAATTAATTACTTTTAAATAATCGCATTTCATCTACCAACTAACAATATTGAGAAGCATTGGGGTTATGTTATGCACTCATGTTAAAAAGCTCTCACTTTTAGAAAGTGGTTTTCTTTGTAATTAACATCGTATCAAAACAGAGTCTACACTCTCATACATTTCGTTAATAAAATTCTTTTGTTTTTCTTTCTCTTTCTTTTTTATCTCAATTTTCTCTCCCTCTTTATACTTTTTATCCCCCACTTTCAGTCTCGCCTTCCCTGTTTCCACCTCTCTCTCTTTCTTACTCTCTTCCTCTCCTACTCTTTATTTTTCTCTTTCTCCTCCTCCTCTCTTTATTTCTATTTTTAACTCTTCCTCTATTTTTCTGTGTCCTACCATCAGTTTCTTTCTTTCTCCCTTTCTATACTCCCTCTCCCTTCCTTCTATTCCTTTTATTTTCCCCTTCCTATTACTATTCTCTGTCTCTTTCTTTTTCTTCTTCTCCTCCTTACCTCTTCCTCTCTTCCCTCTTGCTTTCCTTTCCCTATATTTCTCTCTGTCTTTATCTATTCCTTTATTTTTCTGTATCCAACCCTCAGTTTATAATTTTATTTTTCTCTTTCTATACTCACTTTCTATTCCTACTATTTTTTCCTTCCAATTCTCTCTCTATCACTTTCTTTCTTTTGCTCTTTCTCCTCCTCCTCCTCTCTTTCTCTTTCCGATATAGCTTTCCCTCCTCTCTGTTTCTCATCTCTACATTATTTGTTAAATTTCCTGTGTCATACCTTCAGTTTATTTATTTCTCTCTTTTCCTTTTATTTTTTCCCGTTCCCGTTCCCGTTCCTTTCCTCTTTTTATTTTTTTCAATTCCTTATCTTCCTTCTGTCTGTACAAAAGGAATCTTAGAGGGGATAAGGCAAACTATAGACGGTAGAGTGATATTGCGATTAAATCATCTCACATAATATTTCTAGAACTGTTCAAAATCGTTGAGATACCCAACAATCTTTCTGTGGATGGCAAAAAGACCACGGCGATAAAAACATCGATCGTGCTGAAAAATACTGTAATGACTAAGTATCAATCGATCATGATGGATGTGCATTGAATGAAAATAATAAAATCCTATACTGTTTGTTTCAGACTTCGATACTATCTTTCGACCAGTAAAATAACGGCAATTCAATTGGCATTGTATTTGGTACAGATAACATCTTTTTTTTTTAAATTTAGATTTGTATTTTTACATATTTTCTAAATTGTCTTTACATAAAAATTGTTGCTTCTAAATAGTTTTTTAGAAGTTAATGGTCAGGTAATTTAGGGTAAGGGGAAGAACAGAGTATGGTTATTCTATTTTCATACATCCAAAAACACTACTATCAAGACCGCGGTGAAGAGTGACATCCTTGACGAGGGGACACTGCTTTAACAAACCACAACTGATCTACAACGAGAGCTAATAAACATCGAAAATTCAAAGGTACCAAGTTGTTTTTTTTTTGCTTAGAGATGAATTATAAAAAAGTTATTGTAAATCATTGGAAGCATATAGTACTATTGGCACACCCTTATAGTATATTGCCACTTTATTGGAACGTGGGAAGAAATATGGACTTGTTTAAGAATTATGATGCAGATCTACAAAGGAGATCTACAATACTTCTGATTTTAAAACAGATGTATGTAGTAGCTACAGGAATACAGATACATCTGTCTTAACGGGAAAGTTCGAGAACAAGCCTGAAGAAGAGATAACTCTGGATAAAGAAAAAAAATGTTAGTAGGGGATACAAAAGAGGCTCTCCAAGATAAACAACAAGGAAGAGCCATTGGAGAATGCCATTGAAAGTACTCCAGTGTAATCTTCATCATGCGGCTGAAGATACTCCAATCCAACCATCATTACAATAAGAGTGGATTATATAATAATAACACTCATAACAATAATTAGGGTAATCCTTTGTTTTACTGGAGCAAAATACACTATAAATATATAAACGGCTTTGTCCTGACTGATTGAATGAATGACTGACAGAGAATCAACGTAGAGCAAAAACCAACAAAGATATTGATACCAAAATTTAAAGGCATATTTGCATGAGGTCATAGATGCTCACTAAGAAAGGATTTTGCGAAATTTTAATTTTAAAGGGTAGCCTATTAAATACAAAAAGAAAAACAAATTTTATTAAACAACTAGGCTGATTATAAAGTTTATTCTCTTAGAATAGGTCAAGTTGTTTCTCGATTCTAAACCAAATGTATAATATACTATGCTGTGTGTACTTTAGGTACAGATCTAAACATGCACGCATGCAGGTATTCTTTTGTATACCTGCATGCGTGCATGTTTAGATTACGTAGATGGGAAATACCACTCAGTACTCCAAATCAGTGTTTACGATTATAATCAGTGTGTGTTTAAAATTTCAGTTTTGTTCGAGAAACTTGAATTTTGTTGTTATAACGTTATTGTATCGTAACGTTGTTTCTTAAAGAGATATTAATAATTCATATTCTGTTTATTTTCGATTTTTTATATTTATCGTTCAAAAGTTTTTTTATTATATTGTTAATAGTGCATTATCAAAATTAAATAAATTATTAATAGTTTGTTTTTCTTAATCTTATATTCTAACGATATACATAATAAGGTGATATTTTAACATATTTGTGAATCAGTGTAAAAGGGATTATTTTACTTTATTTAAAAAATATTCTGTTTCTGAAATTACTCTATCATTCAATTAAAAAATTCTGTATTCTTAAATATTACACACTACATTAAAATTAGCCGGATTAAAGTAATATTAAACTTTTTTATCAAAACATGTGATTTAATAAACGTATAGATTACAACTTGAATGATTCGCGGCCAAAGCCGCGACGGGAGATGCTAGTACACTATAAATAGACAGGTTTCATCTGAGCTGTGGAGTTTGGGTGCGCAGTGGGTCTAGGCGTGGTCTAAGCAGCAGTGAGGTGGTGGGGGAAGCGGTTGCCTCAGTCTGTGTTGGATGGTGGTACTAACAACGATGTCTGCAAGACCGCTGGATCGTGGACAGTAGTCGGCGCCGACTGTTTCCCCTACAATGCCTCTATCCCCACGCGGCCTCGAACTACATACTTGTACCTTCCTTCCACGCGCAGCTCACAGCTCAGATGAAACCTGTCCATTTATACTGATGTTTACCCCGCTTCTTGCTCCAGGAAATCAGTAGTTCTAGCGAAGCAAGTTCTATGCTTTAAATAAGATATATGGAGCTGCCGGGTGGACTGGAAAGTAAAGGAGTAAGAAATGCCGTTTGGGCTGCGACGCCGAGGGGGTAAACCAGCATCCTAAATAATGATAACTTAAAAAAATTGTTGGTCAAATTTTACATTTTTAAAATTCTTTTTTCATCAAATATTATTTTATATAATGTTTCAGAAACTATAATTTAAAGAAATTGTTTTCTGACCAACAAACTTAAATTTATTTTGAAAAAGTTTCCTTAAAATCTTGACGTAAAAAACTGTATTATTGTTTTTATTCCGTCCCAATAAAAATTATGTAGAATAAATTCTATTTTATTATTGGGTAAACTTGTTCTACGGTTGCTATAAATAATAACTCTTACAAATTACCCGAAAATGTTTGATATTTAAGATAGGAACGTTGACAGTTGTGGGGCTAATTAGTTTTGAAAGTAAATTTCAGACAGAGGCGTAATTTTACGAATTGTCGGAGGTAAAGCATAATATAATAATTAGATTTGTTAATTTACTCTGAGAACAGTCTGTAAATATTTGAATACAACAGTAAAGAGTTTTTACCTATCCTTAGAATACCGACACGTGTTTTTGTTCTCTTGCATTTAAAAGTAAGGCCATAAACAGAAGCGGGAAACAAAAACGAATTGTTCTGTTTGTAAAAAGACTTAGATTACAGTCCTTTATAAGAGGCAAACGTGGGAGCATTGTTCGAATTAGCAAAGGGTTTTGAAAGAGACCAGGTTGGAAAACGTTTAAAAAACAGTACATTGTTGGGAAAGGATAAAGATAGGAGAGACGCTCCTGCGTGTAGCTGACAAAAGGAACTGCTTGTGATTATCTTGTCATACGGGTGCGGGTTGAAGGGAGGAGGGGGAGGGTTTAGTTTTTTCGCGGCAAGAAAACCCACAACGCTCCCTACCCGCATCACATCAAAGCGTCTGACCTCTCAAAGCTCTCTGAATATTTGGTCAAATATAAGGCATTTAACCGAGCACAATTATACACAGTGAACCCATGCAAAGCCAAAGGCTTGGATTTTGTTTTATAAACTTTTAATTGGTACGTATGAAACTCTTTTAAATATTTGTATTTTGTATGAAATAAGAGCGAGAAAGGTCCCCTAAGAGTCCTGGGTAACTGTTTTTAAACATGCCTTATACATAAATATAATTGTAAGAGTTAATTAATATACTAGAAGGTTTTTACAAAGTTTTATAATCATATATGTAGAGAAAAAACTTCATAAACAATTAATAAATACTAATTATTAGACAGCAACGAAAAGAAAAAACTAAAAAATGGTATCGTTTTACAATTAATTATATTTGACCTTAAGTTTTACCAATTAATATAAAAATTAACAAAAGTAGGTAAAACGGAATAATTAGAAAGGTATGAATTTGATAATAAAAACAAATGTTTAAGGCAATAAATATACCGTGATTCAAAATTGCTCGGCAATATTTAGTGAGCAGCTTCTAAAGTTAGAAATAAGAAAAGAAATTGTTTACGTTTTCCGTCTGTCGAGATTTTTGTGTTTTTACAAAACAATATTATATCTTTGGAAGTAGATAGGATATAGAGTGATGATTTGAAATGAAATATCTACGTAACCTTTTACTAGTATACCAGAGACTTAATATTTTATTTTGTACTTACAAATTGGCGGACGGTGAAAATATTTAACGTCGCATCTATCAAAAACTAATAAAACTAGACAATATATACAAGATAGAAAAGATTTTCCTAACGAATAACAAAATCCTTTTAAATCTTTTTGTATGTGAAAGGATAATCGAATTATTAAACAAAAAACAATAAACTATTGAAATTAATATTAAAATAATAGTTGTCATTTAGAAACTGTTAAGAGAAACATTTCCATATTTGAGCAATGAATTATTTAAGTTTAGATTAATCCTGATGTTTTTACTTATCTTTTGACATACGGAAAAAATAAAAAAGCGTTTGGTTTTTCGTTAAAACATGAAAATCTTAAATTTTTTTATACATATTTTGTAATGTTAATGGTTTTCAAATTATTCGATATTAAACATTTTAAACATCCTCCATTTAAAAAAAAGTAAAAAATAATATCTTGGTTTTGTGTTATACTGGTAAAATGTAAGGTTCACAATGCCTGTACAAAATATTCTCTCAATATCTTACATACTTCCAAAGGTATAATGTTTGTTTTTGTCAATTTTTAACTAATACAGATTAAAATACAAAAGTACTATTTAAATAAAAAAGATTAAAATAAATTTAAACCAAATTCTGAAAGATATTTTTTAATGTATTATATTTATTGTGTAAAATATAACTCCACCATGTGTTAAATATCTATTATCGTTACAAAAACAGTGCACAAACTTTCTCACTAACTCATCTCTAAAACCAAATAAAAACGAAACAAAACCAATCATCACCAAAAATGTCATACGATAATTGATAAAAAATGTACAATGGACGCAATCTTAAAAAATCATAATAAGAGCTCAAACTTGTGTATCTTGTGCTTTAAACACGTCTTCAGTTTAAGTAGTATTTCATTATAAATGATATTTAATAACAACCGTCAAATCAAGGATAATTTTGTTTTTACCCATGAACCGTTATAATATATGACTTACAATTTCTCTCCATGTTTTAGATAATCTCCCATTTCACTAAAGTTTAAACGAAATCCGTTAAGTCTATTTTGAAAAATTAAGTATTTTATAATCGATATTTTCGTTTTTACCGATAACTCACGAACCAGTGTTTTAGGAGAGATATAGACTAATACGTTTTGTTTAGTTCCTTAGAGGTTATACTTGAGCAAAATTTAATCACAATCGTTAAAGTCTATTTTCTAAAAAATCGCTATTTTGTGATTTTTTTTATGGCAGCTACTCAAAAATTTTGAGCTATTGACAAAATAGAAAAAGCTCCTATCATACACCCAAATATGCGCACTCACCAGATTTTATTTAAAAAAATTTCTTTAAAAATTATTTAGGCTGTAGAGCAGTGGATCAATCCAACAACCACAATTTTGTAGTCAGTGGACCTCAAAACGAATTTATCAGTAATAAACTAAAAAGCGAATTATTGACCCATCACAAAAAAGTCACCCATCACTACGTAAGATGAAAATAAAAATAAACTTGTGGCACCTATACAAAGCTCATGGAGACCCTAAAGCTACTAGACAGCTTTTATGGAGTATTGTGTATTCAACACTTAATTCTACATTTATTTTCGCAAACGGTATTCGCTACCCTTAACGTCCCTCACAATGTTGGATTAACACCATAACTTTTTCGAACCCCCTCAAGAATTGAATCCACAAGATAGCAAATAGTCCACTGAGTATTATTCGATTATCAAAAGTGTAAAAAGTATAGATATATAAAATAAAATACTTTACTGTAATACCACAATGGAAATATTATAAAATAAATTCAAACATAAAATATAAAATTAATAATTTATTTTATTGGAAATCCTTTTCAGTAAAACGTGCTAAGGTAAATTTAAGATAACCTTTGGGTTTACTTGGAGTAAACAGAATGAAAATTACAAACAAGTTCAACAAGCACGTGAGCAGCATGTATTTGCACTAGCACTGACCTCTTGGAGTAACTTGGATTAAATTTTAAAATAAATGTAATCAAAATTTACTATATGATTTATTGTATAAACAATATTATCGGTCGGAAAATTCTTTTAACCTTGTTTTTTTTTGTATAAAAAATATATTATATTCTTCTTCTTATTTTTAATGGAACCAATGTAATTTTGATTTGACATTTATTTTGTTTAAATACGATTATTACATAGGACAAACTTAAGCATTGCAAGTATAAACAAGTAATATAAAACGTTATAACTAGTTTAGTTTAATAATTAAAAAATAGTATCAGGGCTAGTAGCTAGCGTATTCATTTGGTATGTCACAAGTTTCGTGTTTAATTCTCGCAAGGGACTAAAACGAACTGGTTAAGAAAGGGGCTCCAACCTCATTCTGCTCCGGAACCTGTTTGCGGAATGAGTAGAGCTTTAGCAAAAGCTACCCTAAGATAGCGCGTTAAAATAAAAACCCTTAAGCGATTGGGAGAAGCTTCAAGAATAAACCTCTACGGGTTACTAGATCAATCCAAACTTTCGTGGTATGTAGCCTCGGTCAGTAGAGTCTTGAGCTTTGTAACAGGTCAAGAAGAGTTCAAGGAACATATAACCTTGGAACTGATACAAGATAATCTGAAATGCAGATTGTGCGGTAAGCACACAGAAACATCAGACCGTACGATATGATTTCAACTTCTAAGAATCGTAGCCGGGAGTTTTCTTCAATTTGTTGTAACATAATATTTTTATTTTAGATCTTCAAAGGAGGAAAAACCTCTGGGTCATCATTGCCTTATAAAAAAGATAAGAAAATAATTAAACTAACGCCCTAAAATACTCTAATAGTATCACGGTCGAAAAAAAAACAAAGTTGGTCAAGAGAGACCTGATAAGAAAGAGAGGGATTTAACCTGAGACTACATGAAAAGAAAGGTGAAAATCCAGCTACAATCTCTGGGATTGTAAAGTAAGGTGATGATCCCTGGAATTTCCACACCCGTACATATTATAATAACGCCCTAAGGGATAGATGAATAATAATGTTTAAAATTATAAGTAAGGCCGTCAGAAATATGATCTTTAAAACTGTCTACGAGATATCAATATACTGTACCAGCGTCACATCTTGATAATATTGTATCTCTGTGTTACTTCGCACACTTTACTTCTCAACTTTTCAACACCCTGTATTTAAGAAATAAAAATATTTGCAATTTTACAAAACAAAACAATTATTTGTAAAGAATGTATAACCTATTCAGCACCACTGGACTACACGAACTAATTGTTTGTAAAATGAATACTATCGAACGAAATAATTTTTCCTTACCTTTAATAATTTCAAATGTTTGAACCAAATTGTTTCAAGGAACATTCTCGATTCCTCAGCTCGAGCAGAGTTATTCCAAGTAGGATATTATTAAAAATTCCTTTGTCCTCTTAAGATATACGAAATAGTTGTTCAAAATGGATGTAAAAGGAAGCGCCGCTAAGTGCTCTAGCTTCTTGAACTGTTATGTGTGAAAGGATTTATATTTTGCTAAAATACTTGTCGGTATGTTGAAATGTTTCAGCGTGTAAAATACATTATTTATACTGAAAAATAAAATACAAGATTTATATTCATCTGGATTTAACTTTATATCCGGGTTAAGTAATTAATGACATGCATACGTAATCCGGTCCATCTGAACAAATATACTTTTTTGGTTAAAACTAGGCTCTAACTACTAAAATACAAAATTGAAGTTATCGAGTAGAAAATTTTATTTATAAATAATTAACAATTGAATTACCTTATATGGTTTCCGCCAGGTGACTTCTTTTTTAAACACTAACGCGTTTCAAAGCATCTGCTCCATATTCAGAATTCTTTTCACTCAGTTGACCGCAGATGCTTTGAAACGCGTTAGTGTTTAAAAAAGAAGTCACCTGGCGGAAACCATATAAGGTAATTCAATTGTTAATTAACACAATAGTGACTTGGATACTAGCAACATGATTCTTATAATTAATATTTAGAGAATGTAATTTTATCCTCAACAACAACAGCAAGAAGATATATTTAGTGATGGTACTGGAACAACCTCCTCTGGGGCTCACTTATAACGAGTAGTGGCGTGGCGTTTCCGTTACCATTGTTTAAGGATTATAAACCAGAGAGCGCCACCAATAGTAGCTTGCCAATTGACCTCACGATTCTGGGTGTGAACCGTAAATGTTTGAGCAACTATGGGAATTGAAATGGGAACTTCTCGTTGGTGATGGGAAAACACTAACGTGTAAACCAAACAGCAGAGGTTATTCAAGGTAATGTTAGCATGGTAATGTTAGTTTTCAGTTCACTTGGTTGTTTTGACTTTAGAAGTGATGAGCAAACAACATTTTTTACTTTTTTAAAAATTTCACATGTAAATATTACAAAGAAAGATATGTGATTGGGTTCCTTTAGTTCAAAAAGTTGTTTTTTGAATGAGGTCTGTTTTGTATTATTCAAATTTGATATGTAGGTATATTTGGGACATATCTAGATAGGCTTCTTTAATACTCAAAATTTGAGGGTAGCTATTATAAAATTTACAAAATTACGATTTTCTCAAAATCGGCTCTATATATATCGATAAAATTTTGGTCAAGTGTAGACTGTAAGGATCAGAAGAAGATATATTGTTCGCCATATGTCCAAAATTGCTAGTTCTAGAGTTATCAATAATAAAAAAAAATCATAATATACATAAGGGATGATTTAAGAGTTATAATTCTTAAAATATGTTTTCGTTTAAATTTTAGCCTACTGAACATATAAAATTAGACTATAAATAACATAAACCCGCGTGGAAGATTACAAGTAAAGCATATTACTGTTTATGAATAATTAACAAAAACAAAAATGAACGTTTTGAGTTCATTTTAAACCTTTTGAGAGCATTCATTAAACATTTTATTTGAATCAAATATTGAAACATGTTTATACATAAGCTATTTTGCTCTGTTTTATGCAAACAATTACGTCCTATTTATTATAAATATTTTTACAAAGACGGATCCATTTCCACTTTTCTAGTGACAACTATCAACCTGACGTTTTTGAAACTAATAGTAGTTTTATTTAAAATTTAGATTCTGATTTCGCGTGTGTAAATGATTGTACAATGTTTATTTTCCAATCTTCCAATAAAAATAACAGAATCATTTCGATTTACATTTCATCAACTTTAATTATTCCTCTTTTACAAGTATGTATTTTTATACCAATGTATATTTTATAACTATGTAATAAAATCAAATAGAACGTCAAATCTTAAAAAAAATACGCTACAGATAAACCGCGCGTTTTCAAATTTACCTCAAATATCTCTGACGTATTTAAATTAAACCTGAACAATTCAAACTAAATTAAAACTGGGAATACCTCAACTCAGTTTCACAAGTCCTGACCGACAAAATACATTTCAAACCAACGAACGGAATATTTGTCTTTTAAATGACAAGCACTTATATAGAATAAATAAATCCAATACCAGAAGAGTTAGTTTTAATTGACGGTTTTGAAGCTGAGTGTACTTTGGAGTCCCTGTTATTGTTTGTCATGTAATTGAGTTGGGAAGCTGGTGTTGACAGACAGGCTTTTATCATTCTACAAGTCTGCCTAACCCTTCTAAACCCTTCAATTTAAAGGGGTTTTTAAATCCCTAAACCAAAATATAGTAATCAATTTATGCAGGCGCTCAGTTTTGTGCCATTTCCTCTTCAGTCTTTATACGAGTTCTGGGAAAATTAAATGAGGAAATATGAAGTTGGAGGGATAAAGAAGTGTTCGCACACACATATCTAAAAGAATATGTGTTAGTTTAATATCGAAATAAATTTAATTTTACAAACGGTATCTTTTTTAATTTTTTATAATTAAAAGAATTTTCCTTTCCAATTCTAAGAAACATAAGTTAAATTTGTCTTTGTTTTTTGACGGATCTTCATGTTTTAAGACCTCAGAAAACTGTCGTTCTGTATATCAGTGGCCACAAAAAATAAGATATGAATAGAAAAGTGGTGTAGGGAACTATAGTGTACTCATATTGAAATTCATAAAAATATAATTGAATGTCAATTGGCGGCCATTTAAAAAAAATGGTTGTTGTTCAAATCTCGTTTATTATTTAACTTGCAATATACTAAAGTCGAAAAAAATTTTCAGATTTAAATTCTACACGTAATGGTACCAACTTCCCACCTCTATACACTGATATAATATAGCAAAGCTATTATAAAAAATGTAAATCTCTAAAGAAAATATGATATTTTATAGTAATAAAATCCGGCAGGTCCAGAGACGAGCGTATCGAGTGAAGTCTCCCTCACAAATTCACAGCTTCGAGGCTCTTTGGTCGAGACACAGACACGAGCGAAGCAATTGTACATTTTTTATATACACATCTATAATGGAAAACCAACTTTCGGACATTACACTTAGGATCTACTTAAGTACAAACAGTTTAAATGCCTATTGTTGTACATTTTGAGTTTTCTGGAAGGAACGTTTTTAAGTCTGTACGTCGCCTGAAAAATCGGTGTGCCGATTTTCATATTTAAAAAGTTTATATTTTGATGTTACCTTTTCAGTTGCACATCTAACAATAGCCCCTTTTATGCAGCTTTAGAATCTGAATAATAATTGCGGTTTTTTCTCCGATGAAAAAATTAAGGGAGTTATTATTACAAATCAAAATTGACAAGCTGATGGGGGCTGATTAACATCAAGACACTGTTTGTGGTAGTGGTGTTAGGTATCAGATTCGAGTTAAAACTATCTATAATAACCAGTTAATTTGAATTTGAAAATTTGCTATTTTGAAATTTACTTACAATTAGTTTTGTTATCTGCATATAAAATCGGAGCAAATTTTGACATCTAAACTGTACACCAAAACATACATGGATAAATAGTAGAGCGTTGATTTGTATAAATACAAATATTTACAAATACTAAAATGGAAAATCTAAGTAATTTTCATAACAACACATTTAAAATACGAATACAAAACAATTTTAATTTCAGTTTTAAAATCCTTATTGAAAGTAGTAAAGGAACCGAAATGTAATAAAAATCGGCTACAAGTTTTATTTCTTATTTTTAATGAAATGAAATATATTAAAGCTGATTTTTAAATTAATACTTAGAGAGTATATACAGAGTGTTTCAAACTAACTCGTCCTAACCTTGCGAGAAAAAAGTTTCTATAAACATATGCACAAAACACTTCAATATCAAAAATTTATTTTATTTATTTATTATTATTATTATTATTATTTTTTTTTATCGAATAACAGCGATAACTTTAGATATTATTTAAAATTGGACAATAAATTTGGAATACACGTTTTCTATGTTACGTTTTACAGCACACCAAAAATCAAAACGTTATCTTACAATTGTCAAAATGGCGGCCGTTTGAAATTTTAATATTAAATATCTCTAAAACAGTAAACTTCGCAAAAAATTTAAATAAACGCTATTTTGAAAATTTATATGATAAAGATTTGTTTTTAAAGTTTGATAAAATATGTTTCAAATTTCGACTTGAAATCCTTATAATCTTTCGAAAAAATACGAAATGGCCGACAAACGGATAACTAAGCGTTTTCTAACATATGTTTACAAGAACTGTTTTCTTTATTTTGATGCCTTGAATTACGTATTATTTTAAATACCCTGTATTTTTAGTGAGAGAAAAATTCGTGTAAAATTTCTACAATGGATATAGATGGATAATTCATCGCCTATGATATTGTTGTTGCCATGACAACGATCACAATAATTTCATTATTTAAAAAAATGAATAATAAACCCGACTAAAACTTTTAATTTTTAGGTTATGTTATATTTAAATCTACAGAGTGAGATACAAATAAATAGAAACTTATTTACAATAAAAGAATCACTAAACAGTGAGGTTTGCTTATTCATGGATTGTACGAAAGGCTGCCGTTTGCGTTTTCGATGTAGACAAAGAAAAGTGCAGATACGTATTTTTCATGGGTATAGATGGGATCATCAAGCAAGTGTCAAATGCACCGGGGGTAGGTGTCGACATTCGCATTCATGTAATCATGCAAGGGGTGAGGGGAGCTGAGTGTGGAAGACATAGTCGAAAATATATACACAATGTGAATTTTCCTGTAAAAACCAGAATTGACGATATGTGGGTTTTTCGTAATAGAAGTATGACTTTTATTGTACAACTTTTAGCTATCGCGTCCACTTTTATGGAAACAAACTAAAAGATCATGAAATGTTCATTGATCATATTGATAGGAGAAGATTGACACTATTTTTATGGCCAATATACTAAGTGATTACAAAGAAATGGAGAAACTCTCAGGATATGAATTTTTAAAAAAAGGTCAAATAAACATAAGGTCAAAAAAACTTATTCTATTTCAAATTAATTAATTTTTTATTTTTTTGGCAAAAACATTATGAATTTTGGATATAAATAAGATGATTATTTCACATTTACAAAAAACAAAGACTTTAATATATATATTTTCAAGGTTGAATATCTGGGAAATCGTCAACTTCACAAAAACTTTACAAGAGACAAAATACATATTTTTTTTTTCGCAAACGAAATGGTATTTGTATGTTTTCTGTATATTAAAAATAACTAAAAATATAATTTTTTAATAATTCTCTAAAATAACAAATAATTGTCTAAAACCAATACATATTCTATTTCTGATAATTATATCTCATAGTTTTTTACTTTAGAGTTAATGATTATTCAGAAATTTTAAATCAAACCAAACCAAAAATCGCTTTAATAATAGGCGAAATTTGATCCTTGCCAAGAAATATATATATTTTAATAACTTGGTAGGAAAATGTTTTTAAAATCTCGTTTTGATTGACGTTAAAAGAGCAACATATTTTGTCTCTTGCAATTTGTTTCTAAAGTTAATGGTTTTGGAGAAATTCAGAGTTAAATATTTTTAAACGGTCGCCATTTTGAAAATAATCACGTCACAGAACTACACAAAACAATACATTCACAAACTCTACGTTAACCGTAATCCTACTAAAAAAAACAAACAGGAGGCTGTATGGAAATAGCATGTTTACATCTATTAATGTTCCCTGTGTTAAATACTTGTGGAGTTTTAACCGGAACCCCTTATACATTTTCATCTGGCGATCTACCTATATTAAAACCAAGATAGGAATCACCAAACAATTAAACAATTAGACACAGACACAAAAAAGCGAAAGAAATTCGCGCTTTATCACATCAACCGCTTGATTGAATATGTTGCAAATAATTAGTTTTTTACAATAATGTCTCATTTTAACTTTATGTAAGGTCTCACCATTGCTCATTTAATAAGCAGTTTTAAAATATATTTGTAATAAATCCAAATATGTTTTCAACGAAACAAAATTAAATAATTATTTACCCCATCTATGTTATACAGAAATAAAAGCATTAAAACGATATATAGATTGTAAGAAAAATCGAAATAATATTAATCGATATTTGACTTGTAGTGCGAGTGTCGCAAAAGTCACTGTCTCGATTATTTTTGACACGACATTTTCAATTGTCTGTATGTCACTGACTATGAAAATCGGATGATTTAGAAGGCATAATTCAAAAGAGAAAGAAAAATACTATAAAATATAATATTTTGGAGTAGTTTAACAGAAATGTGAACTTGCAACAAACAGACAAATACGACGTAATTTTGCCTTGTACTTCGAAAACCGTATCGTGTTTTCGCTAGCGACGAAATACACTAACTTTAGGAATTTAATAAGTTATTTTTGAAAAATTTATGAACTTTTGGTTGTAAGAATGTATAAGTACATCAGATTTACAACGGTACCGGTACTTAGGATGATTTTTCGGTGGTGAAATGTTGAATTGTAAAAAAGGTAATCGTAGGTCTACTTTATCTACAGCCACTACAAAAATGCAAGCATGGGACAAAGTTTTATCGATAGCCAGTTCCAGGGTTAAGGTTATATTGCAGTTATATTAGTTGATAATTAATTGTGTATCAAATTGCTTATTGAAAAGAAACTGATAATGACATAATTGCTGTATGAGCATATCAACTAAACATTGCATTTAGAAACGGCTGTGCTGCCTCAACACGGTTTCACCTAGTTTCAAATTGTACTTAAATTGCCTAACCTTCGCCTTACAGAGTCAATGTTTTAATAATGTTTCAAAACACTAGGTTTCACAACAGCCAAGTAACACCTAATTTCTGAATACATTCAGAACGCTTATTACATCAGTTTATCTATACGTTTAGATAAGAAAGTGTTACCATTGCGTCTGGTATAAGCAGCGAGAATTATTAAACTAGATTTCATTCTAATAACTAAATACATGTATTAAGTTTTTATATACATATGTAAATGTTATTATTTACAGTCCACGTAATCAATACTGTGAATAAACACAAGTTCAACTTACGTGCTTTGTTGAAATGACACTTTGACTAGCAATTGAGAGATTCTCTGAACATCTTCACTTACCTAAAAAGAAATAATCATGTTAATTAATTAATTACATATTGAACAATAACTTCAGTTAATTTAGCAAAACTTATGGGGAAAAGTTGTAGTAAATAATTAATGAAATACTCCAATATTCACAGTTTCAGTCGACATTTTCAGTTGGAGTCCAGTAGACTGTTATTGATTCCAACTAAAGATGACACATACGGCGTTGAAACGTCTTATTTTTTTACATATTTTCTTATTGTATAAACCATAATTTCTTCACTAACTATTGATTGTATTTATAGATTAGGTTTTTAGTTTCGTACATATATATAGAATAAGGTTTGTAATGCGCCAAAATTATTTTTTTACGAAAATATCCATTTTAAACGTACGTTTTATATGTCCAAATAAGTTCTTTAATATCATGAGTTTAATATCAATATTATGCTTATTTGTTCACTGTTTTAACAGGCAGACAGATTATAATTAAATTTTATGTTTGGAGATATTTTAGTAATTTCTCAAGGAGTTTGATTTTAACGATTCATAAATACAAGTTTGGAAGTAGAGTAAGAGGCAGCCGAGTTGGCGGAGCTTCCCCCCCAAAGTCTCCCCCATGATAATTCCACCCCAAAGTCTATAATTATTATAACTGTCTGAGAAGGAGCGTCTGATATCTATTTTATAAATAATATGTAGAAATGAGTTTTACCCACTAGACACTTCAGCCTATAAGACGCTTTGTACACATCTTAAATTCCTAATTAGCTTATGTCTATTCTCTTAGTTAAGGTCAGGATTTTCCTAGCTAGTTGCTTGTCGCTTCAAAGGTCGACATCTGGGTCGAAGATTAGTTGTCTTCTACGTCTTAAGCATTTCCGAAGTATATGTTCTGCAGTTTCTAGGTGATGATTGCATACTCAGCATTTCAGGGTTCCTTGGAATAATCCCATGAAAGCGCCTTGGCCTGTACGAAGATTAAGATTTTCCTCAGATTTCGTTTGAGGGTGTAAGATTGATATTATTAATGAATAGTTTTTTCTACAACAGTCATGTTTTATCAACAACCAAATCATGTATGCACTTGAATATTATTATTGTGTTTAGTTTCATAATAAAGTAAGTTGTTATTTGACTATCTTTAACATTGATTACCTAAGTATAATACAGGGTGTTTCCAAAAGGACTTTACAATTTTGAAAATTCATATAAATTTATTCCAAAAAGGTACAGAGCTCGTTTTAGTGTTGTTTTAAAGGGAAAGACATCAAGTTTTGACTCGCGTAGTCCGCTAGTGCCTAATCACGCCGCACAAGCGCTAGCGGCAGTTACGTTAAAGATGTATATAATATTTATCAGTATCATTATACTATTCTGCCTAAATTGGAATAAAAATACCGAGTTATATCATCTTACTTAAAAATCGTCATATTAAAATAAATTTATGAAATATAAATAATTTTAGTGATGAAAGCATGTCTGCATAAAATGTTAAAGAATTTATTTATAGTTTTCAGAAACTCTAGTTGTACGCTCTGACTCTAACATTTATAATGCAATATCCATAAACAATATGCTCATGGGATATTGATATTGTAGATGGGGGGGGGGGGGTTTATAAGGTTAAATTATGTCACTTTATTGGAATTCCCAATTAAAAATACCGCATTTATACGTTACTTTTATATGTGTTGGAGATAGAAATATTGGATTTCTTGATTGGAGACGTCATTGTTGGATGAAAAAAAAAAAAAAAAAAAATCAGAAATAAATAATGAAGAATTAAATTGTTTTTAGTAATCTCGAATTATGATGTATTGTCCGCAGAATGATGGTAATGAACTACATACTGGCTAAAATAACATGGCTTCTACCACTACCTGCTGTAAGATAAAACATCAAAACAGTTGTAAAGAACCAACAAACCGTATTTGGTCTTCATCACCTGTAAACTATTTATAGAAGTATTTGAAAAAGTGAAAATAAACAATGGACGCCGTAAGATCCAGGTTTCTGAAATTGAACGAATCAATTTTCATAAAATTTTGGTGAAATGGTTAAATATTCTAGCCAAACCATAATATGCGTGTAAATAAATTATGAAATTCCGAGTTAATTATTACAAAATTAAACTCCGCCTACAGTAATTTTTTTTTTGGATTCCATAAAGCTCATTGGTTTAGATATACAAATTTCACAAAAAAAGTATGTAAACAATTTTTAGATATTTCCCTTTCTAAGACGACAACCACTGAATTGTTGGTGTTTTGCAAAAATGGCGATTAATTCTTTGTGTTTACAGGCTTTGGTTTTATCAGTACAATGTTCGTAAGCCGTTAAACATATCTTACTTAGTATTATCTACCACTCTAAACACAATACTAAATAATGAAACTGTGTTAAAAATACTTTAAGTAGACAACGACAAATCTTAATGTACTTGCTCCAAAATATATTCCACCAATACTAAGAAGTTTTAAAGCCAAACAAAACTATTGATAACTAGGAAGTTGTTCTGCTTTTGTAAGATGTAAAACTATTTGAACAATTGAAAATTTAACTTTAGTTATAACTGGAAAATTATAGTAATCCTAAATATAGATGCAGTCAGATCAAATAACAAAGTCGGAACTGAAAGTATGTCACTAAACAAAACTACCCTTTGAACAAAATTTATATGGAAATGAGTGTTTCGTATTATGTATTATGGAATAGCTAACAAAAACTATTGTTACTGCTAGCTTCCTCATGAAACCTAAAACACATGATATAATATTATGTTCAACTTTATAAAAATAATATATATATATATATATATATATTATACTTATAAACTATATATATATATATATATATATATATATATATATATATATATATATATATATATATATATATATATATATATACTATGTTCTTGTGCGTTTTAATAAACTTAACATTAAAAACCTACTGTAGGAGTTTTATATTATTTTACACATTCCTGATGATGGGTTATGGTCCGAAATCATGGGATAAAAAGGTAAGAAAGAATAACAATAAGAAAAAAAGATTAGTAGACAAATAAGTATTGTTTGGATCTAATCATGCTTGTTGTTATTGAAGTATTCCTTAAAAATAATGAGTCAGTGGTTGCTATGCAACGATTGTTTTGCGTTCATTTCAATGTTGGTCGTCAAGGTGGCATTCGTTGTCGAAATACGATTAAAAAGTGGGTTCATTAAAAAGCAAGCCAAGTAGTAGTGGAAGGCTTCGTTTAGGTGAAATGTTAGAAAATGTTGAAAGTGTGCGTGAGTTTGTATTTTGGAGTCCTAATGTTAAGATCGAAAACAATCTGTTGCTTTTAGATTGTCCGATACTGCCGTGCGTTGTATCTTGGTTTAAATATCCATCCCTAAAACATAACTATATTGTAGGAACGTATTAACTTAGGAACACACTATATTTTATGTTAGAATTACTAGAGCTCGTAATTGAAAAAAAAAATTCTGAATTGTCAGGAAAAATACAAACAAAACCAACGATATTAGTCTACAGAAAATAAATAAGCAGCCTCTTCGCTGCGAGAAAGTGACTGTCTGTTGGACGGTTTGGGATAGTTAGATCATATTTTATTTTTTGTAAGATAAGAGGCACTCTTAATTCAGTTCTCTTCGAGGCAATGATTCTATGTTTTATGTAACCGCAACTATACGTCAATAAGGAATTGAAAGGAACACTTTGTAGTTCCAACAAGGTAGAAATACATCTCATTACGGATGGAACGTTAATGGATGTCTTACATGAACTGCTTCCAGAGCATCATTTCACGGATTAGTGATGTCCTATGACCTATTTTATATAAAAAGTAAAATTTAAAATAAAACTATAATTAAGTTTATTGAAAAAAAAAGTTGTTAAAATATCCTGAATTATATAAAAAAAATCATTTTTATACAAATACATTACATATGCCTTTTGATATTTATGAAGATATAAATCTTCTAAGAAGTGCTGAAGTGCTCTTAAATTATAAAATAATGATTAGATTTATTCTAATTTTAATATAATTACCAGCACATCAATTAATATTAAAAAAAAAAAAAAATTCTGAACTGGCAACAATTCTGCAATTGCTCTCCAAAAGAATATTATTTTTATACACAAATTCTTTTAACTCATTCAACCTTTTTCGTTTTTCCCCCCTCTAAATCAACAGTTTATTAAATAAAATTCTATTCTAGGGTTATATTATTGAATTTCAGTTTTCTCGTCAAAGAAATCATAAAGATTTTCTTATAAGGAAAAATATTTAACAAATATTTTTGTCTTCTGTGTTACTACACATCCAGAGAGAAAGTAAAAACCGTAAAACACCAAACACCAAAACCGGACATGCCCATTTTAATTAATTATTTTATGTTTATTATGTTTTAAAACTAGCACTCATATTTTAGTATTGTCATTTTACGTATAATTTTATTACAATTTTTACTTATTCTCATAAAATGTTATCAACAGAGTTACGATT